>CM067169.1:16421159-16528659 GCA_034093135.1 Erigeron breviscapus | reverse complement strand
CTGCTGTACCTGCTGTTACGTTTGACGAACACGAAAAGGACCTTGTCTATGTTCGTTCGTTTAATTTATACCGACGGATAAATGAACATAAAAGTGTATTCATGTTCGTTCCTTCGTTATTAAAGTTGGCTTGTTCACGTTTGTAACACTAATAAACAAACATATAAGTATAAGCATTAGGATTTAAATTCGATGTACTAAATATCCGAACTCCTACAAATATTTACCCAACATTGTTTCTAATTACAGAAGGCCCGATCAGTCTTTTGCTGATCTTCTTTATTGTAATGTATGCCTAAGCGATGGTGTCAAAGAAAAGACTATATTACGGAGGATTTGATGGCTTTCGTGCCCCTGTGGTACCTAAGGCTCCCAGGTCAATAAGGGTGAGTTAAGGATCAAGTTTCCTACATAGAAAGTCTCCTTTGATTTATGACAGATTCTATATATTGACATGATTCTTGTTGACTTTTATTTAGAGGAATATACAGAAGAAACCATCAGGGGGTAACGAACTTTGCCCCTTTGAGTTACTGGCAGCTGTAGCTGGCAAGTTGCTGCAGGAGAGCAAAAGTTCTGCTTCCAGCACTTGTGCAGAAAGAAAACAGCAGATTAACATATCAAAAGATGGTGTCAAACAGGAACAATTTGAAGCCAAACTCAAACCCCTAAGGTTAGATTATCTTGATCAGGGATGCAGTGCTGAGAGTGTGTTTCTTCCTGATCCTTCTAATTTAGAGCTAAAGCTAAAACCCCCGTTGAAGGATTTACCACTGTCTGATAATGATTCTGGCTTAGACCATGCCTCTATAGTTACCACTTCAAGTTTCATCAAAGAACGTAGTACTAATGTGAAGTTGGAACCATCTGATACCAAGAATAGAGTTAACGTTAGTCATAGCAGATCAGAAGGAAGCTCTCCTAGTCATGGGGATGTATGTAATGTTGACATGGATACTAATAGAGCCGAGGTACAGACAGAGGCGGTAGAAAAACTAAGTGAAGACTTGACTAATGATAAGACTTGCAGAGTACAGGATACAGCCAAATCGTATGTGAACCATTGTGTATTAAATAAACCATATAGCAATGTACATCAACCCTTTCATAGTGATTCTGCTCCCCGTGCTTGTATTCAAAGGCATAGGAACACTGTAAAAATAGGTATTAGAGATGATGACGAAAATTCTTTTAGTTGCAATCACCATAGAAGCACCAAAATGAGGGCACTTAGGTTGCAGTCACGTGCTGGATATAGAAGACTAAGGAAGGTGTTGCCCACTAAGTACTGGAACTCAGCTCCAAAGCTGAAAGATTATGAACCCTCCAACACTACTAGTAAGTGGATAACTCTGTAACCTTGCTTCAAGTTTCATGTCAAATAATCCCTAATTCTTACCATGTCATGATATTGGTTCTTTTAGGTCATGGAGTTCGACCCATTGACCACAACAGGAAGAATATATACAAGCGAGAATGTTTTCATGCAGATGCTTCTTCCAAGAGAAGGAAGCTGTTTCATCAAAGTTCAAACCCTGGTTATGTTCAGGAGACAAGCAGTGAAAGTATATCTAATATACCTGAGAGGAGTGCCAACGGAGATAATAGGCGTCCTTCTGTTGCTTCAAAAAGAGGTTCTTAATCTTCTTCAAGTTTCTTTCGGAAATATCTCATTGGTTTAAAAAGTCTTTAGTTAACTAATTGTGTTACGGTTACACAGCAAAAGCAGTGACCTCTTCATTTATCAGCCACAAAACTTCCTTTCAATCCAAGGATGCTCATGGTACACATTTCTCCTGGCTTATAAACATACAGCAGTCACTTTTCCATTTGACACTGTTTCTCACATACTTGATGTTTATGTATATAGTGAAGCTTAGCATAGAGTCCTTTAAAGTGCCAGAACTATATATTGAGATGCCAGAGACATCAACTGTAGGTTATTTGAAGGTATACAATTTAAGCATGTTCCTCTTCTAATCTAAGCATCCAGAATTTTCTTAAACAAGCACCCTTTAGTTTTCTGTGATAAGTCCCGATCATAACACGTGTTGAATTATGTTATCACAGAGGGCTGTTATGGAAGCCGTGACAGCTATTCTAGGAGGCGAATTACAGGTAGGGGTACTTCTTCAAGGCAAGAAGATTCGGGATGACAACAGAACAATACAAGAAATGGGAATTTCTGTGAACAGTGACACTTTGGGATTTATGTTGGAGCCTAGTCTTCCACAGCCTTCCCAGTCTCTGGTTCAGAATGAATCTCCATTGTTGCTACCTTGTGACAATCATCAACCACTAGCCAGGTAATATAAAATTTCTATTAACATTGCAGCTACCTATCAGTTGACTTTTTGTCATTAAGATAATCATATTATGCTGTTATGTTATCAGCTCTCCAGCTAGTCCTGTTGCCGATGTTAGTTTCTTGAATGTTTCTGTTGATCCTCCTCAATCAATTAGTCTGGATAACCAAGTTGAGAATAATACAGAAAGTAAACCACTCACAACTGAAGTATTGACAGAAGATATTGTGGAGGATATGAAAGCTATTGTCCCAGTTACACCACTGAACCCAGAGGCACTCTCAGTGGTCCCATCAAACCATAAACTAAGCAAAAGATCTGAACTTTCACAACGTAGAACTAGGAGGCCCTTCTCTGTTTCTGAAGTAGAAGCACTTGTTGAAGCAGTCGAAACACTTGGAACCGGAAGGTGTGAATCCTACAATTCTCAGTAACTTTCCTACTGTAAGGAATTTTGTGATTAGTGTACAGTAGTTTGATGGGTAATTTTTTATTCATGTGTATGCAGATGGCGTGATGTTAAAATTCGTGCATTTGATGATGCAAACCACCGCACTTATGTTGATTTGAAGGTAAGAAATCTATTACATTATGCTCACATGTCCATATCTAAGTATGCTAGACTAAACACCAATGATTTAATATGAATTGGTTTATTTATAGGATAAATGGAAAACATTGGTTCACACGGCAAGTATCTCTCCTCAGCAAAGAAGGGGGGAGCCAGTGCCACAACATCTTCTAGACCGAGTTTTAGCTGCACATTCTTTCTGGTCTCAGAATCAATCCAAACAACATGGGAAGCATCAGACGGAACCACTTCAAACTATGGGAACTCCAGTTAAAGTTTGTTTGGAGTTTGAACGCTGAAATGGATCGGGAATGGTGTGTACAAAGTTTAAATAGGAAAAAGGGAAGCGCAATTTTAACTTGTTCAAATTACTGTACAATCTTACCGTTTTTCAGAATTTTATTTCTTACAGTGAATTCATTTGCCTTAAAAGAGTCTTCTCTTATTTTGAGGAAGCAAGCTAAGGCCCAGTCGGTTAATTATGTTGGAAGGAAAATAAGTGTTCTCACTTGGTTCATAACATTCTTTTGCACATTTTTTTTGTATGCATTCTGTAAATTCAACTAACGTAATTGTTTCTTGTTTTCTTCTTCCTGTTTGGGCTCCTTAATTTTGATCCTTATAGATATCATCACAAGCAACATACAGTACTGGTTTATAGATAAATTCCAAATGTTCTTATACGTCATTTTTTTTCATATTATATATCATCTATATCTATATCATCTATATAACTATAAAGTAAATCCATTGCTAGAACGTTGATGCACCAGTTAACATGAAAACTTTAATTTTTTACTGAATTATATTAATTTAATATACTTTATGTTGTTTCAAAGTAACTGGTTTTGTTATTTGGTGGTTTATAAACCATGTCTCATATCATTGACTAGATGAAATTCATATATCTTGTATGTATAAGAACTTTATGACATTATTATTATTTTAATTAGTCTGGATAAACCTTTAGTTAAAGTGTACAATTATGAGTATCAAACCATCTATTGGAGGTGATTTTTATATTTGAATCTAAACTTTTATTATATATTTGGTTACAATCAGTGTCAGATTTATTTTATTAAGATGGAATAAAAGGATAACAGTTGGTAATTAATTCTACGGGAGAGATTATGAGTTAGAATAAAAAAGATGAGGACATGAAATAAATACAGAGGATAGGATGGTGGGAATGTTCGTGACGTAGATCCCGTTGCTACGGGGTGGGAGCATGTGGATTGGGTTGTATGAGCGGAAGAGAAATGTGGGAAATGAATATATTTTTCATTAGAAATGAAGAATGTGAATATTAGAGTATTTATACAGCAGCTATCTTTCTCTCTCTATATCTATACATCTAACCGTCTATATCTATACACGTAACACCCTAACTATACACTGAACCAGTTTGGACCTCTCCTCTAGTTTAAGAAACTTATCAGTAAGATTGCAAGAACACTCTCTCATTTTTCCACAAGTACACACATGCATGCCATTAATATTGTGTAATTCATCCCAACATTTTTTCAATTTGTTAAAGAAAGCAGCAATAGAGAGATTTCCCTGAGTAATCTTACTAAGTTCCCTTTCTAATTGATACACTAAGGGCCCATTACTCTGCCCATATCTCTCAGCAATCTCCTTCCACAATTCAGAAGCAGATTGAGCATACAAGAATGCCTCAGAAAGTTCAGTAATCATAGAATTAAGAATCCAACAAGTGACCATGTAATCATACCTAATCCATTTCTGCAACTTTTCAGCATCATCAACAGGTTTCTCAGTAGTTCCATCAATAAAACCTAATTTCAACTTAGCTCCTAGTGCCATTTTAATAGTCCTACTCCATCCATGAAAATTAGAGCCATTGAAAGGAGTAGTTGTAAGCACCATACCTGGATGATCTGAACTAGCAACAAACAGAGGATCATTAATAGTATTCGCAGTTGAATTCGGATTCTGGTTCACATTCGGATCGGTAACCGCCATTGAAGATCAAATCAATGTTTATTACTAAAACAAGATGAAATTACCACAAAATTCCACCGATTGAATATAGGATTTCAGAAATTTCAATCGGAAAATCAAGAAACCCTAACAAATTAGGGCAAATCGATTTAGGAAATGGAAATCGATTTAGGAGAATTAGGGCAAATTGATTCAAAATATGAATCAATCCAGAATTGAAACCCTAACAAAGATCAATAGCGATTCATTGCGCTCTGATACCATATAAGCGGAAGAGAAATGTGGGAAATGAATATATTTTCATTAGAAATGAAAATGTGAATATTAGAGTATTTATACAGCAGCTATCTTTCTCTCTCTATATCTATACATCTAACCGTCTATATCTATACACGTAACACCCTAACTATAAATATGACAGGTTGAACCCCTGAATATTAATCTGTACATCTTCAGTCCCTCTATTATTACAACTTGATATTAACATATAATCCTATAGGTTGTCTATCTTCTCTCATGAGTCACAATTAAGATTCCTTATTTTTTTAACTTTCTTTATTATTATCTATACTATTATACTAGATTTTAGACCCGTGTCCAACACTGGACACGGAGCTTACGATATTACCAATATTAGATCTTCATACATTTAAGTCATAAAAGCTTATAATTTTGAAAATATACGGGTTCTAAGTGTTATACTTTGCAAGTTGTAGTATAATAATCACAGGTTCGTCACTGTCATTATTAGCTGTGACATATTGATGAAAAATAATAATATATTTAAATAATGACTATTAGGATTTTTAATTTATAATTAAATTAAATGATGACATAAGCGGAAGTCAATTTGATGAAATTGAGTGGTTAATAAGTCATTAGTTTTTGAAATAATTTTTTGTAAACAATATTTCATATGTTGAATTTTTTTTAATTAATTAAATGATTAAAAATTTTAAAAAAATCTCAAGTTGATGGCTAAAAATAAATATAAGTTAAGTATTCAGGCTAAAAAGTGTAAATTATTGATGGAAAACAAAAAAGTGTAAATTGATGAGATACAATAATGTATAACTGTATATGTGTCAATTGAGTAAGCTATACGGAAATAAGTATCTTACAAATTACTAATGAAACCACCGGTGATCCAATTCGCTGGTTTTGTTCCAAATAAATATTATTAATAATTTTATTAATAATAAAATTACATAATTCCGAGTAGACAACCCAGTTATGTGATAAGTGATAAGTCCCATATCTTTCTCTTTTACAAGTAGTATAGTATTACATTATTAAGTTAAACAATTATTGAAATTTGTCTTTAGGGAATATATGATATTAACATTAGGGTGATGCACTCACACCAATTTTCACACATGTTAAATAGTCTCCCTGAATTTTAAGGTTTGTGAGAGAAACATCATACTCGTATAAGTTATCCTCTTGTCTTTAACCCTATTGCTAAATTATTACGAGTAAATGATTTTAAAAGATATAATGGAGTTCACTTGAATATATATTTCTCTCGGCTTCTTAAGGTTGTTGGCATCACAACCTTTTAACCTCTCAACCCACAATCATTGCTAGCCGTTAGGAGCCTTAACAACGGTCGTATCAAACATGGCTCCACACCAGCGGCGGATCTATACACAAGAGAGGGTATGCACTTGCATACCCTATGGCTCTTCTTACTAGTGATAAATAAATAAGTTTAGAATAATATACCAAAAAGAGAGAAAATGGGGGAGAGAGAAAAGACAGAAGACGGCTGGGTTTTTGTCGATAACAAAAGAAGAAGAAACGTATCAAACATCGAAAGACATGGCAATTCATCAGAAGTTAAGTTCTATGTCAGTGATATTCCGGATGGATGCAGGCCATGGGACTTGGCTTCATCTTTTCGGGAATATGGAGATCTAGCAGGAGTTTATATAGCAAGAAAAAAAAAATGGGGATAAAAAAAAAAAAAAAAAAAAAAAAAAAAAAAAAAAAAAAAAAAAAAAAAAAAAAAAAAAAAAAAAAAAAAAAAAAAAAAAAAAAAAAAAAAAAAAAAAAAAAAAAAAAAAAAAAAAAAAAAAAAAAAAAAAAAAAAAAAAAAAAAAAAAAAAAAAAAAAAAAAAAAAAAAAAAAAAAAAAAAAAAAAAAAAAAAAAAAAAAAAAAAAAAAAAAAAAAAAAAAAAAAAAAAAAAAAAAAAAAAAAAAAAAAAAAAAAAAAAAAAAAAAAAAAAAAAAAAAAAAAAAAAAAAAAAAAAAAAAAAAAAAAAAAAAAAAAAAAAAAAAAAAAAAAAAAAAAAAAAAAAAAAAAAAAAAAAAAAAAAAAAAAAAAAAAAAAAAAAAAAAAAAAAAAAAAAAAAAAAAAAAAAAAAAAAAAAAAAAAAAAAAAAAAAAAAAAAAAAAAAAAAAAAAAAAAAAAAAAAAAAAAAAAAAAAAAAAAAAAAAAAAAAAAAAAAAAAAAAAAAAAAAAAAAAAAAAAAAAAAAAAAAAAAAAAAAAAAAAAAAAAAAAAAAAAAAAAAAAAAAAAAAAAAAAAAAAAAAAAAAAAAAAAAAAAAAAAAAAAAAAAAAAAAAAAAAAAAAAAAAAAAAAAAAAAAAAAAAAAAAAAAAAAAAAAAAAAAAAAAAAAAAAAAAAAAAAAAAAAAAAAAAAAAAAAAAAAAAAAAAAAAAAAAAAAAAAAAAAAAAAAAAAAAAAAAAAAAAAAAAAAAAAAAAAAAAAAAAAAAAAAAAAAAAAAAAAAAAAAAAAAAAAAAAAAAAAAAAAAAAAAAAAAAAAAAAAAAAAAAAAAAAAAAAAAAAAAAAAAAAAAAAAAAAAAAAAAAAAAAAAAAAAAAAAAAAAAAAAAAAAAAAAAAAAAAAAAAAAAAAAAAAAAAAAAAAAAAAAAAAAAAAAAAAAAAAAAAAAAAAAAAAAAAAAAAAAAAAAAAAAAAAAAAAAAAAAAAAAAAAAAAAAAAAAAAAAAAAAAAAAAAAAAAAAAAAAAAAAAAAAAAAAAAAAAAAAAAAAAAAAATATAAGAAAAAAAAAAGATGGGGATAGATTTGGTTTTGTGAAGTTCAAAGGGGTCAAGAACTGCAAGGATCTGGAAAAACAGCTCAAGGGAGTGAAGGTGGGAAAGTTCACTCTTAAGGTTAACATAGCAAGATATGCAATTGAGAATGCGGAGCGGAAAGAACTGAAGGAGGTTTTTAAGAAGATTCCACGCCCCAGGCAGGAGTTGAAACCGAGATTCCAAGGCCAGATTTGGGCTAAGCCTTCCTCGTTGGGAGTCTCCTACAAGGATATGGTGACTGGAAGCATTTCTGAAGAGATGGCAAGGGAGAAAGTTATTGTCATCGATTCAAACGTCGGAGCTTTACAGTGTTTGTTTGATAGAGCAGTGGTTGCGAGATGTAGCGATTTTGGCACATTAAGGAAGATTAATGAGCTCTTATTGGGGGGTGGTTTCACTGATTTCGATCTTTCCTATATGGGTGGCCTAAGCATCATCGTCTCCTTTGTCAGTAAGGAGATGGTTACGGTTTTTATGTACAAAGAAAATGTATGGAGAGGATGGTTCTCCATGGTTGATACCTGGGTAGGCCAGTCCTTTCCATTCGAAAGGATTGCTTGGATTAATATTATGGGTGTTCCGCTGCATTTAGCAAACATGGTTGTACTAAATCGGAATGCGGGTAAGTTCGGAAAAGTGGTGGCTCCGTCCGTAATCGGGGAAGAGGTAGTCAACCGGTCCAGTTATAAGGTGGGGGTCCTGGTCGGAGAAGGGAAACCACTGAGTGATGTGGTGACTCTAAAGTGGCGCGACAAATTGTTCCGGGTGTGGGTCTCTGAAGAATCAAAGGAGTGGTGCCCTTGGAAGAATGTGTACCCTGATTCATTATCGGTGGTCAATCCGTTATGCAATCAGGCCAATGATTCTGGTGCGTCGATGGTGGAAGTGGAACCTTGCCGGAAGGAAGTCAAGAAGGTTATGCATGGGAAATCGTTACAGGTGAATGAAGAGACGATGCATGGGAACTTGGAGATTTCTCACAAGAAGCCTGCCATTATGGATGTTGGTCCCAATGGGAATTTATTTTCGGCGCATGCGGGCAAAAAAGATAATTTTAAAAACAAAATTAAAAAACATGTCAAGAAAGTCAATTGCAGTGGACCAGATCTTAACGATTTGTGGGCTAATAAAGTTTTATTTAACCCTGCCAGGCCCAACAAAAGACCCAGACCAAATGATTCTCTTAATTTACTTGATGAGATGGAAGCAATGAACGATGGGCCTATTTCTTTCAAGCCACCAGGGAGTATCGATGACATCGCCCCAGGGGAAAATAATGATTTAATCCCCAAAAATCAAAACAGTGAACCTCTGGCACCCACTGAAGCTGGAGAAACTGAACATTCAGACAAGGATGCAAGAAGATCCATGGAGATCGAAGAAACTCAAGCAACAAAGGAGATGGGAGGTGTGGTCGGAGTTGGGCTTGGTGGTTACGAGAATCAGATCCAGGTGGCAATAGAGAATGAAGGTATTAATCATGTTTCCCAATGAATATTGTGTCTATTAATATCAGGGGAATGGGGGGTGACGGGAAAGCTAATTGGATAAAAGGAATTAAATATAATAAAAAAGTTAGTATCTTGGCTTTTCAAGAAACACAATGTTCAGCTATTTCGGAGTCATTAATAAGGAAGTATTGGGGTAATTCGGACATGGATTGGGAGATAGTTGAACCAAACGGGCGTTCAGGGGGCTTGATTAGTGTTTGGGATATTGGGGTTTTTAAGAAAACTAGAAGCATGAAGGAAAGAAATTTTATACTTTTGATGGGGAAAATATAAGGTATTAGTGAGATGGTTTATGTTATGAATGTGTATGCGCCTCAACGTGTGGAAGATAAGAAGAAGATGTGGGATAGAATTACGGAACTGAAAACTACCTTTGTCGGGCTGTGGTTTATAATTGGGGATTTTAATGCGGTGAGGGTGCCTGAAGACAGAAGAGGGTCGAGATTTAATCAATCGTGTGCTCGGGTATTTAATAATTTTATTTTTGAAGCTGACTTAGGAGAATATAACATGAAAGGAAATAGATTTACATTTCTTGTGGAGGACGGGGACAGGAAAAAGTTTAGTAAAATTGATAGGCTACTAGTGAGTAGTGAGGTTCTTGCTAAATGGCCAGAGGCTTGTCTCAGAGTATTGCCAAGATATCTTTCTGATCACTGTCCGCTGTTATGGACGGTGAGGGAGACCAATTACGGACCGAAGCCTTTTCGGTTTCTTAGCTCGTGGCTGGAAAGGGATGACTTCGAGGCTGTAGTTGTCGAGGCGCTGGAATCATTTAATTACCATGGTTATGCTGATGTTAGGTTACTTATGCTTTTCAAACATCTTCGCTTAGCAATTGTGAAATGGAGAAATGATATGAATGATAAGGAAGGGGAAGAGAAAGAAAGGTGTCGCAGTGAATTGGAGGAATTGGACTTGTTGTTGGAAGAAAGGGACGTAGAGGAAGAAGAGGAATGGATCAGAACTGAATGTAAAAGGAAACTAATGGAGTTTGATCACTTCAAAGCCAAGGATTTAAAGCAAAGATCTCGAGTTAAGTGGGCTGTGGATGGCGATGAGAATACTTCATTTTTCCACGGTTTTATCAATAGACGGAAAGCGAGCAACTTCATCCAGGGCCTGATGGTTAATGACGTGTGGGAAGATAAACCAAGGCAAGTAAAGAAGAGGGTATTTGAATTTTCCAGAAATAAGTTTAAAGAGACCTAGAACGATAGACCGAAAATTGATGGATGGGATGGCTCTCATCTTTCTACTGAACAAGCAAACAGTTTGGTGGGAAGATTCACCGTGGAGGAGATTAAAGAAGCGGTTTTTGATTGTAAAGATGACAAGGCGCCTGGTCCAGATGGCTTCAATTTCAAGTTTGTCAAACGGTTCTGGCACTTCTTGGAACGCGACTTTGTTGCTCTTTTTAACGAATTTTTTGTTTCAGGTACTTTACACTTGGGCTGTAGTTTATCCTTTATTGCTTTGATTCCCAAATTAAAGGACCCGATCAATCTAGACGGCTACCGCCCAATTGTCTTAGTTGGTATTATCAACAAGGCGATTTCGAAGGTATTGGCAAATCGGCTGAAAAGGGTCCTTGGAACAGTGGTGTCGGTTAATCAGACGGCTTTTCTAAGTGGAAGATTTATCTTGGACGGGCCTCTTATTCTTAACGAATTAATCGCCATGATTAAGAAGAAAAAAGATAAAGCTTTCATATTTAAGATTGACTTCGCGAAAGCTTATGATAACATTAACTGGAGCTTTCTTCTATCGATTCTTGATAAGATGGGGTTTCCAAGGTTGTGGTGCAAGTGGATTTTTGGTATATTGTCTATAGCTAGGGCGTCTGTTTTTGTAACACCCGACGTTTAAAAATATGGGTTTTCAAAAACTTTCACCTAACGGTGTTAAATTGCGGAAGAAAAGACTTTAAAAGTCAAACCGATAAAAACATTTCGGTTTCTACGTTTTATTGGTGTTACATGCCATATCAAACATTAGTTCAAATGAAAACCCAACGGTTGCCCAACATTAAACAACCGTTCACACCTTATTACATAAATTCGACATCAAAATGAAATGTATTCAAAAGTCTCCATAATAAGCAACTATGGGTAGCTAAGGCTCCTTCATTGCATCTACCCAAGCTCATAAGTCCTGCGTCACTAGTCCACCAAGCTAAACCTGAGGGAACAACCACATTAAAGAAACAAGTGTTAGCTATAAGAATAGCTAAGTAAGATCACACTTAATTTAAAAGCATTTGTCCAATTAAAACATTTCTCCATTATTAAACAAGCTCATTAGGCACAACGCACAACACACAAAACTGCATAACAACTTCATATCAATTAGGATGAATCACCCTAAATGTGCCTATCCTGCATTACTTCATTACACACGTTTAACTCACATAACTGCTTTCTACATTGACTGCTTTACTACGTTTTAACTGCTTTACTACATTAACTGCTTTACTACGTTATTAACTGCGTTAATGTGTAACATAAGTTACACCCGACTAGATGACAAACCCCACACGGTTGTACATCAAACGTCGTTAAGGAATGGCAAGCCAATCCAAGAGTAATCCGTATATGGAGGTTGGTCAGACCCCTCGTATTACTCGCCCTGCATTATAAAGACCATGTTGCAAGGAGCCACCCAAGCAACCTACGTCAACGCACTTAGCCGGGCTAGGGCAAGTACGGGTTAAGCTTAACACTTTCCTGCATCAAAGTTTAACGAGCTCGATCCTGCATTATTTAGTTTAGGTGACTGCATTACCTAAACATTTTCTACGTTTACTGCTTTTACGTTTTGGGCCCTTAAACGTGCACGTGTCATGGCAACTTAACAAGTCTAGTGAACTAGATGAACAAGCCCTACAATCATGCACAAAACAACACATGCTACATAAATTACATCTCAATGCATCACAAGATATTACAATCAAAATACTACATAAGTTGCATAACAATCGCTACATTACAATATACTTCATTTCACTACATTTGGGACTGCATATTAGGTCTCATGGTCAACTTCATATCCCACAATACCTCCCGTGTAACCCGAATTACCCACATTTATCATAAGTTACCGTTAAGGAAGTTATAAGTATGAAACCTTTGCTTGTTGAACCCTCAGCGTGACAAAAGTAGTGTATCTTACCTCGATACGGTTTAACAACAAGCTATAAGCACAATACAACGATGACTAGGGGTCTCCGATAACCTAGAACAAGTATAAGATCGAAAGATAAGCTAAACGACACTTTTAGCAAAATCTGGGCAGGTGGTGCGCCGCACCTTCCATGTGGTGCGTCGCACCAATCCTCCAGGGAAATTCAATTAATTACGAGTGCGCCGCACCTACTCTTTGGTGCGTCGCACAAAACCAACAGAAAAACTTATCAATCAATAGGTGCGCCGCACCTACCCTTTGGTGCGTCGCACCAATCTTCCAGGGAATTTAGAATGACACTAGGTGCGCCGCACCAGCCTTTGGTGCGTCGCAAATCGGGGTGTACCAAAAACATTTCTGGCCAGTGGTGCGTCGCACCACCCTCCAGGTGCGTCGCACTTGGAGTGTAGACCAGAAAACCCAACTTTGTTCTTTGATCAAACGAACTCCATACGAACCCATACCCCAAATCCAACCTGGGGACTTAAAATTAACCCATTTAATTGCATTTCCATCATCTATTCTCAGCCTATAAATCCTTTAATCCTTTACTTCATAAATCAATCGTTTAATCACCCGAATAACATCAAATTGATGAACGTTTAATCAAATAACCCAACCCAAACCCTTATGGCCTGGATTAAGACTAGTATAAGACTCACACAATCAATTCTCAACTGAGGAATACCTATATTACCTGTATTTGGTGCTAAAGATCCAAGATCTAAGCAATACACGATCGATTCGGCTCCAAAACGAATAAGATCTAGGGAGAATTAAGAGAGGGAAGGGGGGAATCAACTAGGGCTTATTTGAGGGTAAGAAAATCTGCATAAAGTTCTTAATGACAGCCCTTAAACCTCTAAACCCATTTTTGACTTTGCACACATGTCAAAACTAACCCCTAAGCTTCCTAATCCTTCATTATTGGTCACAAACTACATTATTGACCACAAACATCATTAATCCTTCATTAAATGTCACTACATAGACCTTGATCTTCATATTACACACATTTATACTACATTAACATTTAGGCTTACAAGCCTCACACATAACACACATTAGCTACATATAAACATTTAAATCTAAAATAGACTTAACGGCACACACAATATTGACTTAACGGCATTAGTCAACTAGTAAAGAAAAGTTTGGGATGTTACAATTACCTCCCCCTTAAGAGGATTCCGTCCCCAGAATCTCTTCATTAAGGAACAACTCGGGATACTTTTCCTTCATTACTGCTTCAGTTTCCCACGTTAAGCTTTCTCCATGGTTATGCTTCCACTTTATCAACACGAGGTCAATCACTTTTCGGCGTAACTTCTTTTGCTTTCTTCCAAGTATCGCTACCGGTTCCTCTACTATTCTCTTCATTGGGTCAATACTCACGTCTTTAATAGGAATCACACTTGACTCCTCAGCTAAACATTTCCTCAAGTAGGATACATGGAAAGTGTTGTGAATTCCATCCAATTCTGAAGGTAATTCCAACTGATATGCCACGTCTTTAATGCGCTTCACAACTTTAAAAGGTCCAATGAAACGTGGACTCAATTTTCCCTTCTTTCCAAATCGAATAACTCCTTTCCAAGGTGATACTTTCAGCATCACTAAATCACCAACATTAAACTCAATCGGTCTCCTTTTCTTATCTGCATATGTTTTCTGCCTTTCTCTTGCCACACGCAAAGCTTCTTTAGCTATATTAACCTTTTCAGAGGTAATTTCAATAATTTCAGGACCGGTCAACTGCTTTTCACCGGGCTCCATCCAACAACTTGGAGTCCTACACCTTCTTCCATATAACATCTCAAATGGTGACATTCCAATGCTTGCATGGTGACTATTGTTGTAAGCAAACTCAATCATCCTCAAATGATCATCCCATGCTCCACCGTATTCAAGTACACACGTTCTCAACATATCCTCCAAGGTTTGAATGGTTCTCTCACTTTTCCCATCGGTTTGGGGATGATAGGCGGTACTCAAATTTATTCTACTACCCAATTCCCGTTGAAGACCCTTCCAAAAGTTTGACACAAACCTCGAGTCTCGATCTGAAACAATAGATAAAGGAACTCCATGTTTCGCAACTACTTCATCAATGTACATCTTTGCCATTTTCGTTAAAGGCACATCTTGTCGGGTAGCTAGAAAATGAGCACTCTTCGTCAATCTATCTACAATCACCCATATCATATCATTCCCTTTCGGCGTTTTAGGTAGCTTCGTTACAAAGTCCATAGTAATATGATCCCATTTCCACTCGGGAATTTCTAATTGATGTAACAAACCATACGGCTTTTGATGGTCCGTCTTCACTCTTGCACATGTCAAACACTTTGCTACAAAATGAGCTACTTCTCCTTTAATATCCGGCCACCAATAAATTGGCTTCAAATCTGCATACATTTTGGTGACACCGGGATGTACTGAATATCTACTTCTATGGGTTTCCTCAAGGATCAATTCTCGGTTACCACCAAGCAATGGCACCCAAATTCGACCCTTGTATGTTTTGAAACCACGGCTATTAGTCTCCATCACAAGACGTTTCTTCTTCCCAATGCTTTCATTGTCAATGTTATCCTTCATCAATGCCCTCACTTGTGCTTCCTTAATTCGATCAAGTAGCCCCGACTTGGCTTGAACTTGCATGCTCATCAACTTACAAGAAGACTTTGCCCCTTCCTACTTAGTGCATCCGCCACTACATTGGCTTTTCCCGGATGGTATTTGATTTCACAATCGTAATCCTTAAGTAATTCCATCCACCTCCTTTGTCTCACGTTCATCTCCTTTTGATTAAAGACATACTGCAAACTTTTATGATCGGTAAACAAAGTGCATTTTGTACCATAAAGGTAATGTCTCCACAATTTTAATGCAAATACAACCGCGGCCAATTCAAGATCATGGGTAGGGTAATTCTTCTCATGCGGTTTCAACTGGCGGGAAGCATAGGCAATCACCTTGTCCCTCTGCATCAGTACACAACCCAAACCCGTGATAGATGCATCACTATACACAACCAAATCATCGGTACCTTCAGGTAAGGCAAGTATAGGAGCTTCACACAATTTCTTTTTCAAAGTTTGAAATGCATTCTCCTGCTTATCGGTCCACTCAAACTTTACTCCTTTCTTTGTTAGTTCAGTCATGGGCTTGGCTATTCGGGAGAAATCCTGAATGAACCTTCTATAATATCCAGCCAAACCGAGAAAACTTTTAATCTCAGTAGGAGTCTTTGGCTGCTCCCACTTTGAAACAGCTTCAATCTTTGAAGGATCCACTTTAATACCTTCCGATGAAATAACATGACCAAGAAACTGCACCTCTCGAAGCCAAAACTCACATTTAGAAAACTTGGCATACAACTTCTTCTCCCTCAACACTCCAAAACTGCTTTCAAGTGCTCACGGTGCTCATCTTCTGACTTAGAATAGATCAAAATATCGTCAATAAACACAATAACAAAATGATCTAGAAAAGGACGGCATACCCGATTCATTAAATCCATAAACGCGGCTGGAGCATTAGTCAACCCCAAATGGCATGACCAAGAACTCATAATGACCATATCTAGTCCGGAAAGCTGTCTTTGCTACATCCTCCTTCTTAACCTTCAATTGATGATAACCGGACCGCAAATCTATCTTTGAAAAATATGAAGCACCATGTAGTTGATCAAAAAGATCGTCAATTCGCGGAAGAGGATATTTATTCTTAACCGTTCGCTTATTCAACTCACGATAGTCTATGCACATGCGCATAGACCCATCCTTCTTTTTAACAAAGAGAACCGGAGCTCCCCAAGGCGAGGAACTAGGTTGTATGAAACCTTTGTCAAGTAACTCCTGAAGTTGGGACATTAACTCTTTCATTTCTGTAGGAGCTAATCGGTAAGGTGCTTTAGCAACAGGTGCAGCACCGGGTATAAGATCTATCTGAAAAGTAACTTCACGGTCGGGAGGAATACCGGGAAGATCTTCGGGAAACACATCGGGAAAGTCGGATACCACATCAATACTAGCAATAGAAGGCTTCTCCTTTCTCACATCAATAACATAGGCCAAGAAATGACTCTTATTCTTCCTTATACATTTAATAGCCTTCATCATACTAATGATCTTTATTCCCCCTCTCTTCTTATCTCCATAAACCGTTACCACATTACCATCGGATGTAGGAAACCGAATAATCTTTTGGGAACACAAAATATTAGCTTCATTTCTAGACAACCAATCCATACCAATTACTACATCAAAACCGGCTAAGGTAGTAGGCAATAACTGGACCGGAAACAAACGACCTTCAATCTCAATGTTACAATCATCATATCCCACACGTATATCAATAACCGTACCATTAGCAATTTCCACTTCTATCGAGCAATCTAAAGGGGTAGTGACCTTCCTAGCTTAGGAGCAAATAAAGTAGACACAAACGACCTATTTGCACCCGAATCAAATAAAACAGAAGCAGGTTTCGAATTAACAAGGAAAGTACCACATACCACTTCGTCGCTGTTCTTAGCATCATCAACAGTCATTTGCAAGGCTCTCACTTTTGTTGCTGAAGTAGCTGCCTTCTTCCCGTCATTCTTCATTTGTGGGCAATCGGCAATAAGATGACCCGTTTCTTGACACTTGTAACAACGAATCTTGTCCCTACATTCTGTTGCAAGATGTCCCGACTTCCCACACTTATGACACCTTCTTGTCTTATCGGAACATTTACCTTCATGAACATTCTTGCAAAAAGCACACCAAGACCCATTCTTCTTTTTATCTTTGTCACCACTCGAGCTAGAATTCCCACGAAACTTCTTATTATTATTATTATAGTTAGATGACCAATTTGACCCTCTTTTGAACCCTGTTTTCTTGTCATCAACCTTCACCACAACTCTCTCGCCTTTGAAGTCATCATCCAACCTCTTTGACTCTTTAATAGCCGCTGATAAGGTCACATGTTGTCTACATAACCCACGATAGTTAGCGGGAAGACCATCACAATAAGCCTCAATTTGGTCCTCCTGCCTTCGAACCAAGTGTCCAACAAACTTCAACTTCTCCATAAACGAGTGTGCATATTCAGAAATTGCACCGGGTTTAGCAACTAACGATCTAAACTCTTTTTCAATCAACCTTAACTCACGCGTTCCCACATACTCCTCAAGAAATTTCTCCTTAAAAGTTCCCCAAGGCATATCTGCAAGTACCTCAGGAGCCATAGACACTGTAGTAGCCCTCCACCAATTACGGGCATTCTTCTTCAACATCCTACTAGCACACAAAACTTTCATGTCATCCGGACAATAACAAGATGCAAAAACTACCTCAATGTCCTCAATCCACTCCATAGCTCCCACTGCATTTTGGGTACCATCAAATTCCTTAGCACCACATTTCTGAAACTTTCGTATTTGAAGTTATTAACACGAGGTGCATTAACAACTCCATGTCCTCCATTATTAACTCCATTAGCACCCACGGCTGCCATGGATGGTTCAGCACTTTGGGAGGGATTAGAGTAATTCCCTTCCGAACGCTCACCTCTTTGTTCACTCCCTATTCTTTCTGCATTTCTCTCAGCCCTCATTTGAGCTAACTCTTCTTCATTTCTCATTAAGAGAGCTCGAATAGCTCTCAATTCTTCATGTAGTTGGGCTTGATTAGGAATCTGTTCTATAACCGGGTTTGCCCTATCTACTTCGGAGACAGTTGGTGGATCACCAAGACGACGATTTTGTGCACGGGGTGGCCTTTGCTCTACTTCATTTCCAGCCCCGTTTCCATTGGGAGGGACACCATCACCATTTCCTCCTGCTCTCTGATTACTAGCTCTAGTGTTTGCCATTAATTCTACAAAGCAACGACGACGGTTAGCAAGAATTAAAGAGTGACTACATATGTTAAGGCTCTACTACATATAACTACATTATCACACACAATAACAAGCCTTATATCACACTCTCACTCACTCCCCAACCCGTCCTAGAGCATTCCACTTCATTAGCTAGGCATCCTACTTAAGCCTAACCTACTTCTCATCGGTCTAAGTCCAAAATCCTACGGCATAAGTCGAATTTTGGTTCACTTAAACCAATTCTCTGATACCAACTTGTAACACCCGACGTTTAAAAATATGGGTTTTCAAAAACTTTCACCTAACGGTGTTAAATTGCGGAAGAAAAGACTTTAAAAGTCAAACCGATAAAAACATTTCGGTTTCTACACTTTATTGGTGTTACATGCCATATCAAACATTAGTTCAAATGAAAACCCAACGGTTGCCCAACATTAAACAACCGTTCACACGTTATTACATAAATTCGACATCAAAATGAAATGTATTCAAAAGTCTCCATAATAAGCAACTATGGGTAGCTAAGGCTCCTTCATTGCATCTACCCAAGCTCATAAGTCCTGCGTCACTAGTCCATCAAGCTAAACCTGAGGGAAACAACCACATTAAAGAAACAAGTGTTAGCTATAAGAATAGCTAAGTAAGATCACACTTAATTTTAAAAGCATTTGTCCAATTAAAACATTTCTCCATTATTAGACAAGCTCATTAGGCACAACGCACAACACACAAAACTGCATAACAACTTCATATCAATTAG
This sequence comes from Erigeron breviscapus, assembly GCA_034093135.1. Lineage (NCBI taxonomy): Eukaryota > Viridiplantae > Streptophyta > Magnoliopsida > Asterales > Asteraceae > Erigeron > Erigeron breviscapus. Next base: position 16,509,445 of record CM067169.1, on the reverse strand, counting down.
GATGAATCACCCTAAATGTGCCTATCCTGCATTTCTTCATTACACACGTTTAACCACATAACTGCTTTCTACATTGACTGCTTTACTACGTTTTAACTGCTTTACTACATTAACTGCTTTACTACGTTATTAACTGCATTAATGTGTAACATAAGTTACACCCGACTAGATGACAAACCCCACACGGTTGTACATCAAGCGTCGTTAAGGAATGGCAAGCCAATCCAAGAGTAATCAGTATATGGAGGTGGGTCAGACCCCTCGTATTACTCGCCCTGCATTATAAAGACCATGTTGCAAGGAGCCACCCCAGCAACAACTACGTCAACGCACTTAGCCGGGCTAGGGCAAGTACGGGTTAAGCTTAACACTTTCCTGCATCAAAGTTTAACGAGCTCGATCCTGCATTATTTAGTTTAGGTGACTGCATTACCTAAACATTTTCTACGTTTACTGCTTTTTACGTTTTGGGCCCTTAAACGTGCACGTGTCATGGCAACTTAACGAGTCTAGTGTACTAGTTGAGCAAGCCATACAATCATGCACATATCAACAATCAACAACACACACTACATCTCAAAGCATCACAAGCTACATCGTAATACTACATAAACTGCATAACAATATACAACCTTAAGCAATACTTCATTTCACTACGATAGGGTCTGCATTTCAGGTCTCATGGTCAACTACATATCCCATAATGCCTCCCGTGTAACCCGAGATACCCACATATATCATAAGTTACCGTTAAGGAAGTTATAAGTATGAAACCTTTGTTTGTTGAACCCTCAGCGTGACAAAAGTAGTGTATCTTACCTCGATACGGTTTAACAACAAGCTACAAGCACAATACAACGATGACTAGGGGTCTCCGATAACCTAGAACAAGTATAAGATCGAAAGATAAGCTAAACGACACTTTTAGCAAAAATCTGGGCAGGTGGTGCGCCGCACCTACCCTTTGGTGCGTCGCACAAAACCATCAGAAAAACTTATCAATCAATAGGTGCGCCGCACCTACTCTTTGGTGCGTCGCACAAAACCAACAGAAAAACTTATCAATCAATAGGTGCGCCGCACCTACCCTTTGGTGCGTCGCACCAATCTTCCAGGGAATTTAGAATAACACCAGGTGCGCCGCACCAGCCTTTGGTGCGTCGCATATCGGGGTGTACCAAAAACATTTCTGGCCAGTGGTGCGTCGCACCACCCTCCAGGTGCGTCGCACTTGGAGTGTCGACCAGAAAACCCAACTTTGTTCTTTGATCAAACGAATTCCATACGAACCCATACCCCAAATCCAACCTGGGGACTTAAAATTAACCCATTTAATTGCATTTTCATCATCTATTCTCAGCCTATAAATCCTTTAATCCTTTACTTCATAAATCAATCATTTAATCACCCGAATAACATCAAATTGATGAACGTTTAATCAAATAACCCAACCCAAACCCTTATGGCCTGGATTAAGACTAGTATAAGACTCACACAATCAATTCTCAACTGAGGAATACCTATATTACCTGTATTTGGTGCTAAAGATCCAAGATCTAAGCAATACACGATCGATTCGGCTCCAAAACGAATAAGATCTAGGGAGAATTAAGAGAGGGAAGGGGGGAATCAACTAGGGCTTATTTGAGGGTAAGAAAATCTGCATAAAGTTCTTAATGACAGCCCTTAAACCTCTAAACCCGTTTTTGACTTTGCACACATGTCAAAACTAACCCCTAAGCTTCCTAATCCTTCATTATTGGTCACAAACTACATTATTGACCACAAACATCATTAATCCTTCATTAAATGTCACTACATAGACATTGATCTTCATATTACACACATTTATACTACATTAACATTTAGGCCTACAAGCCTCACACATAACACACATTAGCTACATATAAACATTAAATCTAAAATAGACTTAACGACACACACAATATTGACTTAACGGCATTAGTCAACTAGTAAAGAAAAGTTTGGGATGTTACAGTTTTGGTTAATGGTTCTCCGACATACGAGTTTCAATGTCATAAAGGGATGAGACAAGGACACCCCATTTCGCCTTTCTTATTTCTGGTGGTCATGGAGGCTCTCACTATGTTGATCAACCGGGCATCTAGAGCTGGCAGGTTTCATGGAGTTAAGGTGTCTTCTGGACTTTCTTTATCGCACATGTTATACGCCGATGATTGTGTTATTCTTGGTGATTGGAACACAACTAATATGAAGAACATTATAAGGGTGTTGAGAATTTTTCATCTTTGCTCCGGGTTACAAATTCATATGGGGAAATCTAGTCTGATTGGTATTGGCACAACGGAGGAAGAACTGAGTCATATGGCCTCAATTGCTCGTTGTGCAACAGGTAGCCTTCCTGTCAAACATTTGGGGATTTGAATCGATGCAAACATGAATAAGGCTTCCAGCTGGTCTTTTTTATTTGACATCTTTGAGCATCGTCTTTCCAAATGGAGAGCAAATAGCTTATCGATAGGTGGAAGGGTCACTCTCATCAAATCAGTTTTGGAAAGCTTCCCAACATATTATATGTCACTGTACAGAGCTCCCAAGAAGGTTCTTGATGGTCTGGAAAAAATTATACGACGGTTCTTATGGGGTGGAACGGATGTGGCCCAAAAGATTAGTTGGGTTTTGTGGGAGCGGGTTGCTTCTCCAAAATCGGCTGGTGGTTTGGGTCTCTCGCATCTCAATGACATCAACTTGGCATTGCTTTCCAAGTGGTTAGGAAGATTTAAGACAGAGCACAAAAGCTTATGGAAGGAGGTCATTATCGCTATTTATGAGAACAAGAATAATTGGCACACTCTCCCGGTAAATAAATATGTATCAAGTAATTGGAAATCGATAGTCAAAGCGATTGAATCGATTAAGGTTTCGGATACAGGCTTGAACAAAGTGTTTAAAGGAGTTTGTGGTAACGGGCAGGAGCTTAAGTTTTGGCTGGACGTTTGGGCAGGGGATGATGCGCTCAGAGACAGATTCCCTGGTCTTTTCCAGCTCGAGAAAGATAAAAATTGCAGGGTGTTCGAGCGATATAATGAGAGCTTGGACGAGTTTTCTTCTTGCTGGAACTGGAAAAGAGCACCTCATACTACGGACGAGTTAAGTGAATGGTGGGATCTAGGCGAGCATTTGAATGGCAGGAAGCTCACTAGTCTAAGTGACAGGTGGGTATGGCAAGGAAGTATCGGGTCACAGCTTACTGTCAAAGCGGTGAAGGATTTCATTGTGAGCTCGCGTGATTACAGTAACAGGTACATCATTCAATGGTCTAAATGGATACCTTTGAAGGTGAATATTTTCATGTGGAGAGTTAGTATGAACCGGATTCCAACCTTAGAGGCACTTAAAGATCGGAATTGTGTTTTTGGTAATGGATTATGCGCTTTGTGTGAGGAGCACATGGAATCGGCAGAACATCTTTTTTGTGGCTGCGAATTGGCTAATATGGTATGGAGTTTCATTAGCTCCTGGTGCAAGGCTACACCGTTCTTTGTTTTTTCGATCAAGGATTTGCTCGAGATTCATGGGAATGTGGGACTGGGAAGGAAGGAACAAAAGGCTTTAAAGGGTATCATTATGGTTGCTTGCTGGAGCATTTGGAAAGCAAGAAACGAGAAAAGGTTTTCAAACGCACAAGTCAAGGTGGAGAAAGTGGTACAAGACATTAAGTCACTGGCTTTTATTTGGTATAGCAAGAGAAAGAAAAATGTAAACATTAGTTGGAATACTTGGAGTAGATTTGATACAGTGTGATTATTGTATATATGTTGTAAGTGTTAGTATCACCAATTGGGTGGATACGGTATAAATGAAGTTTACTTTTCAAAAATAAATAAATAAGTTTAGAGGTTTTTTTAGTTTCATTCCTTAAGAGTGCATAACCTTAAAAAAATAGGTGCATACCCATTGAAGAAGACATGAGAAAAAGAGGTGAAAACTCTTTCACCGGAAGTTTCAGGTGTCATGGGAGTAATACTATAGTTTTTGTTATACGGAATCTTTAACGAAAAAGAAAGAGAAATATATTAAAAAAGCTTTGTTTTGTAGTGTATACACAGACTTTGAGATTTCCAAGATATATTTGTTTTATATTCTATCCCTGCATTATTATTTGACTTACATATAGCAAAAAGTTTTCAATGTAAATAGAGTTATCGACATAAATCGTTCCTGTGGTTTACTCAAAAAATCACGTTTCATCCTTGTGGTTCAATAACCTCATTGGCAGTCCTTTATAGGATGATAAGGTTCATGTTTCGTCCTTTAAGTTGATGAGCGTTATCTCCCCTCCGTTAACACTTCCATGTGCCTCTCATTTTAGGGTATTTTGGTACTTTCCAAAACATAAAGGACCAAACTTGATTTTTTTTGCAATCATCACATTTTCCAGATCTGAGATCGGAACTTGTGCACCGGAGATTGGGATCGAGCTAGAGATTGAGAGTTCGAGATCGAGATTATCACCATCCGGTTAAGGCTTCCACCCCGGTGGATCTAACCCTATTTTTTTCACCCGGGCCGGAGGTCCCTTCCACCTCGGTGGATCTGGAAGCAGCCTCCCTACCTTTGTGTAGGGTAAGGTCTGTCTACATCATACCTCCCTCATAGCCCGACTTATGTCGGGATTGAGTACCTTGTTGTTGTTGTTGTTGTAGTTGACCACCAAAATTTCCGGCGAGCACCTCTAAACATCAAATTTTACGGCAACAATATTTTTAGTTACCAACAAAAAACCACTTTTTCATCAAATTGATTATTCGATCCATATATATATATATCATAATTTCAATTAATTATATATTATATATATATATATCAAACAAGTCTTTCAATTAAATTACAATTCAAGTTAGAGTTAAATTACGAAGCCTTCGTGTGTATTTGGACAAATGCAAATATTCTATAACAAATCTAACTCTCAAAATGCATCAGACATATCATCTGCAGAGCCTACACCACTCATCTGCAGCACCTCACCAGCAATTGATTTCCAGAAAAGCTTTATATTCAAAAGTTTTGCATACCTTATCATCTTTATCTAGACAAATCGTATACCTTTTCTAGTGACTAATCTTCAACATTCACTTCAAAAATCACCATAAAGCACAAATCTTTATACTCAAATAGCAAAACCCACAAAATTTTATCTTGAAATTTCTGAAATCCGCGTGTGTTTTGAGGTATAAATGTGTTTTTTATACTAAATTTCAATACCCACTTCAAGAATCATCAAAAAGCACAAATACTAATATTCAAACAACAATACCCACAGATTTAATTCACGGACCTATTCAAAAAGCACAAATGTAAATATTCAAAAATCCTGCCGGAGATGACTATGACGGTCAGATGCCAGAGATGTTCATTGGAATCCAACAACCGCAGTTATGGTGTTTTTATCGAAAACAGATCTCGTGGTTTGTAAAACAAAACCCACAAAATAGATCACAATATGCCACCAAAACCACTCACCAGAAGATCCGATGATGAAGAAGACGATGATAAAGATTTCAAAGCATTACTTACACCGATGATGAAGATTTCAAGCCGGAATCACTTTCACCAACCACCCAATCTCTTCTATGTCACCATCTCCGGCCATCCACCACAGCCAGCATCATCTTAAAATTATGTTTATATTCTTAACCTGGAAGTATAAAGTTTAGGGACTAAACTTGTATGTTTAGTGTTTTTATTTGTGCAGGAAATATATTTGAGCTAAAAAGGACAAGATGGAAAGAAGAGGGTGCAGATTGTAATTGTAGATGGTGTTGTGTATATAAGAGACACAACCCTGATTTAGGGTTAACATCAACACACACACAAAATATATCTCCTCAATATATTCGTTCGTATATTTTCTTTCTGCAATTTCTATTGTCCGATTCAATCAGTTTCTTGTAATAATTCTAGGTAATACGTTTGTAATAGAACTATTATCATATAGATAATAGATCCACAACAGATTAGCTGGGGTGGATTGAATGATTCAGTTGTTTTGGAGATGTATGTGTTGTTTATTGAATTGAGATTCAATAAATAGAAGAAGTTTTTTAGTTGTTATGATTTTTAACATGGTATCAGAGACAGGTTCGATTGAAATCTGAATATCATAACAACGTTGTTCCCAAATCAGATCTTGATCTTTTAGGGTTAGGGTTTATTTTCTGTCAACGGCGTATGATCATATGATCACCGTTTGATGTTTCAAGCTATTTGTTTCTGGGATTTCTAATTTTGAGAAATTAGGGTTTGGTGTCTGTTTTCAGATCTGGTTCTTTGGTTTATTTGACTAAGTGAATCAAATAAACCTGATCCTGTATTGTTTCCGCTGCAGATTTGTTCCTGATCCTGCTAATTCTATTGACTAAGCGAATCAATAGATTAGTAGGGTTCCTTCACTCTTATTCATCCAATAGCACTGTTTGCATTCTCTCTCCCTCTCTCTTTTATTAAAACGGTTTTTATCTATTCTCACAAAACCAATTGTGCTAAACATTGACCTACCTCTTGAGAGGCAAGGAATCCTGTCCCTGGCATTTTTGGGAGTCTAGATATATTTTTAAACTATATATATATATATTTCCTTTCAGTTTTTGTTACTATTGTTTACTTGTGGTGTGTGGTTAATTGAGATTGATTGCATACTTGATCTGTTATTTGTCTCTGTGTTTGATTACTTGTGGTGTGTAGTTAATTGAGGTTAATTGCATACTTGTTTCGGTTACTTGTGAATATCTGCTTATTTGTTTTTGATTGAAGTTTTTTTTCTGTCATAATGGATGATAATTTGAGAAATTATGAAACTGATTCTGGTTCTGGTTATGAAACTGATGATACTGCTTTGAGTAATAATGTTACTAAGATTAGTAAGCTTGATGTTAGTCACCCTTTGCACCTGCATCCTAATGATTCTGCATCTTTGACTGTTGTGTCCATTAAGCTTAAAGGTACTGAAAATTATTCTGTCTGGTCTTGTGCTATGCTTCTTGCTCTTGAAGGTAAGAATAAGACTGGTTTTATTGATGGCTCATGTAGAAGGTCAAATACTGATGAGGTCTTAGGTAGGCAGTGGGATAGAGTGAATGCTGTTGTTCTTGGTTGGATTCTAAACTCTATATCTGAAGAATTATTTCTTGGTCAAATCTTTTCTAAAAGGGCTTCTCATGTTTGGAAAGAATTAAAAGAGACATATGATAAAGTAGATGGCTCTGTTACTTTTAATTTGCATATGAAAATTAATTCAATGTGTCAAAATGGTACTACTTTGGCTGAATATTATCATAAGTTGAATGCATTGTGGAAACAGTTTGATGCTTTAGTAAAGTTGCCTAGGTGTACTTGCCATGCTGCTGATGATTTTAAGAAACATAATCAATTGATAAAACTTATGCAATTTTTAATGGGTCTTGATGAAACTTATATGCAAGTTAGAAGTACTATTTTAACTAAAGATCCTTTACCTGATGTTAGAAGTGCTTATGCTATTATTTCTAGTGAGGAATCACATAGGTTTGTTGCTTCTAGTTCATCTCATAAAAGTCAAACTTCTGTGTTTACCTCTAATGTACCAAAAATGAATTTTCAAAGAAATAATGGTAATAGGTCTAATGGAAATGGTTTTAGGTCTTATTCTGATAATTCTAGGAGAACTGGTAATAATAATTCTTCTGTGGTTTGTGATCATTGTGGATTTAATGGACATACAATTGATAAGTGTTTTAAGTTGATTGGCTATCCTGCTGATTTTGGTAAAAAGAAATTTAAAGGGAAGGGTGTTGCCAGTAATAATACTATTGGAAAAGACATGCCTTCTTCTTCATCTTCTTCTTCTATCCCTTCTTCTTCTACTGGTTTTACAGAAGATCAACTTGCTACTCTTATTTCTTTGATCAAAAGCAATTCTGAAAATGGAAAGAGTATTCAAGCAAATATGTCAGGTATTTTTAACAATAGCAGATTTTTTAATAATCACTTTAGCAGGTTCTTTTGTGCAAATAGTTCATTGCATGCTAAACTTGTTACAAAAGGTCTTATTTGTGATTCTGGTGCTAATCATCATATGACTTACTCTGATAAGTTTCTTGTAAATGTTGTTGATATTTCACATCTTAGAATCAAAGTATCTCATCCTAATGGGACTGAAACTTATATAACCAAAATTGGGAATATGATCTTAACTGAATACTTGACCTTATTTGATGTTCTTGTGGTTCCTGAGTATTGTGTTACTCTTATGTCTGTTCACAAAGTGGCCAGAGATAGTAAATTGATTGTTGCTTTTGATGAAATGAGTTGTTATTTTTTGTCTCAGGATTTGAGGGAAAAGAAGGTAGTGGGGACTGGTAGACAGTCTGGTGGACTTTACTATTTTGAAAATTTGAAAGGTAATAATGTCAAAAGTTGTATGAGCAATACAAAATGTTTTTTGTCAAAGTTCACTTGGCACTGCAGGCTTGGACACCCTGCAGAACAAGTTTTAACTGTTTTAAAAGAGAGACTGTCTATCAGTAATACTGAAAGTTTTGATGTTTGTGATACTTGTCAAAAGGCCAAACAAATTAGAGAACCTTTTCCTCTAAGTGATCATAAAACTGAAAAATTAGGTGACATTGTACATCTTGATGTATGGGGTCCTTATAAGATTACTAGTAGAGAAGGATTTAGATTCTTTTTGACTGTTGTTGATGATTTTTCTAGAGCAACTTGGGTGTATTTACTTAAAAGTAAAACTGAAGTTGTTGATTATGTGATTCAGTTTTATAATCTGGTTAAAAATCAGTTTCAAAGCAGTGTCAAGGTGTTTAGGAGTGATAATGGTAATGAATTTGTGAATTATAGGTTTAAAGAATTTTGTGAAAAACAAGGTATCATGCATCAGACTTCTATGTATTATACTCCTCAACAAAATGGTTTAGTTGAAAGGAAACATAGACATTTGTTGAATGTTGCTAGATCCCTTCTTTTTCAAGGGGGGATACCTCTTGATATGTGGACTGAATGTATTCTAACTGCAACTTATTTGATTAACAGATTACCCACCTCTGTGCTAAATGGAAAATCTCCTTTTGATTTGATTTTTAAGAAACCTCCTTCTCTGGACCATTTAAGATCTTTTGGTTGTCTTGCTTATGCTACTATTCTTAATAACCATGATAAGTTTGCTAGTAGGTCTCAAAAATGTGTTTTAATAGGGTACTCAAATTTTAAAAAGGGTTATAAATTGTTTAGTTTAGAAGACAAACAAATTGTTTATTCAAGAGATGTCAAATTTTTTGAAGAAATTTTTCCTTTTAAGCAAAATAATTCTGAAACCAGTAATGAATGTGTTACTTTAAATCTTAATCATGAAAACTTTTTCAATAGTAATAAGCTTGATGATACATTAGAGGTACCCTATGATGAAAAGAGAAGGAGGAATAATCCAAATAGGCATGGCAGACCATCCTCTCAGTCTGGCAGTACTTCAGAATCAAATGGTGAGAGTGGTAATAGTTTACCATCTGGTTCTGTTGCATCTACCATTGATGAGGATAACAGTGCAGCCTTTGAGGATATTATGAATAATTCTGAGGGTGAAGAATTACCTCAACAAGATATTGTAAATGATAATGAAAATGATAGTGACTTGAATTTGAGAAGGTCAAATAGAACTTCTATTTTTCCAAGAAAATATCATGATTATATTGTTGGTAATTCTGTAACTGAAAAAAAGGAAAAATATGGTTTAGAAAATTATATGAGTTACTCTATGCTTTCTGATGAGAATTTGTGTTTTGTATCTCAATTAAATAAGAGTGTTGAACCTAATTCTTTCTTTGAGGCTTCCAAATATGAATGTTGGAATGAAGCTATGAACAAAGAGATGGAAGCCTTGTATAGAAATCAAACTTGGGATTTGGTTAATTTACCTAGTAATAGAACTTCTATAGGTTGTAAGTGGGTGTATAAAATTAAATATAAGTCCACTGGTGAAATAGAAAGATATAAGGCAAGACTTGTGGCAAAGGGGTATAACCAAAAGGCAGGGGTTGACTATGAAGAAACTTTTTCACCTGTGGTTAAGATTGTAACTGTTAGATGTTTAATTACTTTAGCTGTTCAAAACAATTGGAAGTTGTATCAACTTGATGTTGATAATGCATTTCTTTATGGTGATCTTGTTGAAGATGTTTACATGGATCTTCCTCCTGGTTATTTCTCTGTTAATGATAAAAGAGTGTGTAAGCTTAAGAAATCCTTATATGGTCTTAAGCAAGCTCCTAGACAATGGAATGCTAAGCTAACTAGTGCTTTACTTGAAAATGGTTTTGTTCAAAGTCTTAGTGATTATTCTTTGTATACAAAGTCTGTTGGTGATTTGTTTATTGCCATTCTAGTTTATGTTGATGATATTATCATCACTGGTAATAATCTTGATGAGATTGATAGATTTAAAGGCTATTTAAAGTCTAAATTTATGATCAAAGACCTTGGTAATCTGAAGTATTTTTTGGGGATTGAAATTCTTGATACTTCTGATGGTCTTGTACTTTCTCAAAGAAAGTATTGCCTTGATTTAGTTTCTGATTATGGTTTGCTTGGTGGAAAACCTTTAAACACACCTATGCAACAAAATGTTGCTTTATCTGTGACTTCTTCTGAAAAGGATTGTTTGTTGACCAACATAACTGAGTACCAAAAACTTATTGGTAGACTCATCTATTTGACAACTACTAGACCTGACATTTCTTACACTGTACATTGCCTAAGCCAGTTTATGCATTCTCCCTTAAAGTCTCATTTGCAGGTTGCTTTAAAGCTATTAAGGTATCTTAAAGGTACTGCAGGTAGAGGTATTTTGATTTCTAAATCTCAACCTCTTTCTCTTAATGCATATGTAGATGCAGACTGGGCAAGGTGTGTTGTTAGTAGGAAATGTGTCTCTGGTTTTTGTGTATTTTTTTGTGGGTCATTGGTTTCTTGGAAAAGCAAAAAACAGAATACAATTTCTAAATCTTCAGCTGAAGCAGAGTATAGAGCTCTTGCATCAGTTACTTCAGAAATCATTTGGGTCTTAAAGATTTTAAAAGACTTAAACTGTGATAATTTAAGCCCTGTTTCTGTGTTTTGTGACAGTGATGCAGCACTTAAAATTGCTGCTAATCCAGTGTTCCATGAAAGAACTAAACACCTAGAAATTGACTTACATTTTGTTAGGGAAAAAATTTTAAAAGGTGTTATTACTACTCAAAAGGTAAGTTCTGCAAATCAAGTTGCAGATATACTTACAAAGGCACTGGATACAAAACAACATAACTTTTTATGTTCAAAACTGAAACTTTTTGATTTATTCCAGGTTAAGACTAAAGGGGGGTGTTAAAATTATGTTTATATTCTTAACCTGGAAGTATAAAGTTTAGGGACTAAACTTGTATGTTTAGTGTTTTTATTTGTGCAGGAAATATATTTGAGCTAAAAAGGACAAGATGGAAAGAAGAGGGTGCAGATTGTAATTGTAGATGATGTTGTGTATATAAGAAACACATAACCCTGATTTAGGGTTAACATCAACACACACACAAAATATATCTCCTCAATATATTCGTTCGTATATTTTCTTTCTGCAATTTCTATTGTCCGATTCAATCAGTTTCTTGTAATAATTCTAGGTAATACGTTTGTAATAGAACTATTATCATATAGATAATAGATCCACAACAGATTAGCTGGGGTGGATTGAATGATTCAGTTGTTTTGGAGATGTATGTGTTGTTTATTGAATTGAGATTCAATAAATAGAAGAAGTTTTTTAGTTGTTATGATTTTTAACACATCATCATAATAAAAGCGGTATAGATATAGATAGAGAGACAGAGATAGGCATAGATAGACAAATAGATATAGATTGATTGAATAGATTATAGTTAAATAGAATTTGTGGTTGGACATTTTTTTTTGTATGAAATAGATACAGATATGTAGATGTATATGTTTGGATATGGAGTACAGATTTTGACAAGTTTGGTCCTTAAAATTGTGCCATCAACCTGCATACAATGTCAATATCTAACATGTGTTCTTAAGAGGCGCACGTTAAAAAATTCTTTATAATGAAAACGGATACCTTCTTGCAACAATCTTAACGTGAAAGAATACGAGTGTTTTTTTTTTAACTGTTGTACGCTTGTACTCCATGAATATATCATAGCTCATGTAAATGATAATGTGTATCGGAAATGAAGTGTATTTAGTTACTCATTTGTTCTGGATAGCTTCACTGTTTCTACACTCAATTGTTTGTTTATGTAGTTTTTTCTTTTTTATTGATTTACTAATACAATTATTAATTATGAGACATAATATTATTATTTAGTTTCGAAATCTTATTAATAAATAATAATGCTTCAGCTTGTTGTCGAAGCAAGAAAATATTGTTGTTGTTAATTACCGATATCATCAACCAACATACATAGTCAAACAAAAGTAAATTGTATTCTTGGTCAAAAGGTCACTTATTTTAGTATTTATATATCCCACTATAAAATGCGGGTTAAAAAGTCCTTGTTAAAAGGCAAAAGGATCCATAGTATCCATTAACAACTTTATAGGTGAGACAAATGTATATATATAGTTTATTGGAGAGATTTGATAACATGGTCACTCCATATTCGTTTGCAAACTCAACAAGAAGTCTTGTCAAGTTCAGCCCAACCCAACCCAACCCACGCACCGATTGTCATGTTTGATATTTACCAAATGAATTCATTGTGTGGCTGACTAATTTTATGTACTTAAAAGCAACTAAAGCAAATCTTTTCAAAAAATACGAGAACAGTACCCGCACGTTGCGACGGTGATGGAGGTGATGACGGGGTGGTGATGTAATGGCGGCGGCGGCGGTGGCGGTGATGGGGTGATCTACCTGACGGGCTCCGCCCTTAGCCGTACGGGTTCCGCCCTCGGATTTAAAAATTCGTCGAAAGTATATCGAATGACCACTCTAATGAAAGAGCATGAAATTTTAAGAACACCCATATAATTTTTATAATTTATTGATGTACGGTTTTTGAGATAAAAGATTTTGAATGAATTAGAAGAATAAAATGATTTATGGAGGAGAGAGAAAATAAATGATTGGTTGAGATTTGAGGAGAGAGAAAGGGTATTATAGTTATTTTAGGTAAATATAGAATAGATAGGAGGGACATTTTGGGGAAGTAAATGTTGAAACTTAAAATCAATATTGAAATTTTAAGTTCAATGTTGAAAATTAAAATCAATATTGAAATTTTAAGTTAAATGTTGAAACTTAAAATCAATATTGAAATTTTAAGTTAAATGTTGAAACTTAAAATCAATATTGAAATTTTAAGTTAAATGTTGAAACTTAAAATCAATATTGAAATTTTAAGTTAAATGTTGAAACTTAAAATCAATATTGAAATTTTAAGTTAAATGTTGAAACTTAAAATCAATATTGAAATTTTAAGTTAAATGTTGAAATTAAAATCAATATTGAAATTTTAAGTAAATGTTAAAACTTAAAATCAATATTGAAATTTTAAGTTAAATGTTGAAAATCTAGAGGAAATCTGCTTTATAATCTAGTATAAATAGTAATAAATGTTAATAATAATAATAATAATACAACTCACATTAAAACATAGTCTTCTATTATATGGTAAAAAACACGAATTATTTTGGACTTTTGATGACTTTAACATGTTACAAATATTGACCTATTACGAAAACATAATAATTATTAATTAATATCGTGCGACTTAGGAAAAAATTGTAACATTTGATTGAAAGTACTCTTAGTTCAAACTTTCTAGGATGCAAGTTCGTGTCATTAAAAATGATTGTAACTTATTCTTATTTCGTGTGGAGTGGAAATAACTATGTTGGGCCTTACCTTGTTTTAACGGCCCAATATTGATTAATGGAATGAGATGATAACATCGCTAGAGGATTTTAAGGATGATACAAAATTGACGCTTTCATAATTTCCGTAGAGTTTACGACTTACAATTTATCCACTATAAGATGATTGAATCATAATTGGCTAAATTAACTCGCTAATATCAATTGTCAGCAAATCAGCTAGATCTAGTTGTGTATGGTTTGGGCTCTCGACACTTTTTTTTTGCATCTTCTAGAAGGAGCTGGTTTTCTTGATTAGAGAAATTAAACTTTGAACCGTTATCTATACCTGTTCAATAATGTTTGGTCTCATATTGAAAACACTTAGCAAAGACACCTTCCTTAATGCCATGGATGGACCCAATTGATGGAGCGATGTGAACGACACACGGGTTTGGTAGGACTCCACATGTAAAGATGTGGGCCCAAATGATTGATACAATTTACAAGTCCATAATAAAAGTTTCACAAATATTGCTCTAAGCCCTAAAGTGGTTATCCGGTCCCTCCAAAGTCGATGCTGACCTTTTTCTTTACATTTCTGAAAAGAAATTATTAAGGTATCTAGAATCTAAAATATGTATGTATCAAACAAAAACAAAAACATTAGTTATGTATCATGTAAATTATACATACTTTAGATTTTCATTTTAAGTATATGTATATCACTATTTTAAAAATGTGATTTCAAAATGATATGTTACATTTGTAGCCTATTGCCCTGTAATATTATTAAATAAAACACAAAACTTACCTTTCAAAGGTGAGGTTTTTTATTTTCTAAAAAATTAAATTGAAAGCAATCAGAGAATCGTGATAGAAAGTGTGTACTCAACATATAAAATGCCACAGGATCTCTTGAGAATATCAATTTGCATATTATATTTTACACTCTGCTAGTCTGCTCCTCTTTTTTTTTTTTACTCAGTATTTTATTTATATCTTTTGAGATCCAATCATATATATCTTTGAATTTATAAATCATGTAACATTCCAAAACTACAGTATAGACATTTTTCTTTAGTACCGCTATCATTTATAAAAGCCATATCATTACTTCAAAAAGTTTAAACAAAAATGAAACTACATTCTACAAACCTGATAAGAGAACCAGAAAAGTGCTACATTTTACAAAAGGGACTTGTGACCATAATTTCGACGTTAATTACGATCTAAGTATCTAACATTGGTCAATTATGAATCACATTAATTACCCAAGATGGATGAAACTAAACTACCAAACTATATGTAGCCTACAAGATGGTTTTACCTCAAGTCATGGGTTCGACTCTCTAGAGTGACATGTCCTAGGGATTTTTTCTTTGAATCACCTGTAACGGCTTATGGTCTACATCTCGTAGTCTAAAGTACGTGCAAGGCTTCACCATTATACGATGATGTGTCCCTTGATGTCAAATACCGACTGACTGTTAAAAAAAAATGTAGCCTACATACATCATTTTCTGATTGAACATTATCTAAACCTACAAAAGGTGATTGTGATTGCAATTGAAACTCAAATTTTGATGCTCCATATCTTTTGGTAATATAATTGCAAGACCTGTGAGATGATTGAACTACGAATAGATTTTGTATTTGACAATTGACACCCACCAATTAAAACTGAGGCCCACCAAAGACCATGGCCACCATTATATTAAACTACCATCTGGCCATTTTCGCTCCGCCATCGGCAATAGTAGTCAAAAACATAAAACCTAGCGAACACTATTCAACACGGATATATAGTAATATATACAGAATAAATTTTAGTACAGTAATATACAAGCACGGTACCCGCATAGTGCGGTTGTGGTCATGACGGCGACGGAGTGGTGGTGGTGACGACTGTTGAGGATGGAGACAACGTCGAGTGAGGTAGATAATTTATGTAAAAGTAATTGATATAAAAATTATGAGATATTAAAAAGATAAAATATTCATAGTATAATTTAATTATCAACGGTAAATTAGTCAATTTCCATATTCCAAGATGTAATTTTTCAATATGGATGATGTGTTTTTAATAAGATAGTATAGACAAATAAATTAGTGTATAATATATGATTGTATAAAATATATCATTATGGTGTATGATCAAATTTTGTTGCGTTTCTACTGGTTACTTTCTTTTAACTATAAATTTGACTTCAGTGATATTGTTTTTTTATATATGTAATTTCACTATCAAAGGATACATTATAAGGATACATTATGAGAAAACATCTCAAGTCCTAAGAGCATTTTTATTTACACCAATTTAAACCCAACACTTCAAACTTGTAATTATGAGTTTTTCTTCTAGATTTCCGGATGATAGTCCAACGATTTAAATTGAAGATCTATTCGGCGAAGAGGATTGAGGATCTTTAATGCGAACCCGATTAAAATAACGTATGCAAAATCTCTTGAGGATCTATTATGTGAAGAGGATCGAGAATCTTCATTGCGAACCCGATTAAAACAGCGTATGCTAAATCTTTTGCTATTTACGAGTAATTTAAATGTTTGAAAAAGAAAAACAATTCAATCTGTTAGTTACTTAAATAGAGAAGAAAATTTGAAAAAGGGTATATATATCTATATCTATACTACTATATAAGGCATCAACCCTCTTTTTTTTAAAAAAATTACAACTTTGAACTACCTAATATACACCTCTTCATTATTCACTAATTTAAATATTTCTAATTAATATATACCTATAATACCGTTAATGAAAATAATTTACAATATAAACCCTTCGACCTTTAAAATAACTATACTACCACCTTTAACATCAATTATTTTAACATTAACCATCATTGCAACCCCCACCACCCGTCACCGCCACCACTTTCGACACCAACGTCGTCGCCACTGCCATCCTGTGTCGTCGTCACCTTCATCGTCGCATTGCGCGGACATATGATATAAAAGATATAAATAAATAGCGGAACTTTTGAAGAAAAAGAGTTTATCTGAACTGTAGGAGTAGTGTTGTAAGGTCAAGAGTTTGCTTGTATAAAAAGAGTCAACACCCATCTCTTTATTTGTAGTCTTCCTTCCCCTGATTCCCTCACATATTTATATATATCTTCATTCATTCCTCTCGATCTTTCCATTTCTTGCTTTTTAGGGTTTTTACCCAGGTACATATACAAAGGAAATTCAATTTTCTTGTATCTCTCTATATATATGTGTGTGTCTGTATCTGTTTCTTTAATTAGAATGAAATTCCACATTAATTAATTATTATTTTTTATTATTATTATAAATAAATATAACTCAATTGTATTTCTCATGCTTTGCTTGATGAAGATGATCACTTTTGCTCGCTAAATTTCATGCCTTTCTTATTGACTTAAATTTGTTCAATTTTATTTATTTTTTATTGGTATATATGAGTCTTTGTTATCCTAATTTGTTTAGCTACCTGCTAATTACTATTTCACTTAATTTTTTAGTTTTAGGCGTTGAAATGCTAAGCACTAAATTAAAAATACACTATTTGAAACTATTATTTCATATCCTATGAATGCACAAATTCAATCATCCAATAATATGAAAACAGAAGGCTTTTTTTATATTTATTTTATAAAAGTAGATTTTTTTCGATCATAATGTTTAGGAATTAGGTTATATGAATTTTATTTAATGATTTAATTAAATATGCTTATTCAATATGGTAGATAGATGGTCATGGATGGGCGATGGAAGGCGGCGGATTACGGTGTATTGAATTTAAACGACCTAAAGTTTAACGGATCGCCCAATATTATATCTGATCAGAGGTTTTTAAATGCCATGAATCTTAATGAAACGTTTTTAGATCGGAATACTGTGAATCATGATCATATTCCTCAGGAGTTGCCTGATCCGAGCTTTAGTCTGTCGTCTAGCTCGAATCGTGAAGGTGGTGATGTTAATGACGAGTTTGACCTTAGTGATGTAGTTTTCAAGTATATAAATCAGATGCTCATGGAAGAAGATATAGGGGAAAAGACTTGTATGCTTCACGGGTCTGCGGCTCTTGAAGCTGCCGAGAAATCTTTTTATGATGCTCTTATGGTAAATGAGCCTCCTTTTTGTAGTTCACATCCTACGGTACCTTTGTATGATAATGATGGTCGAAATGAGATTACTGCAAGGGGTTACAGTTGTTTTGACGGTAATGGTTTTGGAAGTAGTACTAGTCTTGGTTGCGATGTTAGTGATTACGACTCTCATTTAGTACCCAGTGTTTCCGTAAATCTTGATTCACAGTCTGTATCTCGGTCGTCTAACGGCTCATCGAGCGGTAACAGTTGTGTTATAGATTGTTTTGCGGATTCACCTGTGAGTGTTCAAAGTGTATCTGCTATGCAGTATCAAAAAGGTGTTGGAGAATCAAGCAGGTTTCCTCTTAGCAGTGGTAAGAACTTAGATCAACTCGGAACTGTAGAGGCTGATTCTGTAGTTATCAAGGCTGAGAAAAAACATGAAGTTAGCTCCATTGCTGAAGAATCAAGAGGAAAGAAAAACCCCTATTCTAAAGATCTTGTTGAAGATGGGAGGATTTCCAAGCAGTCTGCAGTCTATACCGAGCCTACTGTGAGGTCCAAGATGTTTGATGATGTGCTGCTTTGTGCTGGACAAAATAATCTTCCTCAAGGTAATTTTATCCACAATGGGGTCAGTAGAGCACAACCAAAGTCTAATACGGGTAAGGGTCGTGGTAAGAAAGGTGTAAGAAAGGATGTGGTCGATTTGAGGACACTCTTGAGCCTCTGTGCACAAGCTGTTGCAGCTAACGACCAAAGGAGTGGACTCGATCTACTGAAACAGATACGAGAACATGCTTCACCCACAGGAGATGGGATGCAAAGATTGGCCTTTTATTTTTCTGCTGGTCTTGAAGCACGAATGGCTGGCTCAGGAACTGAAATATACAAAGCCCATATTTCCAAGCCTATGTCGGCCGCCGATGTGTTGAAAGCTTACCATTTATATCTCAGTTGCTGCCCTTTCATGAAGATTTCAAATTTTTTCTCTAATAAGACTATTTTGCATTTAGCGGAGAACAAGAAGAAGTTACATATAATAGATATTGGTATTCTTTATGGCTTTCAATGGCCTTGCTTCATACAACGTCTGTCAAAAAGGCCTGGTGGTCCACCAGAGCTTCGAATCACTGGCATTGACTTCCCCTGTCCTGGTTTTAGGCCTTCCGAGAGGGTTAAGGAGACAGGGCGTAGGCTAGCAAACTATGCAGAAACTTTTAATGTTCCCTTCAAGTTCAAAGCTATCGCGCAAAAGTGGGAAACAGTCACACTCGAGGATCTTGAGCTTGATAGTGATGAAACCTTAGTTGTGAATTGTGCATATAGGTTTAGATACTTGCTTGATGAGACAGTCATGGTGGATAGTCCAAGGAATAAAGTTCTAAACCTTATTAGGAGAATGAAACCTGATATGTTTATACAGGGTGTTATTAATGGCTCCTACAATGCCCCTTTCTTTATCACCAGGTTCAGAGAGGCTCTGTTTTTCTTCTCTTCCGTGTTTGATATGATCGAGGCTAATGCGACCCGTGAGTCTCAAGATAGGATGCTGCTTGAGGAAAATTTATGGGGACGAGAAGCAATGAATGTCATCGCTTGTGAAGGCGCCGAGAGGATTGAGAGACCCGAAACATATAAGCAGTGGCAGGTTCGTAATTTGAGGGCTGGATTCCGCCAACTCCCACTTAATCAAGAAATTTTGAAAATGGCTAAAGATAGAGCAAAAGCATGCTACCACCAAGACTTTGGGATTGACGAAGATGGTCATTGGATGTTGCAAGGATGGAAAGGTCGCATTATATATGCATTATCTGCTTGGAAGCCCACTTACTAAAGAAAGGAAGTTATCTGGGTAAATGTGGAATGCATTCTTCGTCATGATTTTGAATATGTCAAGAAGTCATGATTTTAGAATGTATGGTACTTTTTCTTTTTTTCTAAAAATCTATTTAGTGTTCTTTTAATCATTTATGTGCAATTTGGATTTTGAAAGATTATGTGTTTGGCTTTGGCAAGCAGGCTATGTAAGAAGGAAGTCAGCTGCTCCTGAGTGTCCTACTGGCAATACTGAATTTGTTGGAACTTTGACAAATGAAGCATCCATGTTTGTGCCTCAAGGACAGCCTTCCTAAGCTTTTGTGGTATGTATATAAAGTTTTGTTAGTATAAGAACCAAGAGGAATACCATTGATCATATTACTTCATTGCCTAAATTTGTGAAAACGTGATTATTAGAATAACAACGTTGTTCATCGGGGGTCTTTTACTAACGTAGCTGATTAGAAATCAAGTGATGTAGGCTCAGTATTGTAGTATTGTATTGTGTTTAATGAAATGCAATTCATTGTTCATACACGCTTTTGAACTCTGTCAAGAATTCTTTAACTTACGTTTTTATATTAAACCCCTTTAAACTTATTATTAAACGACCACCAAGATAGCCTGGTATGTTTTACTTAGGTTTGAACATCACTAGGTAAACATCTTGGAGGTTTGGGGTGCCTGGGGATTCACGCGAACTGCATGGTGTATTTTGCGTAGTGTAAATATTTGTAAAAAGTTTTGCTTTCTATAAAATGCACCAGGTCCAAATATTTTGGTACACGTATCAACTAGTTAGCCCTTTACATTCTTACTAGTAAATATTGTGCCCTCGATAACCATTGGTCCTGGGTCCGCCATTGCACAGGGATACCCCGGTTTGGCTAACGACATATTAGTCAGACTTACCCTTTGCGGATAACCTGAACTGCGAAAACTCTCTGGTAATGTTACTTTAAACTTCTTATTAACTTCTTATTTATAAAGAAATGGAGCAGGAACTGCTTAAACCAGGTTAGCTGCTGAAATAAGCATTTGAATTTTGGACTGGGAATGGGAAATGCATGGAAACTTCTTGGTGTGTTAAATGTTTGATGAACTATATAGTATGTATAGTCAGTATTGGTATATTAGTACAATAATATGTATACCCTTCCGAGTTTTAACAGACAGCACAATCATTATTTTAGTACTACATTTTTTTTAATTATTATTGTGATCTTGTTGATGTAGTACAATACACTCTACATTATTTAATTGATGACATTATTGCAGGAAACTTCCTTTTCCCTCGTCTGTGTGTATGTGTGTCAAATCTGCTTCTCTACCCTTTATGGGGTGTGGTTTTAGGTGGATACTTTTGTATATGGGAAGTCAATATTGAAATACTTGACTTTTCGGCCAAGTGTGTTTCGCGACTTATAAGTATATGAAATAGCGCTGCAGGTGACCAGGTTATTTTTTTTAAGCTTCAACAAAAAACTTATTTTGTGATACATCTTACGGTAGAGCAGCAAAGTTTGAAAGTCGTAAAAATCGATTTCTGTTTAGTGAGCTCAATTAATTCTACTTAGAGGCATAATTCAGTTTTTCTCAAAGAGACATTTAAAAGTGAAATGACACGACTCAATTCTGTAAACGTACATATACAATATACATAGATGCACTTTTAAAGGTCCATGCGGAATAATTGGTTGAAGATTAACATCCCGGATGATTCATTGGAATCCATTAAGAGATGATGCGATAACTTAAGCTATTCGAGAAGTATTCGCAATAGAGTTGAAGTGTTCCTTTTTATTTAGTGGGGGCACATTTGGAAATTCGGGAATAATAAGGTTCATAATGGATCGAAAGATAATAAATCTTCTATTTTCAACTTGATTATGTCATCTTCCTTTTTTGGACCAAGTACCATGACCAGAAAAATCGGATGTCGTGGGATGAATGGGTCGTGAACCCTCTGCCAGGTTGATTACGGTTAAATGTTTTCTCTTTTGTCGTCGTTTTTGCCTTAGAACTTGTATGGGGTTGCAACAAAAACATCACGAAGTGTAAACCGGTGGCTCGATCTTCGTTGATGAGGTTTTTTCTTATGTTTTTGTTAATCCGTAATTGACATAAGTTTTTTTTCAACCATTTTGCAACTTTTGCAGTTAAAGTTCTAAGTAGAATCTAATTTGTGTAAAATTTTGTATTTCCAGATTTTGTACTTTGTATATAGATCATTAGTATCTTACTAGTTGATCGTCGTTTAATATAATTTCAATTGCCGTTAAAAAAAAAATTCTTTAGAACATACACGTATTGTTAAGATGGACAAATTTGCTAATCATTGATTATTAATCTTTATGATTGTGAACAATTTTGTTAATCAAATTTCAAAAGGATTAATCTAGTAGCATGGTAAAATTTTAAATATGTGACCATGTGGTACATTCAGGTATATAACTAAGTTGTATAACTTTTTTCAAGGTATGAGTTTTGAATACACAAAGATTAAAATCTATGTTTTACTTGATCATATATATTTTACAAATTACAATTACATGTATCTTCATTTCAAGTTTTATATTTAAATAAAATATTCTTTACAATGTAAGTTTTTAATGCGTAAATAAATGTTTATAAAATTGTTTCGAAGAAATACATAATTATGCAACTTTAATTAGAGATATATGTAATGTCCATTTGTAAAATTCTACTTCGTAACACTAGCTTGTGTATATGGTTTTAGTACTAGTTATCAATATCATAACATAATTTTAGTTAAAGCCCGTATTTTGTCGTTCGATTCAATCCATTTGTTCATTTCGTTCCATTTTGTTTTGTCAAACGAACGTAATAGTATATCTGCATCAATCAAAACGTAATAATATATCTGGATTTAAAGTAACAACCCAGCAAAGCATCAGTAAAAAAATGGTTAAAGCCCAATAGAGAAACCCTCGGCCCAAATAGGTAGTATCCAGCCAAGCCACCAAATAATACGAGTAAAATACACGAAAGCTTTTGCGATTTTGAGCAGGAAGCAGGTGAGCATAGAAATAGCCGATCGAGAATGAGTGGCGGGACAGCAGATCATTTCTATAGAGAAGCTCTGCGCCTTGGTTATGTTGCCCGCTCTGCCTTCAAGGTTCATCTTTTACATACTTCCTTTTTCTTTTCTACTAATATTAATAATAAATAATGTTTTAAATCGATTTTGATTGGAGTGAGCAGCTGGTTCAGATACAAAAACAATACCAGTTGATTAAACCTGGTTCTTCTGTTCTTGACCTCGGTTGTGCTCCTGGTGCTTGGCTTCAGGTCCCCCCTCTCCTTCTTTATGTTTTTTTTTCTTCTTATAAAGCGGTTTGGTGGAGACGACGGTGGTGGTGGTGACGGCTGTCGTGGTGGTGACGAATTGTTGTTGGTGTGGGTGTAAGTAATTGATTTAATGTAATTGATGTAAAGTGGTAGCGGAGATATTTTAGAAGATAATGGATTAATGAGGTAAATTAATTTATTAAGGTAAAATAGTAATTTTGCATCTAACACTTTTACGAGAGAGAAAGTGATAATAATTATTATAAGATAGTATAGATAAACTCTCACAGAAAAACTTCTTTGTAGTAGCTATTTGAAACATAACCAATGAATGCCCTGCGCTCATGAAGGGAGGATTGGGTAATGTTGAGTTTATTCAAACATAACCAATTAATCGGATTATTATTTTTTTTACCAAGGAATGACTTTTATTTCCGATAGAGAAATCTTTTCAGCTTGGAAGATTATAAAGTTACAAATATTAAAGGAGGTGTTTATCTTAGTGCTAACCAATAGATCATCTGGGTGCTTATCTCAATGCTTATGATGACGTGTTTACTGTTGCATCCATACTTTCACTTTGTATTCCAAGTGCAACAAATTTTGAAGAAAGAATCATCATATGGGTGATACATAATGTCATTTTCCTGCAAACACTGATAATTACTTAAAGGGGAGTTTAATTTCAACATAACTCATCAAAGCCAATGGGCTTGATGGAAAGATTAAGCCATTAAGGTAATATCTATATCGGCTTAATACCACATCGGCTACCCTAATATTGAAGTTCTGTCTTTGACCATAACCACATCGGCCTAATACCATACACATGACAAATACCACATCGGCTACCCTAATGTTGAAGTATCATATTGGCTCTTTTGGGCTTACAACATATATGCTTGGTTCATCGAGGTTGCTCAAGATGAATCACAGACCTTATAAATAGAACTTGAAGTATACCCATTATTAAGCCTATAAATGGAAGTACCCAAAATTAAAGATTGACTTAGGATAATATGAATTACGTTAAGCAACTCACCTATAAGGTTAAGTGGTTTTACCAACAAGGAGTTAGCCTAGTGGTAAGGAAAAACACTTGATGACCTTAAGGTCTCAGGTTCGATCCCCGCTTGGTACAAAAAATAATTCCTTTAAGGTACCCGTTACCAATGAAGCCTAGACCCACATGTGAAGTTTAAATACGCGGGTTCGATCTTTCGGGGTGCCCAGATCATGTGGGGATTACGATGGAGGTATTTTACCGGCATCATATGGCTCATACGGGGTGAGTCGATGGGTATCCAATTGTGGTACCGGGGCTAGGGTTCCCTCCATTACCCTTTTTTAAGGTTAAGTGGTTTTAGTATCTTTGACAGTTTGTCAAGACCAAGCCAATAGCAGGCTTGGTTAAATAACCAAATGTTCCGTCTTTGCTTTTGTTAGTCCTAACCTTACTAAACTTATTGACAAGACTGTTAACAAGCTAGCTTGTTTTGTCGACATCAAACGCATCATTATATGTGTTTTGTTTTGACATTAATTTGTGTATTTTGAGTGAGGTTTCTTTATCTTATCTCTTATCATGTAAGAATGCCATACACTTCAATTATATCCACATTTTATACATATAGTTAATTTTCCTTGATGGCTGATATTGTTCATGAAAAATCAGGTAGCTTGTCAAAGTCTTGGTCCAATGAAAAATGGTGGGGTGGTTGTCGGCATTGATCTTAAGGTGGTGTTATTGTTTACAGTTCATTTATATATATCATATATATATTCACGGTAAGTTTGTCACATTAGAATAGTCCGACTTTGTTTTTATGGGTCAATATATTCAGAACAGAAGGTGAAAGTTCCTTCAACTCACTGCGATTCAAGGGTTTCAACTATTAGTGCGGATGTCATGAACCTCCCTAGAGATGAAGTTCTAAATCTCTCCCCTCAGGTATTTTATTTTTTGATAGACATCCTCTGGTTAATTGGAAACTTTTCAAGTTATATAGTTATATATAAGAAAAACACATTGATTTTCTCATATACGCAAACTTTCCCAGAAAAAAGGATTTTCAGTTCTGTTATCAGATATGTGTCCACTTGTTTCTGGTATAACAACAAGAGATGCCGCTTTATCCATGGAGTTAGGGATGCGAGCGCTTGATTTGGCACTTGGTAGATCTAAACTGCCTTATTACTCCTTAGAAGATGACCAACAAGAAAAGCAATCAGGCAAAGAAAATGATGATGACGTTGGTGTTCTCAAAACTGGAGGGCATCTTATTGTCAAGCTTTTAGAGAGCGAAGATACAAAAGGTAATTTCTCTGTCTGAAAGAAACCGTTTCGTTTGCTAAAAAGATGAAGACATAATACACGTACTAGAAACCGTTTTAGTGTTATCTGTGATGAAATGTGTATCATATTTGATGTTTCCTAACTGGTTATTCTTGGATGGTGGTTGTAGAGTTGAGCAAGATCTGCAAGCCTTTGTTTAGAAAGTCATCGTGGTTGAGGCCTAAAGCTACAAGATCAAACTCCAGAGAGATTTATTTGATTTGCCAGGATTTGCATTAGTTACACTAATCAAGATATTCTTGATGCCCCTATAATTTTTTTGGTGGTTTTAACTCTTGTTAGGAGTATTATTCTAATCATAATTTAATTATAATGCTCTGTGAAATCATGCGGTATTCTCTCTTTTTTTTGCGAACATTCAGTCGGTATACGACATCGGGGAAACCTCACCATATAATGGTGAAGCCTTGCACGTACCCTAGACAATGAGATGTTGACCATGAGCCGTTACAAGTATTCAGAGGGAAAAACTCAAGGTTTCCCATCTCTAAGGATCGAACTCAAGACATTAGGTAAAACCGGGAGTGCCTCTGACCAGCTAGTGACCTTCATTGACAATACTAATCTACTAATATAAATTTATAATACTAATCTACTATTTTCAATCTAAATTAAACTGAATCCAAAAAATGGCATCGTGTAGTATAGCTGCCGTGTAGTATATCTATTAAGTACTCGTTAAATACAGCCTAAAAATATGGTTGTCGTTGTACAAGTTTTTGATAGTGAAACATTCGTAAGGAATGACAGTGATGTGTTTTTATAGATCTTGTCTTTCAAAAGACAAATGTTATCTTTGTTTTCTTATGTAATCACTTCAATGCTTAAAACTGAAGTACCCTCATTATTAGGCCTTTCCCAATAGCCTCATCGACCGGTCGTCGATGAGGACATTATTGGTAGTGGCATCGTCGACCGGCTCTTCGTCCCCAGCCATCGACCCATCGATGATAGTTGACGAGCGCGGGAGTGTGCGTGGGGCCAGGCAACGGTCGACTTTTAGTTTTTTTTCTTCTTTTTCTCTTGATTCATATATATACAGTGTATCTATATGTATATGTGTGTGTGTTGCAGACTAATTCCAAGGAAGAAGAAGGAGAAGTTTCATTTTGGTCATCCTTAGCCCCTATAAATTCAATACTTTACAACAACAACAACAACAACAACAACAACAACAACAACAAGGTACCCAATCCCGACATAAGCCGGGCTATGGGGGAGGTTTGATGTAGACAGACCTTACCCCTACTCAAAGGTAGAGAGGCTGCTTCCAGATCCACCGAAGTGGAAGGGACCTCCGGCCCGGTGTGAAAAATAGGGTTAGATCCACCGGAGTGGAAGCCTTAACCGGATGGGGATAATCTCAATCTCAAACCCAAACTCTCAAGCTCGATCCCAATCTCTGGAGCACAAATTCAGATCGGAGATCTGAAATTTTGTACCGTTGGAGAAGGGAGAGCGGTAGAGAGAGGCAGAGAGAGAAAACACCCTTGTGTTTATTTCTGAAATATATATTTTTTTAAATTATTAATATATTTATAATATTTTATTTTATAAGAATAATAGTTTTATTTATTTTGAGTAAATATAAAATAGAAATATAAAAAGTTGTGGAAGAGGTGGATGAGGAGAGGGAAAAGCTGATGTGGCAGTGTGGAAGAGGTGTGGGTGAAGACCCTATTGGGAAAGGCCTTATATACTTCATGAAAGGAAAACTATGTGAATAGTAACTTGCCTGCGTGGCGAGTTACTATTCATTTATGTTACAACCCGTGTCAAGTTTGGATTTTGCTACATCGTATCTCATTCGGGTTTTGTACTACGGTTATTTTTTGGTTTTTCACACGGTTCATCAAACCTTTTTGTGGCCACACCCCGTACCACTACTCGAATTTGTTACATGAATATATTGAGGAGTTTGCCACATCGCACCCAATTCGGGTTTTTTACTACGAGACTTCTTAGTTTCTTACAAAATTTTTAATAAACTTGGGCGAGTTACGGTTCATCCACGTCATACCCCGTACCACCATTCGGGTTTTCCACATCGTATTCTGTTCGGATCTTCTACCACGGGTTACTTTTTGCTTCTTTTTCATGCATTTTTTTTTCTTTTAGGTCATTCAACCTTTTTGTGACCACACCCCATACCACTATTCGGAATTTGTCAAATCTCATTTCGCTTGAATTCTAGAATATGTTGAAGATTTTGTCACATTACATCCCATTGGGATTTTCTACTACGAGTTATTTATTGGTTTGTTGCACGTTTTTAAACAAATATATCTATGACATAATGATTTTTTATTAAACGATTTAAGGTTTAACGTAAATACACTAAAGTAATGTAATTATTTCAATAAGATAATTGAGGCCCGGCAACGCGGGGGCCCGAAATTCACTAGTTATCTATTATAACTTATAATTTGTTTTATGTTGTACTAGCATTTAACGGGAGAAAGTGGATAAACAAATGAGATTTTCATGTTTAAATTATTCGAGGATATCCAAAAAAATTTTGACTAAAGTGTACTCGTGCAAACCATGTATCCTTTTAAACTACTTTTCAACCACGAAACAAGTTGCATGACCAACGTATCCGACTATGTGTATATTAGGCTGGGAAAACCTGCAAGCTGGTCTATGGTGTCGACGAGTGTTAGACACCATTTTAGTGACTGGTGATTAGATTAATATAATATCTAATCTAATCTAATACTATACTAAAAGAGGATTCTGAAGAAGCATTTGGAGCCACCAAGGGCCTTCTTGAGACCAAATTCCTGCCCACCTCTCTTTTATTTTTATCTTTTTTTCTATTAACTTACTTTAATTTAATACAACATGAAAAAAAATAAATTGAAACCCCTCCTGGACGGCCAACCTCCCCTTTATTTCTTTTGCTTCTACTTTTATGTTTACAATAAAAATTGAAAGCATAAAATTTTTCTTAAAACCATATGAATGTGACAAGTGGATTTCACTTAATCTCTTTCTTAATCTTACCCCTTGAATTTCCACATGTCACAATCCTATGAATTAGGACGATTTTTAGGCTAATGAATTAGAAATATTAATCATTCCCCATAATTAAATGGTTTAAATTTGCTTTATCTCTGTTTTTCTTTTTTTTTTCACTATACTCGTTTAATTGCCAAAAAAATTTAGTCATTTCCAGGGGCCAAGGTTTACTTCTATTAATTGTCGTGCCGTTTAGCGGATTAATAGGAGGTTTTCCTCCCTCCGTGGTTCCCTGAAAATTCGAATAACATCCTGCCCGAATGACATAGGAGCCGATAAGTGGGACGAACATGCTCTGACCATTCGAACGTTCAAAAAATCATGTTTATGATGAATTCTTGTTTTAGTACTGGTACTTATATTAAAGAAGTTATAGTACTTATATTAAATACTTTCAAGTAATACTTTTACTTGAAAGTATATATAAATTTAATCATTGTAGACTACTGCTCTAAAAAATACTTTATATTGAAAAAGTACGGCTAAAATGTGTTGAAATTATAATCTCATTCTCATATAATGTTTTTATTATTTAGCTTATTGTATGATTAGTAGTGCAGGTAGGACTTGCTGTGTTGATTTATAAGAGAGAAGGGCTGAAGATGTCAAGTTGGGTGAAGTTACAAGTACAAGGACTGAAGGTGTCATTATGTCAAAGATGGTGTGTATATAAACACATATTCATTCAGATTAGGGTTAACACAAAAAAAGATCATATTTCTGTTTTCTCTCTCTCTATTCGATATATATATATATACAAAAATATATATATATCTGCTTAATAATTGTAATAATAATTCAGGTTTTTGATTATTGTTTGTAATAGAACATTCAACAAATAGTTGAGTGAATCATACTTGATTAGCAGGTGTGATTTTGTGGTTGTTTGATTTGAATCTATTTGAGAATAGATTAGATATTCTGGTGATAAATTGAGATTTATTCTTTGTTCATGGTATCAGAGCGGCGTATGATCATTCGATCACCGTTCTGATTTGATTGTTCGTTTCGATCGAAGAAAACCCTAATTTTTTAGAAAATTAGGGTTAGGGTTTCTGTGTGGATTTTTTGGGCGATTTAGATTATATTCTTCATTCTCTGAAGAGTATTCATATAGATCTGGTGTTCTTGTGATTGAAGATTAAAAAACCCTAAAATTAATTAAAATAATTGAATAATAATTAAATAAGGGTTTCTGCTTCAGATCTGGTTATTTTTTCAATCGACTAAGCGAATCGGTTGAAATTTGTTTCAGATTCTCTTTTCTGCTTGTTCAATCGACTAAGTGAATCGGTTGAAAAAGTAGATCTCGTCTTCCGCTTGTTCTTATTCATCCAGATAGCACTGTTTGCATCTCTCTTCCTTATCTCTTTACTTTTATAAAATTTTTTCTATTTTTCTTATCTCTCATAAAAACATTCGTGTTAAACTTGACCTATCTCCTTGAGAGGTGTGGAATCCTGTCCCTGACACGTTTGTGGGAGAAAGATATTTTCAAATATATATATATATATATATTTTTTTTATATTTTCAAATATATATATATTTTTGTTTTTAATTTTTCTTTCTTGTTTTGTTTCTGATTAATTGTTTTTTGTTCTGTGAATTAATTGAGATTAATTTCGTGTTTTCTTAGTTGTTAATTGTGATTTACTGTTGATTGTTAAGTGCATTTATTTGATAATATTTGTTAAAATGGATGATGATAATCTTCGTAATTTTGGTTATGAGTCTGATGTTAGAAGTGATGATAGTGTGACTAGAATAAGTAAATTGGATTTAGGCAGTCCTTTACATTTACATCCTAATGATACTAGTACTCTGTCTATTGTGTCAATAAAACTAAAAGGTACTGAAAATTATCAAGTATGGAGTTGTGCTATGCTACTTGCTTTAGAGGCAAAAAATAAGGTTGGTTTTATTGATGGTTCTTGCAGAAGGTCTAATGTAGATGAAGTACTAGGAAAACAATGGGATAGATGTAATGCTGTGGTTATTTCTTGGATTTTAAATTCTATTTCAGAAGAACTGTATCTTGGTCAAATTTTTTCCAGAAAGGCTTCTCTTATATGGCAAGAATTAAAAGAAACTTATGATAAAGTGGATGGTTCTGTGATTTTTAATTTGCATCATAAGATTAACTCTTTATGTCAGAATGGTATGCCTTTATCTGATTATTATCATAAACTGAATGCTTTGTGGAAACAATTTGATGCATTAGTTCAGTTACCTAGGTGTACTTGCCATGCTGCTCAAGATTTCTCTAAACATACTCAATTGATTAAACTAATGCAGTTCTTGATGGGTCTTGATGATGTTTATATGAGTGTTAGAAGTAATATCTTAACTAGAGATCCTTTACCTGACTTAAAAACTGCATATTCTATTATATCTAGGGATGAGTCACATAGAGGGTTAACTGTTACTTCTAATGCTAAGTCACAATCTTCTGCTTTTGTGTCTAAAGTCAATAATACTAGAAATATGCCTTCTGTGAATAACTTTGCTAAGAATTCTATAAATAATGGTTCATTAGCTTCTAAAGGTCCTTCTGTGGTGTGTGAAAATTGTGGGTTTAATGGTCATACTATTGATAAGTGCTTCAAATTGATTGGATATCCTCCTGACTTTGGTAAAAAGAAATCTGGAAATTTTCAGAATGGTCAAAAGAAATTTTCTAGTAATAATACTTCTACTTCTCAAGCTTCTACTTCTAGTACTACTAATTTTTCTGATGAGCAGCTGACCAGAATTCTAAACTTGTTGAAAGATAGTTCTGAATCTTCTCAAAATGTGAATGCCAATATGGCAGGTGTGTTATTCAATGATAGTAAGATATTTCATAAAAACTTTGATAAATTTTTTTGTTCAAATTCTAATATTAGACAAAAGGTTGTGAAAAAGGGTTGGATCAATGATTCTGGAGCCAATCATCATATTACTCATTCTGATTCTAATCTTGTTGATGTTTTGGATGTTTCTGCTTTAAAAATCAAAGTTGGTCATCCTAATGGAACTTTTGCATATGTTCAGAAAATTGGGAATTTACAATTAACACCTTATTTAACTCTTTTTGGTGTTCTAGTTGTTCCTGAATATTGTGTCAGTCTGTTATCTGTTCATAAAGTTGCTAAGCATAGTAAATATCTTATTGCTTTTGATGATACTATGTGCTATGTTATGGCTCAGGATTTGAATACAATGAAAGTTCTAGGGATGGTAGACAAGAAGGTGGATTGTACTATATTGATGAATGTTTAGAAGGTATTGATAGAATGGTTACTTGCAATGTGTCTAAAACTGTTTGGCATCATAGATTAGGTCATCCTTCTGAATCTGTTTTAAATAAACTTCAGTCTGATTTGCATTTTAAACAGAATAAAGATTTTGTTTGTGAAATTTGTCATCAGGCTAAACAAACTAGAGATGTTTTTCCTCAAAGTGATCATAAGTCTACTGAATTAGGTCCGCTTATACATTTAGATGTTTGGGGTCCTTATAGGGTGACTAGCAGAGGTGGTTATAGATATTTTTTAACTATTGTAGATGATTACACCAGAGCTGTCTGGGTATATTTGTTAAAAAGTAAAGAAGAAGTGTTTGAGAACACTGTTGTTTTTTATAACTTGTTAAAAAATCAGTTTAATAAAACCATTAAGACTTTAAGAAGTGACAATGGGACTGAATTTGTTAATAAATCTTTTACTACTTTTGTTGAGACAAATGGTATTGTGCATCAAACTTTTATTCCTCACACTCCTCAACAGAATGGGATAGTTGAAAGAAAACATAGACATATTCTTAATGTTGCTAGAGCTCTTTTGTTTCAAGGGAGTATTCCCTTAAATTTATGGACTGAATGTGTTCTGACTGCTTGTTATATTATTAACAGATTACCTTCTTCTGTGCTAAATGGAAAAACTCCTTATGAGATGGTTTTTAATAAACCTCCTTTTTTCTCTCACTTAAGATCCTTTGGTTGCTTATGTTTTTCAAAAAATTTAAATGTCTTGGATAAATTTCAAAACAGATCTTCTAAATGTATCTTAATTGGTTATTCTAATTCTAAAAAAGGATACAAACTTCTTTCTCTCAATGATAACAAAATATTTTTTCTAGAGATGTTAAATTTTTTGAAAATATTTTTCCTCTAAAACATAAACAAGTTAAAGATTCTGGAAATATTTTAGATCAAGAAACTTTTTTTGATACATATGAGCAGCCTTCTGTTCCCAATGATGAAGTGAGAGGAAATGAGGTAAGTGATGGTAGCAACCATTCTCACTCTGGCAGTGCTTCTTCTAGCTCTACCAGTGAGAATCTGGATGCTGCTGCAAATGATTTGAATGAAAATGATTCTGAGGGAGATGATTTTGTCATCAATAATGAAGATGCTCATATGCAGAATCAACAAATCAATGATTTACAAATAGAAAATGAAAATAACAATAATTTTGTTGATAATAATCCTGATCAAACTCTTAGAAGGTCTGAAAGAGTTTCTATTTTTCCTGCTAACAAATATAAAGACTTTGTCATTAACAGTAGTGTTAAATATGGTCTTGAAAAGTTTGTTTGTTATTCTAATTTACATCCAAATTGTGTTGCCTTTATTTATGAGCTTAATAAAAGTACTGAACCCAATAAATATAGTGTTGCTTGTAAAGAAAAACATTGGGTAGATGCTATGAATCTTGAAATGGAAGCTCTTTATAGAAATAATACATGGGAATTAACTAATCTTCCTGAAGGAAGAGAACCAATTGGATGTAAGTGGATATATAAGATTAAGTATAAATCCAATGGTGAAATAGAAAGATATAAAGCTAGGTTGGTTGCTAAGGGTTATAGTCAAAAGGAAGGTGTTGATTTTGATGAAACTTTTTCTCCTGTAGTTAAAATTGTCACTGTTAGATGTCTAATAGGTTTAGCTGTTCAGAATAATTGGTGTTTATATCAACTTGATATAAATAATGCATTCTTGTATGGTGATCTTGAAGAAACTGTTTATATGAAACTGCCTGAAGGTTTTTTTGACAAGAATGATACTAGAGTATGCAAGTTGAATAAGTCTCTTTATGGCTTAAAACAAGCACCTAGACAATGGAATGCTAAACTTACAGATGCTTTAATTGGTGATGGTTTTATGCAGAGTAAAAGTGATTACTCACTTTTTACTAAGACTGGAAATGGTGTTTTTATTGCCTTGTTAGTATATGTTGATGACATTATTATTACTGGCAATAGTGAGGTTGAAATTGATAAGTTTAAAGCTTATCTTAAAACCAAGTTTTTGATAAAAGATTTAGGGAAGCTTAAATATTTTTTAGGCATTGAAGTTGTTGACACTGATGATGGTTTATGTTTAAACCAAAGAAAATATTGCTTAGATCTTTTATCTGAATTTGGTCTTCTGGCTGGCAAACCTGTTAGTGTACCTTTGAATCCTAATGTTCAATTATCTAGTTGTGAGTCTGTTGATGATCCTATACTTGAAAATATAACTGAATATCAAAAATTGATTGGGAAGCTTATTTATTTGACACATACCAGACCTGATATTGCATATACTGTACATTGTTTAAGCCAGTTTATGCATAAACCTCTTGCTTCACATCTTAAGGTTGCACTTAGAGTATTGAGATACTTAAAAGGTGCATCTGGAAAAGGTATTTTGATCAGCAGGTCTGATTCTTTTAATCTTGAAGCTTATGTTGACTCAGACTGGGCCAAATGCATTTCAAGCAGGAGGTCTGTTACTGGTTACTTTGTATATTTTTGTGGTTCTTTGGTGTCTTGGAAGAGTAAGAAACAAAACACTATATCTAAGTCATCTACTGAAGGTGAATATAGGGCAATGGCTTCTGTTACTTGTGAAATAATTTGGATTGTGAAAATCTTGCAGGATTTACAAGTTATAAATGTATTGCCTGTTAAGTTGTTTTGTGATAATAAATCAGCAATTAAGATTGCTTCCAACCCTGTTTTCCATGAAAGAACAAAGCACCTTGAAATTGATCTTCATTTTGTTAGAGAAAAGATACTTGCTGGTGTAATTAAAACTGAGAAAATAGATTCTGCTCTAAATGTAGCAGATATTCTAACTAAAGGGTTGGATACAAAAACTCATGAGATCATTTGTAACAAGCTTAAACTTGTTAACTTGTTTGAGAATAAGATTAAGGGGGGATGTTGAAATTATAATCTCATTCTCATATAATGTTTTTATTATTTAGCTTATTGTATGATTAGTAGTGCAGGTAGGACTTGCTGTGTTGATTTATAAGAGAGAAGGGCTGAAGATGTCAAGTTGGGTGAAGTTATAAGTACAAGGATCGAAGGTGTCATTATGTCAAAGATGGTGTGTATATAAACACATATTCATTCAGATTAGGGTTAACACAAAAAAAGATCATATTTCTGTTTTCTCTCTCTCTATTCGATATATATATATATATACAAATATATATATATCTGCTTAATAATTGTAATAATAATTCAGGTTTTTGATTATTGTTTGTAATAGAACATTCAACAAATAGTTGAGTGAATCATACTTGATTAGCAGGTGTGATTTTGTGGTTGTTTGATTTGAATCTATTTGAGAATAGATTAGATATTCTGGTGATAAATTGAGATTTATTCTTTGTTCAAAATGATTAATCCTCCTAGCTATATAGTGATGACATGTGTAGAAATTAAGGCGTAAGATCAAGAAAGAGATTTAGTGAAATACCCATGTCATTATCTTATGGTTTTAGGAAAAAAAAATTAGCCTAATCTTTATGAGAATATATTATTTCCCATAGATTAAATGTTTATTTGTTCTTCATAATCATTTTATACAAATTTTCATAAGTTCCTCTCCATATTGAAATATAACTACAGTTGAGTAATTAAGACTATAACTTATGTGAGAAAATGGTATTTGATAAATGATAATTAAGCATGATTGTAAACTGATTAAAATACTAATATTTGTATTTAAATATAACGAGATATCATGATGGTATAGTAGGTGAATCGAGTGAGTGGCTTCGAAGACTGCTCAAGTATTTCTGTCTTATACAACACAATATTAATAACTAGGAATTATCTCATTACTAATTATTGACTTCTGAAGACTATATAATCATGATAATTGTATCAATATATCAATTACATAATACATTGTGACAAATTATTATTTAAGGAAAATAATAAATTCTCTTAAAGATTAGCCTAAAAATCCTCCTAAAATTATAAGGAGATGACATGTGGTATTCATTAATTCTCTTTTCTAATCTTGCCCCTGATTTTTTCACATGTCATCATCTAATAGTTAGGAAGATTTTTAGGCTATTAGTTTAGAAGGATTAATCATTTCCATGTATGTAAATTAACCTTCTTTTTTTTTATATAATATTTACTAGTTTTCAGGCCCGTCCGATGGACGGGTAGATTCAAAAAATATTTTTCAGGGTTCGTTTTAAGGAAATTAGGTTTCGCTTTAAACGATACGTATTATAAATTCTGTATCAATTAGTTATAGTTTACATGCTAAGATATACATTTTTACAGTCAATGAATAGAGAACAATTTTCAATAGGTACATTTACATCAATTGGATGAGAGTTTATTGTATACATAATCAATTGTACACAATATTAAATGGGGGAAAGAATAATCGGTGTGTGAATGTTCTATAAAAATTTTCAAGATAAGATTAGATTGAATTGTTAGAAATTGTTGTGGAAGATTTTTAATTGAGGTTTTATTTTCTGCTAAAGTTTAAGAGGTTTAATCATTTTCCTTTAATTATTTATTGTTTAGTTCGTCACTAGCTAGTTACAACAAATATATATATATTTTATTCACTTTAGTTGAAATCTGAAGTGTCAAGTGAGACAAGAGGATAAGGAGAATGCATAATCTAGTGGTGATAATGTTCATCAAACAGGAAATTTGTTTGATATCCTGATTAAAATTAGACAGATATATATACTATATTTTAAAAAACGCCACGCGTACCCCGACCAAGGAATATAGGGTAACCGGACCACACACTTTCCGCGGCGATATCGCCGCGGAAAGTCGGAAAAAAACAAAACTGCAACCAACAACCAGCATTAATTGCCGCTGACTTTGACCAGACTTTCCGCGGCGATATCGCCGCGGAAAGTCTCCTCGAAAATTGTGATTTAAGTTCGACCCCCTTCTTCTCTATCCCCTCCCCACCCCATTCTTTCTCTCTGCCGAACGAACAAAATAAACACCCACAAAACTCCATCTCTTTCAAACCCAAAAATCAATTCCGGCCATCACTTTTTCCGGCGATTTTCCGGGCCAACTTTCCGCGGCGACTTTGCTTTCCACCATCCCCATCTCTCTTTTAAAATACCAAACAAATCTCAACCAAAACCCTATTTTTTAAATCCGGCCATCACTTTTTCCGGCGAGTTTTCCCGACAAGGTATGTATTTTCCGGCCATCACCCTTTCTTTTTGCTTTTATTTCTGGCCATTACCCTTTTTTGTTTGCTTTTATTTGTTTTTTGATAGTTTTGGTATGTTTGTATTTTATTTTCTATAGATTTGTTAGGTTTATTAGTATTGTAAATTGATGTGTTAGGATTATTAGTTAGTATTGTGATTGTTATAAGTGATAAATTAGTGGTTTGTAATTGTTGTTATTCTTGTGTTATTGGTAAGCAAATTGTTAGTGTTAATATGTTAGTGTTCAAAAATCCCCCATATTTTCCTAACCTGCAGTCGACCAAATTTATAAAAGATAGGTAGAAAAGATTATATAGAAAAAAATAATTTGTATAAAAGTAGATTATATAAGTATAAAAATAAAGTTTTAACAAAACTTTAAAAAAAAATTTATAAAAAAACTAGGTATAAAAAAAGAAACATAAATAAATAAATATAAAAAATATATATATAACTAGAGTATATAAGTATGAAAAACAAGTTTTAAAAAAATACTATCAAAATAAGTGAAAAAGAAATATAAAACAAGTTTAAATAAGTATATAAAATTATAACTTTAAAAATATACAAAATGTACGAAAAAGTAATAAAAACATAAGTTTAAATAGTATAAAAGAATATATAAAATTATACTTTAAAAATAAACGTAAAAGTAATAAAAACATAAGTTGGAAATAGTATAAAAGTAAATGTGACAATTTGTATAAAATGTATATTAAAAATGAAGTATAAAAAGTATATACAAAAATAACTATAAAAAGATATATATATATAAAGTAACTATAAAAAACTTTTAAAAAATTAATATAAAATACTTGTATAAAATATAACAAAATTTAAGTACGAAAAAAGAAATATAAAACAAGTTTAAATAGTATAAAAGAAATATATAAAATTATAACTTTCAAAATATACGTATAAAAGTAATAAAAACATAAGTTGTAAATAGTATAAAAGTAAATGTGACAATTTTACCTTTATCGTATTGTTGTATGTATTATTAATATGGGTATAATTTGATTTGTAATTTGCAGTATAAATGGCTACAGTTCATGGTGGGGATGGTGGTAATGACCCACCACGTAAATCGTGGGTACGGAAAATTTGGGGCTGCGCCGGGAGCGGTGGTAAGAAATTTTGTGTTTCTATATATTATTTTTTATTTATGGACTTCATGTGAAATTAATAATTCTTTTGTTTTGTAGCACCTAAAAAAGGTCGGGGGAAGAACCAGGCACTAAACCTGGAGAAAAAGTTTCAAGAACAAGGTCGGCTTGAAGTCGATTTTGACACGAAAAGGTTTAAGACGTGGCACGCGGTGGGGGAATCGGGGTCTATGTTTAAAAGCTATATAGGGACATTGGTTCGTGGTAGTGGGGTCCCTATGACTTATGACTCATGGTCGGATGTGCCCCTGCAAGATAAGGCGTTCTTAATTCCAGCCTTAAATGTACAATCTCTATAATATTATATTCCTAAATTGATATTTTGTGAAAATTTGATATATCGCTAACTATTATTTAAAAATTGCAGGAACGGTTCAGATTGGATCACTTCATCAATTTGGACCCCAATGATGCCATCCGGAAAGCATTTGAGCGCACGATCACCGCTGATGCGCAACATATGTATCGGAACTGGAAAAGCGGATTCAAGAAAACCCACTTCGATGCTAAAGGGGTTTAGAGAAGATTGCTGAGTTGGAGGGAGCTGTTCCCGAGGGTATGGAGCCGGAGGACTGGTCGGATTTGTTGCGCTTCTACCAGAGGGAGGACCGTGTGAAAAGGGCCAAGACCAACAAGGATAACCGGGCCCTCCAAATCCTCGCAGGGACCCACGGTCGGCAGTCGGCATCTCAGTATGTCGACCAATATGCGGTAATAAAGAATGAAATATTCACTTGTGTTTAAAAATATTTATTTTCTAAATAACTGCTATTCTTATGATAATTTGATGTGCTTACAGCGAACTCATGAGGGAGAAGACCCTGATCTGGTCGAAATGTATGCGGCCAGACACAAGCATGCGGATGGGTCATGGGAACACCCGACAGCTCAAGCTAATTATGTAAATGTCTCTTTTTAAGTTATATTTTAAGTATTACTTACTCATTTTATCAACCTTATATATATACTTTAACGTGATTCAGGACAAGCTCAAGGAGAAGAAGGAGGAGCGTGAACGGGACCCCGTCCCAACACCGCAGCCAGAACTTTTTCCGGCTACATTTGGAAACCGGCCGGGCCACCGCCGTGGCCTAGGGAGGATCGTTCGGGGTGTGGGAGACACAGAGTATGACTACACTCATTTGACGCAGCCACAGGGTACCCCGATCCATCATGGTCAGGGTAGCCAGGGTGGACCATCTCATGCTCAGGGTAGCCAGGCTGGATCATGTCAGACCCCTTTCGATCTCAACTTTGCTCCTCCGCAGGTTGCTTGGTTTGATCCTGATGCTGTATTTAATTGGTCCGCTGCTGCACATGCTCATGGCTCGCAAAGTGATCCCTCCTCTACTACGTATGGCTCGCAATTTGCTCCCACCTCTCCGTTCTCTTTAGGATCTATAAATTTGGGTAATGATGATATCTATTTGGGTAATGATGATATCTATTTGGGTAATGATGATGATGAGGACAATGATAATTATTAGTATTTGGTTGTGATAAACAATATATTTTTAAACATGGGTGTTAATTGTGTTTGTGGTTTAGTTATAAATTTATATTTTGTTGTGTTGGTTATGATATTCATGTTTAACAATATAGTCACTAGTATACGTATATATAAAAAGTGAAAAAAATATATGTAAAAAGGGAAAAAAATCAAACATCAAATATATGCATAATAACAAATATAAGTAAAAAAAATACAAACAAACTATTATTTTAAAATAATAGTATTTTAAAATAATAATAACAACTATTAATTTAAGTTTAAAATACATCAATTTACACAAAAACGGAAAACCTTACAAACCAAGTATTATACAATATAAGTCAACTAATCAATCTGCTGAAATTGCGGAGGTGCCTTAGTAGCTTGAATGTGTCTGTCGTAATCAGCCAAACGGTCTTTGTACTTCGCATTAACTGCCCAGGCCCGCGATGCAGGTTTATCAAATCCCCAAGCTGAGGGGTAAGGCAATGGGCAGTCCTTGTCTAAATAAACCGTAACAAAATGTGAATTTCCCGATACCAGGCCAATGCATATCGGCTCGTCACGGTATAGCTGGCCTGGCCCCTTCCAAAAAGGGAAACATGTGATGTTTTCTTTGACACTTAAACAGATAATTATAAGACCCAAAGCATTGGACAGAAGCATAGCGCAATATGGAATCATCATCCAGTGTTCATATGGGCGACCATGGGGATAAGAGATTTGAAGCAAAGTATGTATGCGTTTTGCTTCACCACCGAATGCAACCTCATAGTATCCGTGTTTGGACTCATACTCCTCTAGCATTAGTTTGCGAACCCACTCGAACTTTTCCTCAGATTCACCCAAAGCAACAGCCAGTGCCCGAAATCCACAGTTACCATCAGATGAAACATTTTTGATATCCACAACGTAACGTTGAAAGTAAAAAGGGAGTTGATGAAGATATGTTCTCATGTCAGTCCATGTTGACTCCGTCTCGAAGAAGTTGTGTGTAACCGGTTCAGAGAAGTTCTGTGTATGTGGTCTCCCAAAGAGTTGATCAACAAAGCTGGACGTTTCTCCTTGCGTTTGGTTATTCGGGTCTGCGAAAAAACTTTGTGTATCTGGGAAATGTGATTCGCTCTGTCTGCCACTTTGACTCCACTGTGGTTGGTTATAAGGTTCGTCGAAGAAAGTTGTACTGTCCGCGAACCGTGATTCGGTGCCCATATATTCACTCTCTCTCCCACTTTGAGGCCATTGTGGTTGTCTTTCATGTTCGTCGAAGAAACGTGATTGTGTGCTCACATATTCACTGTTTCTCCCATACTGGCCCTCTGCAAAGAATGACGACTGCGAAAAACGAGCGGAAAACCCCCCCCATGGACTGGGTATCCTGAAAAGTCGGTCTGGAAAATTGAACCGACTTGGATTTTTGAAGACCGGAAGGTGCTGTATTTGCCGTTGGTATGTTAATGTCGGGCACCTGCAACAAATAATAGATCAATTAATTAGACTTCGAATTATAGGTTCAAACAGGATGCACTTACATATAATAAAGCAATTAACTATACATCAATTATGATTGGACGTACTTGAGGTATTTTTTTCTTTGCTCCGATTGGTCTTCCACGTTTATTTTTAATAACGGAAGGGTCTTTAATTTTTGTTCTCCCCGGATAGACGATGTCTTTTATTTTTGATATCCAGTTTTTCCTCTGGGCCTTCGGTTGCTGCTTTATCTTTACCTTAACATCCTCTATTAAATCATTGATACATTCGTCATCATCTGAGTCTTTTCGATAATCATTGTCCGGCAGGCACGTCGACGGTGTTAAGTCTAGCTTTCTCCAAAAGCAATCTATGTTCTCCACCTCAACACGTTTGCCTACATTATTTAAAAGCAAATATAAATTTTTTGCATTTTTAAAAAAACATCAAATATGGACTAATTAAATATACTTACTGTGATGCATGTATGAAGCTATTTGGCAAGCACATGGCAGCCCACAACTTGCCCGAACCTTACACCCGCACTTTCTACGGTCTTTACCCATCTTATTTTTGAATCGATCAATTTCTTCAACCACAATATCCAGAGCTGTCACAGACACAACACAAAGCAGGTCCTTCAAACATGGATAGTTGTGTTTACCGTGTCTATAAATCCTGCTCGCTTCCAGTTGTCCCTTTATTTCTGTGTGTTGCCCGACGAGGATAGAATTAACACATTGAATTATTCTGTAAAATGTACATCGGCCCTTCAACTCGGACTTCAGGAGTGAATGCTCAGCCTCAACTCTGTTGGTAGTGTAGTTACGGTAGTTGAGATGTTGATCGACCCAGAAGGACACAAACTTTTCCTTGTACGGTGAAAGCCACTCCTTCTGCAAGTACTTGTACATCTCTGTAAATTGACTATTGGGTTAAAACGGGTGGATATATGTGATTTACCAAAAAAGTAAAAAAAAATTCAAAAAATCATGTGCACTAAACATACTGTCTAAATCTTTTCCCATCTTTTCTTTTAAATCTTTTTCATTTTCGGTGTACTCTTCTAGCGTCCGCGATTCATAAAGTTTTTTCCACCATCCGTAAAAAGGCCCCCATTTGCCTTGCGCGATGAATGCTGGCATGCAATGTTTGTCGATGTTTCTCCATATGTGGGTTCTACAAAGTAAATGGTATGTTTCCGGCATAACAGTTTTGCATGCTTTCATGAGGGCCAGATCCCTGTCCGTGAGTACGACACGTACATCAAACCCTTCACCTAGGGTCGACTTCAAACACTCCAACACCCATCTATAATTATGTTCCTGTTCACTTGTGATAAATGCGTACGATATGCTGAAAGTCCTGTTTGTTGAAGTCACCCCGACAATCTCGACCAATGGCATGTTGTACAAGTTGGTTTTGTACGTGGCGTCTATTTGGATAACCCAAGGAAATGCACGCCACAACTCAAAAGAAGTCGGATGTATAAAAAACAGATTTTGCAACCGACCAGTTGCACTATTTGTGGTGTAATAATACAAGTATTTTTGCTCTTGTAGCAAACTGAACATAACCTGCGACGGTTGAACAAAATGGCGTATGTGGTTCGTTTCAAATACCATATCAAAGTAAATAAATATAAAAAAATGTATATTTTATATATGTAACCTGCATTGGAGTTTCCCCATGTTTTTCGGCCGC
Organism: Erigeron breviscapus; assembly: GCA_034093135.1. Taxonomy (NCBI): domain Eukaryota; kingdom Viridiplantae; phylum Streptophyta; class Magnoliopsida; order Asterales; family Asteraceae; genus Erigeron; species Erigeron breviscapus. Next base: position 16,466,668 of record CM067169.1, on the reverse strand, counting down.
CCTCTTCCGTAACGTTTTTAGAAAATTGTGAATGTCCTCCTTGCGGCTCAAGTTTCCTGGAAATTCATCTTTCAACCGCTTTAGAATATGACGGGGATCTGTACCGCGATGATATTCAGCTTCCACAAATGATTTTTCAGCTTCACTCATCCTTCTTGCGTACGCGTAACCCTCTAGATTGTTAGCTGAATAGTGATTATGTCTTGGGTCTATAATGTTGACCGTCCAACCACCATCGCTTTTCAAGCGGCCTTCCAATCTAAAGGGGCAGTCAATTTTTACTGACCTTGTAACGAGCCCAAGTAACCTTTTATCTTTTCCCCATGAAGATTACACATTAAGGTCATTTTATTGACAACACCATCTGAGTTGGAATTTGTTCGTCGTTTGATTAAGACATAACCAAGCGCATTTGCTGTTCTTTGGGCCCAGTTGAACAGTTCTTCGTGTGAATGAAAAACCTGAAATAGTAAAGTGTTCCCGAAACAAACAAAACTCATTATCGTGACAAAACTTTTAAATAAACGTTGATGTCATCATTTAATAATACCTCCTCGGTGTAAAAATCGTTAGCGTCATAGTCAAATTGGGGGGCCACCTCCGGGGTCTCAAATTCTTCATCAGGCTCTTCTAAATTAAACTCAAAATTGTGATCTCCCCACAAATTCTCAAAAGAATCCATCTGAAAACACATTTATATCAATAATATGATTAAACATAATACATATGTATGGATAAATATCTAAAGTTATAATATACTATATATATATATATATATATATAATTAATGTATGGCAATATTGGTAGTTCAATATGTTCGGACAAGTTCGGAATGAAAGCGAAATGTATATGTAATATGGATATATATGGTAAAATGAAAGCAGCATATAGATACATACCTTCTTTGCAGTAGAAAAATTTATAAAATTAGAATGAAAGCAATATGTTCAATATGAAATTAGAATGAAAGCAATCTGAAAGCAATATTGGTAGTTCAATATGTTCGGACAAGTTCGGAATGAAAGCGAAAACGCAGTATATAAATACACAGATACACTGTTGACCAATAGTATCCATTTATCTTTTTCGACTTTCCGCGGCGATATCGCGCGGAAAGTCGAAAAAGACAAAATGGATACTGTTGAGTCAACAGTGCACGGATGCTTTTGATAAAGGTGCGTGACTTTCCGCGGCGATATCGCCGCGGAAAGTCTGGTCCGGTTACCCTTTATTTGGTCGGACTACATGGCGCCTAAAAAAATAAATAGTACATATATTTTTTCAATTCCCACTTTCCCAGCATTTATCATTTATACGTAGCAAACAAAGCTACAGTCACCATCCAGGGACCCAAAGTCCCAAACTAATCAATATATATGGGTCACACCCCACATACAGAATATAAGCATCAAATTCCCGAATAATATAAAGCAACTAACGTACCAAATAATTTTATCACTTTTTTTTCTCTCCTTATAATATCCTTTTCAAAAATAGCTTTCAACAACATATATAAAAAGATTTGTTTTTCTCCAAACAAAAGAAAGTTGTTAAAACAGCAAAATATTGACATTTTATACATTGTTATTTCTTGTTTAAAATAAAAGCTATATTTTCTAGTTTTATACGAGTAGTAATTATCTACCTTACATTTTCATATTTAACTTTTATTTACTCTTAAAATTAAAATGACATCTTGAAATAATGTTTCTTAAACATCAATTCAAAAGCAACGAAATTAAGTAAAACTTGTTTTGCCAAGGTAGGCGGATTTTATCCGAAAAAGAAAGAAATCTTTTGGAGTATTACCAAAAAAGACGCGGGAAAAAGAAACTTAATATGGTCCCATACAATAGAATAAATTCGATCATCATCATCCGAGAACCTTCCCCTTTTTTTTATAATTTAAATAAATAAATAGTAAGTGATGACTAAACATGCCACTTGTCACAATTTAGACAAATTCTCACCTGTATTTAAATGTCAGCTAAGATCCACGTAGGATCATATATCAAAAACCTTTCAAATAACTTACACATACAGCTTCTGGAACAAGCCATAACACAAATCACACCCATAAAAACCCCCCCACCGCCACCATTTTCTAGTTTTATACGAGTAGTAATTATCTACCTTACATTTTCATATTTAACTTTTATTTACTCTTAAAATTAAAATGACATCTTGAAATAATGTTTCTTAAACATCAATTCAAAAGCAACGAAATTAAGTAAAACTTGTTTTGCCAAGGTAGGCGGATTTTATCCGAAAAAGAAAGAAATCTTTTGGAGTATTACCAAAAAAGACGCGGGAAAAAGAAACTTAATATGGTCCCATACAATAGAATAAATTCGATCATCATCATCCGAGAACCTTCCCCTTTTTTTTATAATTTAAATAAATAAATAGTAAGTGATGACTAAACATGCCACTTGTCACAATTTAGACAAATTCTCACCTGTATTTAAATGTCAGCTAAGATCCACGTAGGATCATATATCAAAAACCTTTCAAATAACTTACACATACAGCTTCTGGAACAAGCCATAACACAAATCACACCCATAAAAACCCCCCCACCGCCACCATCCTTTCTTTCATCCTACATCACAATTTCATATTAAACTTTAAAAAAAAAATATCATTAAAAAATAGCATATGGAAGCTGAAGGTGGTTATGTGTCGGCCGAGGAAGGTTGTCGGACACCAAAACGAAGTGGGTATTCTGTTCCGATGGTATGTCCGGCGGCCCCCAAGAAAAAAAGGGCTGTTCATCATTTGAAGCAAAAGAAGCCGCCGGTAAATGGCTATTTTCAGTCACCGGATATTGAGTTTTTTTTTGCAATGGCAAGAAGAAGAGAAGCTTTTGTTTCATAAAATTAACTTCAATTCCTTTTTATTATATGTATTTAGCTGCTTATATATGACGGGTTGATGGGTCGGTTATCCATTTACTATGGAATAATGATATCCACAAACACTATTTTTTTGTGAATGTATAGATTTTCCATTTTGTGTTGTTTGCTTATCGGTATGCTATGTTTCCTTTGTAACTTTTTGATGAAGAAATTAATGAATGCACGTTCTTTACGTTTTGGATGAAATTAATTGATGGATGTTCTTTGAAGTTAATTACTGTATAAAACATTGTAGTACTTTCAAGAATGCAATATAATATAACAAAAGTGCACACATAGTGTTGCATATTATTTAGTTATGATATCTAGTAGACCAAACCAATATATTTGGGTTGGTTTGAGCGGATTAAGTGGTTTTGTCCGGTGGTTTAATTTTTGAGCAAGACCGAAGTTATTTGGTCTAATTACGGTCTGAGCATCGGACCGAACCTCATTTGCCTAAAAACTTTTACGCAAATGCACAAATTTATGTTCTATATTTTTAGTTTCACACACGGTTATACTCAATTTATAATCAGTTATATTATACATCTTAAATACAAACAAAAAATTTCCTATTATATCTTAAAGTTTTTGCCTAAAGTTTAAATAAATATAAAAAGATATTTAGACATAGTACTAATTTGAGTGTTTGTTATGGTCTTCTTACATAAACCTAATATATACACAGAATTATATAACGCCACGCGTACCCCGACCATGGAATAAAGGGTAACCGGACCAGAAACTTTCCGCGGCGATGTCGCCGCGGAAAGTCGAAAAGACAAAACTGCAACCAACTACCAGCATTAATTGCAGGCTGACTTTGACCAAACTTTCCGCGGCGATGTCGCCGCGGAAAGTCGGAAAAGACAAAACTGCAACCAACTACCAGCATTAATTGCAGGCTGACTTTGACCAAACTTTCCGCGGCGATGTCGCCGCGGAAAGTCGCTTCGATTTTCGTGCTTTGAAACCAACCATCCGTTTCAATATATATCCATCCCATCCCTTTCAATATATAAATCCTTTCCTTCTTTTATTTCTGCCGAGAATCAACAAAAAAAATCCGGCCAAAACCAAAAAAATTCCGACCAAAATCAAGAATACACCTCTTTCTCCAATTATTCCGGCCAACTTTCCGCGGCGACTTTGCTTACCACCATCCCCATCTCTCTTTTAAAATACCAAACAAATCTCAACCAAAACCCTATTTTTTAAATCCGGCCATCACTTTTTCCGGCGAGTTTTCCGGCCATTTTTCCCGACAAGGTATGTATTTTCCGGCCATGACCCTTTCTTTTTGCTTTTATTTCTGGCCATTACCCTTTTTTGTTTGCTTTTATTTGTTTTTTGATAGTTTTGGTATATGTTTGTATTTTATTTTCTATAGATTTTTTAGGTTTATTAGTATTGTAAATTGATGTGTTAGGATTATTAGTTAGTATTGTGATTGTTATAAGTGATAAATTAGTGGTTTTAATTGTTGTTATTCTTGTGTTATTGGTAAGCAAATTGTTAGTGTTAATATGTTAGTGTTGTCAAAAATCCCCAATAGTTTAAGAAAAATGAAGTAGAAAAAAATCATAAAAGATAGGTAGAAAAGATTATATAGAAAAAAATAATAAATAAGTACCCTTTTTTGTTTGCTTTTATTTGTTTTTTGATAGTTTTGGTATATGTTTGTATTTTATTTTCTATAGATTTTTTAGGTTTATTAGTATTGTAAATTGATGTGTTAGGATTATTAGTTAGTATTGTGATTGTTATAAGTGATAAATTAGTGGTTTTAATTGTTGTTATTCTTGTGTTATTGGTAAGCAAATTGTTAGTGTTAATATGTTAGTGTTGTCAAAAATCCCCAATAGTTTAAGAAAAATGAAGTAGAAAAAAATCATAAAAGATAGGTAGAAAAGATTATATAGAAAAAAATAATAAATAAGTATATAAAATTATAACTTTAAAAAATATAACAAAATATAAGTACGAAAAAAAGAAATATAAAAATTTTAAATAGTATAAAAGAAATATATAAAATTATAACTTTAAAAATATACGTATAAAAGTAATAAAAACATAAGTTGTAAATAGTATAAAAGTAAATGTGACAATTTGTATAAAATGTATATTAAAAATGAAGTATAAAAAGTATATACAAAAATAACTATAAAAAGATATATATATATATATATAAGTAACTATAAAAAACTTTTAAAAAATATATATATATATAAGTAACTATAAAAAACTTTTAAAAAATTAATATAAAATACTTGTAGAAAATATAACAAAATTTAAGTACGAAAATAAAAATATAAAACAAGTTTAAATAAGTATATAAAATTTTAACCTTTTAAAAATAACTATAAAAGTAATAAAAAGATAAGTTATAAATAGTATAAAAGTAAATGTGACAATTTTACCTTTATCGTATTGTTGTATGTATTATTAATATGGGTATAATTTGATTTGTAATTTGCAGTATAAATGGCTACAGTTCATGGTGGGGATGGTGGTAATGACCCACCACGTAAATCGTGGGTGAGGAAAATTTGGGGCTGCGCCGGGAGCGGTGGTAAGAAATTTTGTGTTTCTATATATTATTTTTTATTTATGGACTTCATGTGAAATTAATAATTCTTTTGTTTTGTAGCACCTAAAAAAGGTCGGGGGAAGAACCAGACACTAAACCTGGAGAAAAAGTTTCAAGAACAAGGTCGGCTTGAAGTTGATTTTGACACGAAAAGGTTTAAGACGTGGCACGCGGTGGGGGAATCGGGGTCTATGTTTAAGAGCTATATAGGGACATTGGTTCGTGGTAGTGGGGTCCCTATGACTTATGACTCATGGGCGGATGTGCCCCCGCAAGATAAGGCGTTCCTAATTCCAGCCTTAAACGTACAATCTCTATAATATTATATTCCTAAATTGATATTTTGTGAAAATTTGATATATTGCTAACTATTACTTAAAAATTACAGCAACGGTTCAGATTGGATCACTTCATCAATTTGGACCCCAATGATGCCATCCGGAAAGCATTTGAGCGCATGATCACCGCTGATGCGCAACATATGTATCGGAACTGGAAAAGCGGATTCAAGAAAACCCACTTCGATGATAAGGGGGGTTTAGAGAAGATTGCTGAGTTGCAGGGAGCTGTTCCCGAGGGTATGGAGCCGGAGGACTGGTCGGATTTGTTGCGCTTCTACCAGAGGGAGGACCGTGTGAAAAGGGCCAAGACCAACAAGGATAACCGGGCCCTCCAAATCCTCGCAGGGACCCACGGTCGGCAGTCGGCATCTCAGTATGTCGACCAATATACGGTAACAAAGAATAAATATTCACTTGTGTTTAAAAATATTTATTTCCTAAATAAATGCTATTCTTATGACAATTTGATGTGCTTACAGCGAACTCATGACGGAGAAGACCCTGATCTGGTCGAAATGTATGCGGCCAGACACAAGCATGCGGATGGGTCATGGGAACACCCGACAGCTCAAGCTAATTATGTAAATGTCTCTTTTTAAGTTATATTTTAAGTATTACTTACTCATTTTATTAACCTTATATATATATATACAAACTTTTCCTTGTACGGTGAAAGCCACTCCTTCTGCAAGTACTTGTACATCTCTGTAAATTGACTATTGGGTTAAAACGGGTGGATATATGTGATTTACCAAAAAAGTAAAAAATAAAAATAAAAATTCATGTGCACTAAACATACTGTCTAAATCTTTTCCCATCTTCTCTTTTAAATCTTTTTCATTTTCGGTGTACTCTTCTAGCGTCCGCGATTCATAAAGTTTTTTCCACCATCCGTAAAAAGGCCCCCATTTGCCTTGCGCGATGAATGCTGGCATGCAATGTTTGTCGATGTTTCTCCATATGTGGGTTCTACAAAGTAAATGGTATGCTTCCGGCATAACAGTTTTGCATGCTTTCATGAGGGCCAGATCCCTGTCCGTGAGTACGACACGTACATCAAACCCTTCACCTAGGGTCGACTTCAAACACTCCAACACCCATCTATAATTATGTTCCTGTTCACTTGTGATAAATGCGTACGATATGCTGAAAGTCCTGTTTGTTGAAGTCACCCCGACAATCTCGACCAATGGCATGTTGTACAAGTTGGTTTTGTACGTTGCGTCTATTTGGATAACCCAAGGAAATGCACGCCACAACTCAAAGGAAGTCGGATGTATAAAAAACAGATTTTGCAACCGACCAGTTGCACTATTTGTGGTGTAATAATACAAGTATTTTTGCTCTTGTAGCAAACTGAACATAACCTGCGACGGTTGAACAAAATGGCGTATGTGGTTCGTTTCAAATACCATATCAAAGTAAATAAATATTAAAAAAGGTATATTTTATATATGTAACCTGCATTGGAGTTTCCCCATGTTTTTCGGCCGCCCTCTTCCGTAACGTTTTTAGAAAATTGTGAATGTCCTCCTTGCGGCTCAAGTTTCCTGGAAATTCATCTTTCAACCGCTTTAGAATATGACGGGGATCTGTACCGCGATGATATTCAGCTTCCACAAATGATTTTTCAGCTTCACTCATCCTTCTTGCGTACGCGTAACCCTCCAGATTGTTAGCTGAATAGTGATTATGTCTTGGGTCTATAATGTTGACCGTCCAACCACCATCGCTTTTCAAGCGGCCGTCCAATCTAAAGGGGCAGTCAATTTTTACTGACCTTGTAACGAGCCCAAGTAACCTTTTATCTTTTCCCCCATGAAGATTACACATTAAGGTCATTTTATTGACAACACCATCTGAGTTGGAATTTGTTCGTCGTTTGATTAAGACATAACCAAGCGCATTTGCTGTTCTTTGGCCCAGTTGAACAGTTCTTCGTGTGAATGAAAAACCTGAAATAGTAAAGTGTTCCCGAAACAAACAAAACTCATTATCGTGACAAAACTTTTAAATAGACGTTGATGTCATCATTTAATAATACCTCCTCGGTGTAAAAATCGTTAGCGTCATAGTCAAATTGGGGGGTCAGCTCCGGGGTCTCAAATTCTTCATCCGGCTCTTCTAAATTAAACTCAAAATTTTGATCTCCCCACAAATTCTCAAAAGAATCCATCTCAAAAACACATTTATATCAATAATATGATTAAACATAATACATATGTATGGATAAATATCTAAAGTTATAATATACTATATATATATATATATATATATAAATTATGTATGGCAATATTGGTAGTTCAATATGTTCGGAATGAAAACGAAATGTATATGTAATATGGATATATATGGTAAAATGAAAGCAGAATATAGATACATACCTTTGTAGCTTGAATGTGCTATAAAATGAGAGCGATAGAAAGTATGAACCAATTTTCGCTTAATTATAGCCGAATGAGCAAACACCATTGTACCAAAACGCAGTATATAAGGACTCAGATACACTGTTGACCAATAGTATCCATTTGTCTTTTTCGACTTTCCGCGGCGATATCGCCGCGGAAAGTCGAAAAAGACAAATGGACAAAAGTAGCTGTCGACTGTCACAGCTACTTTTGTCCATTTGTCTTACTCGACTTTCCGCGGCGACATCGCCGCGGAAAGTCGAAAAAGACAAATGGACAAAAGTAGCTGTCGACTGTCACAGCTACTTTTGTCCATTTGTCTTACTCGACTTTCCGCGGCGACATCGCCGCGGAAAGTCGAGTAAGACAAATGGATACTGTTGACTGTAATAGTCAACAGTGCACGGATACTGTTGGTAAAGGTGCGTGACTTTCCGCGGCGACATCGCCGCGGATAGTCTGGTCCGGTTACCCTTTATTAGGTCGGACTACCTGGCGCCTTATATAAATAAAGGAAAGAAAAAAAGGAAGTCATAATCATCAAATCAGCCAAGGTGGACTGGCTGGTTTATATGGGTTGGTTGGATCAGGTCTAACATCATACCTGGGATGGTTTGATTTGATATATCTTGAAAGCAACATATTTCGTCTGGTTTATTTTGATATATGCTAAAACCAAAAATATTGACTTGATTTAAGATTTAATTAAAACCGGACCAAACTGGTTCATGAGCACCCTAAATATCTAATTCAGTCAAGTTTATAAAAGAGAATGGGCTTTGGCCTTTATAATATAACGAGAGATAGTGCCCGCGTGTTGAGGCGGTGAGATGGTGGGGTGATAGGTCAAGTCATAGAGTATGATAGTCAAATGTTTTAGCCGTACGGGCTCCGCCCTCGAATTTAAAAATTCGTCGAAAGTATATCGAATGACATCTCTAATGAAAGAGCATGAAATTTTAAGAACACCAATACAATTTTTATAATTTATCGATATACGGTTTTTGAGATAAAAGATTTTGAATGAATTAGAGGAATAAAATGATTTATGGAGGAGAGAGAAAAAATGAGTGGTTGAGATTTGAGGAGAGAGAAAAAATGAATGGTTGAGATTTAAGGGTATTATATGTATATTATGTAGAGATGTTTATATTAGTGAATAAAAAAGAAGGGTAATTTAGGTAGTTCAATTACTTAATTGAGATTTGAAAAAAGGGCTTCTTGCTTTATAAGGTAATATAGATATAGATATGGACTTTGGCCTATAGTATAATGTATATTAAAATAACTAAATGAGCTTTAGAAGTTTTTATAATATTTTGATTCGTGACATATGTTTGTACATTTTCTTTGAATTTGTAAGTTTTATGTAGATATGTAATGATAAAATGTGGATTTCTCCAAGCAAATGAAAGTACTTTTTTGCACTCTTCTTTTTCGAAATTATAAAGGTAAAGATTAAAAGACAGTTTTGTTGAAGGTCTTTCATTTTGCGAAACAAAAATAAATAAGTAAAGGTTTTCGAGAGTAATCCGTAAAGGATGGTTTTTGCGGAAAGTCCTTTTAGTTGGAATTCGATTTATTCTTTCTAAAAAAATAAAGAGAACGAAAATAGTTTTTATTCTAGACAGGACTTTATTAAAAAAGTGCATGGATTTCTTTATAATATACTAGTCTTTAGGCCCGTCTGATGGACGGATAGTTTCAAAATATATATATCAAAGGTAAATATCAAAATAATAAATAACAAAACAAGTGAAAAATAACAAAACATGAACAAAACAAATTTAAAAGAATAAACCCTTTTGTAGTAGAAGAAGAAACCATAATCAAACTACAATTAGCAACAAACTAAATTAAAAGAGATGAAAAATAACAATAACATAACAATTCAATATCAAATAATAAACAAACACGAACAAAATACCAAAAATAAAATTAAAGTGATATAAAAAAAACCGTATGTTTTTTTTGTTGAGAAATTTACTGAACTTGATTTGTTTATTAAAAATGGGAAAGAGAGAAATAATATGAATGAGAATGATTAATAAAAATTTAGGTTGTATATATAATAATTTATTGTGAGAGTTTTAAGGATATTATATATCATTAAAATTTAAAAGATTTATTTTGATAGAAAAAGATTTATGATAGAGTTTTAAATATAATTATCTATTTAATAAGCAAATAAAAAATAAAAAAAATCTAGAAAAAAAGAAAGAGCTCTAGAGTAATTAGAAGAGAGTTTTAGGCTATAAGGGGTGCCAAGTGTATCCCCAACATCCTCTTTTAGTTATAAAGATAGATAGGTAGATAGATGGTTTCTTTCTCTCAATATTTTTATTATTTGGAATTTTCTGTTTTTAGAATTAGTTGGCAATAATTGAGAATAAAGCGATAAACATCTTAAGATGAGGAATTAAGACTTCACCTCACCTCTTGGATGCGAATAGATATCCCACAATGTATGCCTGTATAGTTTGAGACGTGGATTGCTTCTCTTCATACGACGGCCATTGTCAAAGATGTGATCAGAGCTATCTGTTTTGTGTGGTGGTGGTCGATTTGGAAGCATCGCAATAATATTTTTTTCAAATCAAGTCAACCTAGCATGTTCGAGGTGTTGTCAACGATTGTATCATTATCTTTTCTTTGGTTGTCTAAACGTTGTAAAAAGTTGAACTTCTCGTGGTCTACTTGGATAGTTAGTCCAAGTCTACTCTTGTAATCTTTCGGCATCTTGCCGAAGGTTTCTTTTTTGATATTATTAATATATATGGCTGTTCGGAAAAAAAAAACATCTTAAGATGTATATTTAAGTTATTAAATAAATATATCGTGGTAATAGATTAAAAAGTTAATTAAAAGATTTTTCGTTGTGTTATGCCGTTATGTTAACTGTTAAGCATACAGAAAGTTTTTAAAACTATATTTCTTAGGTATATTTAAGTTATTAAATAAATATATCGTGGTAATAGATTAAAAAGTTAATTAAAAGATTTTTCGTTGTGTTATGCCGTTATGTTAACTGTTAAGCATACAGAAAATTTTTAAAACTATATTTCTTAGGGTTAAGTACTTTTTTCGTCCCTGTGATTTTTCGATTTTGCAGTTTTCATCCTCGCCGTTAACTTTTGGCTAAAATCATCCCTGTGGTTTGCATTTCGTCCTTGGATCCGTTAACTGCACGTGAGGGACATTTATGTCTTTTCACCCATCTTCATGGTTTGTCCCTATGGTTAAGTGCAAAATTCGTCCTTATAGTTTGTCGTTTTTGCATTTTTCATCCTTGTATTTAACAAACCTCCAAACAAGAATTTAATCAAAAACCAAAACAAACTCAAATCAAAAACCTATATATACCTACATATGAGGATCTAATTTAATACCGGCCGGTACGGCTAATTTAATTTGTTTTATTTTTTATATAAATATGTTATAAAACTTACTACAATTTAACGAAAATAGTCAAAATATAATTACAACTCACTCAAAAATAATACTAAATATGTACTTTATAACAAAATATTAGTTTTAAAGTTCACAAATTACAAAAAATAACATTAAAGTATTATAAAAATATATTTTAAAAAAATTCAAAAAATAATAAATGAGAATACCGGAAATACCGTAACGGTAATACCGAAAAATACCGGAAATAGTTGTATCGGAGTACCCTCCGATACAGGTATTACGGGTAATACTACCGGTATTTAAAACATTGTATGTACATGTTTGCATTTAAAGGTGATTGACTAGATCCTCAAATGTAGGTATATATAGGTTTTTGTTTTGTTTGGAGTAAATTGTAACCGGTAATTTTTGTTTGTTTTGTTTGAAAATAAGGGTTGCTCTGATACCACTTGTAACACCTGTCGTTTAAATTGTAACATCCCAAACTTTTCGTGTTTGACTCTTTGACTTTCCGTTAGTTAATGTTAGGTTCAATAAGTTTGTGTGTCCTATATGTGATTAAATGCTTATGTGTTTTATGTGAAATGATTAACATGATGTATAATGAAAGTATCTAAGGTAACGTTATAAAAGTTAAGTGCTTGTTAGATCGTTAAGTCTCCCGTTAAGTGAATTAAGCTAAGAAAGTCAAGTTTAGAAGTTGGGGGACCCAAAGTGTAAGGTTAGGAGTTGATGGCCAGGGGTTAAGGAGCAACTAGGCATCCCTAATTGTTACTCATCTGCATTCTTACGTGTGTGAGATCCCAGAGCCGCCCCTTCCCTCTTCTATATCAATTCTTCGTCAAATCTCTTCGTTTATTGGTGTTTCGAGCAAGTTTTGTTAGGAATTCTCATCCTCTTGATCATCTACAGGTAATATAGATGATTTACCTTTGATTTTTGATGATGTGAGTGATCATATGGATCGTGTTTCTGGTCTTAAGGTTTGGGTTGGGTTAATTGCAATCCGTTTATCGATTTCGGGTCTTTCGCGTGATTAATTGAGTGGTTATTGTATGTAAGTAATCCAAGGATCAATTGATGGTTTCATGATGTTAATTAAGTCTTAAAAGATGCCTTGAAGTGATCTAGAAAGTTTCAGGTCGTGAGGGTTTGAGATGGCTTCGAAACGAAAGAAACACGAAAATCCTGTTTTTGGTAAATCTAAAGCCAGTGAGGCCCACTGGAATGTGGTGCGACCCACTAAGGGTCAGTTTGGGGTCAGAGAATGTTCAGTGCGACCCACTGACTTTGTAGTGCGCCCCACTAACTGCAGTTCACCATTTCCGCTCTGTTTAACTTATGTAATGTATGTTTAATGTATAATAGGTTGTCGGGGATACTTAGCAAGCACTATAAGATACTCTTAACTTGTTGGTAAGTTGTACCAAGGTAAGATACACTGCTTTGACACGCTGAGGGTTCAACAAAAACATGGTTTTCATATAATAACTTTCCAAATGATATCTTGAATTGTTTATGGGTATTCGGGGTTATACGGGAGGTGATATGGGCTATGTAAATGACCATTGAGACCTGATATGCAGTCCCTATGATATGAAATGAAATGATGTGATATGAGATGATATGCTATGCTTTGAGATGTATTGAAATGTGCTTGTTTGAATGGCTTGTTCATCTAGTTCACTAGACTTATTAGGTTGCCATGACACTTGCACGTTTAAGGGCCCAAACGTTAACATGATATGTGATAATGTTTAGGTAATGTGGACACCTAATCTATATGTGATGTAAATCGAGCTCGTAAATGATGTGAAAGTGTTAAGCTTAACCCGTACTTCCCCTTGTTCGGTAGGTGCGTATATGTGGTTGCTCGGGTGGCTCTTTGCAACATAATTAAGTGGTAAAGTATATCCGGGTGGCCTGATTACCCACCAATGTCTTTGAACATACGGACTACTCCTGGATTGGCTTGCCATTCCTTAACGACATTGATGGACAGCCGTAAGGTTTATCCATCTAGTCGGGTGTGACTTATGTCACCACTACAAAGATGTTTAGAAGAGATATGTGAAGATGCTAAAGATTATTAGGCACATTTAGGATGATCTATCCTATACGAAAGATGTTAAATGCAAGGATGTGATGTTTTGAGATGCTATGTGCCTTAATGATGTAATACGACTTTTATATAATGTTTTAATTGGACAAATGTTTATAATGATGTGTTATCTTACTTAGCTAATTCGTTAGCTAACACTTGCTTCTTGAAATGTGTTGTCCCCTCAGGTTTAGCAGGTTATGTGATGGATGATGAATAAGAGTGAGGCATGAGTAGAGTGACTTGAAGATGGCTATAGTTTACTCATAGTGGCTGCTCACTTTAAACTTTTGCATTATGTTTGGATATTTATGACTTGTATTCGTATTGTGGTCGGTTACTTTATGTTGGGTAACCGATGGGTTTCCATTTAAACTTTTTTTGATGATATGGCTAGTAACACCAACTAGTAAAGGAACCAAACAGATTCTGTGGTTTGAACTTTTAAAGTTCACTTCCGTTTTCTTTTGACGTCGTTAGGCGAAAATTTTTGAAAATCCATATTTTTAAATGACAGGTGTTACAAGTGGTATCAGAGAAATGGTTTAAGTGAACCAAGGACTATAGGTTTACCATAGGAATTGGACTTAAACCGATAGAGGATAAGTTAGGCTTAAGTAGGAATGCTTAGCCTTTGAGTTGAAATGCTTTAGGACGGGTTTGGGACTGAGTGAGAGTGTAGATTGAGGCATGAATGTGTTTATATGTTGCTGAAATAAATGTTATGTAGCCTTAATCTCTTTGTTCTCACTTTAACCTTTGCTAACCGTCATCATTGCATTGTAGAAAACATGGTTAACACTCGTACTAACAGTCAACGTGAGAGAGCTACTCCAAGCAATGCTCCAGCTGATCAGAATGGGGCTGGAAATGGTGTTAACCAAAGGCCTCCTCAAAGGCCACTTCCGGGTGCACAACCCACGAGGTCAGAAATTGATAGGGCAAACCCAGTGATTGAACAGGTTCCTAATCAAGCTGAAATGCATGAAGAATTGAGGGCTATTCGAGCTATTTTGAGAAGGAATGAAGAGGAGTTGGCTCAAATGAGAGCTGAAAGGGAAGCTGAAAGGGAAGCTAGCTTGCATCGGGATGAGCATACTGATGGAAACTATTCCAACCGCTCAAACCGTGCTGAGCCATCCATTGTAAGGTCACTGGTTGCTCCTGAGAATGTTGTTGCTGATGTGAACGGTGGAGGAAATGTAGTGGAGCCTCGTGTTGTAGTTGCTCCTCGTGCCATTAACTTTAAGTATGATAGTTTCCAGAAGTGTGGTGCAAAGAGTTTGATGGTACTCAGGATGCTGTAGGTGCTATGGAGTGGTTGGATGATATAGAGGTTGTATTTGCTTCATGTTATTGTCCCGAAGATATGAAGGTGTTGTGTGCTTCCCGTATGCTTAAGAAGAATGCTCGCAATTGGTGGAGATCTACTACTGTTTCTTTGGCTCCCGAGGTATTAGCTGCAATGCCTTGGGGTACTTTCAGGGAGAAGTTCTTGGAGGAATATGTTGGTACTCGTGAATTGAGGCTGATTGAGAAAGAGTTTAGAGCTTTAACCGCTAAGCCCGGTGCCATAACTGAGTATCACTCATTTATGGAAAAGCTCAAGTTTGTTGGTCACATGGTTCGTAGAGATGTTGATCAGATTGAAGCTTATTGTGATGGTCTCCCTGCTAGTTATCGTGGCCTTTGTAGGCAACATACTACATTGTCTGCTGCGATTAAGGAGTCCAAGAGATTAGATGATGACTTTAAAACTGAGAAAGTGGCTACTAAAGATGATGATAAGAAATCTGGATTCAAGAGAAGGTTCAATGGGTCATCAAATTCTAATAAGAGGTTTAAAAGTGGTTCTTCCTCGAATGGGGAAAAGGATAAGAAGAAGAGTAGCACATGGTGTTCAGCTTGCAAGTCCCATCATGATGGTCCATGTTCAGACAAGACCAAGAGGTGTGATAAGTGTGGTAAACCGGGGCACGCTGCAGCTGTTTGTAAAGACAAGACTCGTTGTTATAAGTGTCAAGAAATGGGTCATTTGATTGCTGATTGTCCTCAGATGAAGAATGATGGGAAGAAGGTGGCTGCCCAAAAGCAAAAGGTTCAAGCTCTTCAGATGACAGTGGAAGCTGCCAAGGACAACGATGAGGTAGTAAGCGGTACTTTTCTTGTTAATTCTAAACCTGCTTATGTTCTCTTTGATTCGGGTGCAAATAGGTCTTTTGTGTCTACATTGTTTGCTCCTAAGCTCGAAAGAGTTACTACCCCCCTTGATTGTTCTATAGAGGTCGAAATTGCTAACGGTACTATTAGTGACATCCGTGTGGGTTATGATGATTGTTCTATCGAGATTGAGGGTCTTTCCTTTCCGGTCCAGTTATTGCCTACTACTCTTGCTGGTTTTGATATAGTGATAGGCATGGACTGGTTATCTCAAAATGATGCTACTATTATATGTTCTCAAAAGATCGTGCGTTTCTCTACTCCGATGGTAAGGTCATTTCTGTTTATGGAGATAAGAAGAAAGGGAGCATAAAGATCATTAATTTGATGAAGGCTCTCAATTGCATTCGGCATAATAAGAATCACTTCCTTGCTTATGTTATCGATACACGAAAGGAGAAGTCTTCTATCTCTAATGTTGATGTGGTTTCTGAATTTTCTGATGTCTTTCCGGATGATCTTCCCGGTATTCCTCCCGACCGAGAGGTCATTTTTCAGATTGATCTTGTACCTGGTGCTACTCCTGTTGCAAAAGCACCATATCGTTTGGCTCCTACTGAAATGAAAGAGCTAATGACTCAGCTCCAAGAGCTACTTGACAAAGGTTTTATTCAACCTAGTTCCTCGCCTTGGGGAGCTCCGGTTCTCTTTTTCAAGAAGAAAGATGGTTCTATGCGCATGTGCATAGACTACCGTGAGCTGAATAAGCGAACGGTTAAGAACAAGTATCATCTCCCGCGTATTGATGATCTCTTTGATCAGCTTCATGGTGCTTCTTACTTCTCTAATATTGATTTACGGTCCGGCTATCATCAGTTAAAGGTTAAAAAGGAAGATGTAGCCAAGACAGCTTTTCGTACACGATATGGGCACTATGAGTTTCTTGTCATGCCTTTTGGGTTGACAAATGCTCCTGCCGCTTTTATGGATTTAATGAATCGGGTATGTCGCCCATTCTTAGATCATTTTGTGATTGTCTTTATTGATGATATTCTGATTTATTCTAAGTCTAAAGAAGAGCACCGTGAGCACTTAAGAGCCGTTCTAGAGGTTCTTAGGGTGAAAAAGTTATATGCAAAGTTCTCCAAGTGTGAATTCTGGCTTCGAGAAGTTCAATTTCTCGGGCATGTTATCTCTTCTGAAGGAATTAAAGTTGATCCCGCAAAGATTGAAGCTGTCTCTAAATGGGAACAGCCAAAGACACCCATGGAAATCAAGAGTTTTCTTGGTTTAGCGGGCTACTACCGAAGGTTCATTCAAGATTTCTCCCGTATAGCTAAGCCTATGACCGAATTGACAAAGAAAGGGGTGAAGCTCAAGAAAAGGCTTTCCAAACGTTAAAGACCAAGTTATGTGAAGCCCCAATCCTTGCCTTACCCGAAGGTACCGATGATCTTGTTGTTTATAGTGATGCTTCTATTTCAGGTTTGGGTTGTGTTCTTATGCAAAAAGACAAGGTTATTGCCTATGCTTCACGTCAGTTGAAGCCTCATGAAAAGAACTACCTGACCCATGATCTAGAGTTGCCTGCGGTGGTGTTTGCTTTGAAGTTGTGAAGTCATTACTTATATGGCACTAAGTGTACTTTGTACACCGATCACAAAAGTTTGAAATATGTGTTCTCACAAAAGGAAATGAATGTAAGACAAAGGAGATGGATGAAACTTTTGAAAGATTATGATTGTGAGATTAAGTATCATCCCGGTAAAGCTAATGTGGTGGCGGATGCATTGAGTAGAAAGGTGCAAATTTTTCTTGTAGATTGATGAGTATGGTTGTTCAAGCAAAGTCGGGTTTACTTGACCGCATTAAGGAAGCCCAAGTTAAGGCATTATTGACGGAGAACATCGACAAGGAAAGTATTGGGAAGAAGAAACGTCTTGAGATGGAAACGAACAGCCGTGGATTTCGGACTTATAAAGGTCGAATTTGGGTACCATTGCTTGATGGTAACCGAGAATTGATCCTTGAAGAAGCTCATAGGTCAAGATATTCAGTTCACCCCGGTGCTACAAAGATGTATGCAGATTTGAAGCCTATATATTGGTGGCCGAATATTAAGGGAGAAGTGGCACATTTTGTTGAAAGATGCTTGACTTGTGCACGGGTAAAAGCTGATCACAAAAAGCCATATGGATTGTTGCATCAATTGGAGATTCCGGAATGGAAATGGGATCATATTACTATGGATTTTGTGACTAAGTTGCCTAGAACTCCAAAGGGAAATGATATGGTATGGTTATTGTGGATAGGTTGACGAAGAGTGCTCATTTCTTAGCAAAACGCCAAGATGTACCATTGACTAAGATGGCAAAGATGTATATAGATGAAATCGTCTCAAAGCATGGTATCCCATTGTCTATTGTTTCAGATCGAGACATGAGGTACGTATCTAGTTTTTGGAAACGTCTCCAACGAGCATTAGGTACTAGAGTAAACTTGAGCACCGCCTATCATCCTCAAACTGATGGGCAAAGTGAAAGAACAATTCAAACATTGGAGGATATGTTGAGGGCTTGTGTATTGGAGTATGGTGGGGCATGAGATGATCATTTGAAGTTGATTGAATTTGCTTATAATAACAGCTATCATGCAAGTATTGGAATGCCACCATTTGAAATGCTTTATGGTAGGAGGTGTAGGACTCCAAGTTGTTGGATGGAGCCCGGCGAAAAGCAAATTACAGGTCCCGAAATTATAGAAATCACAGCTGAAAAAGTTAATATTGCAAAGGAAGCACTTCGTGTAGCTAGAGAACGACAGAAAACTTATGCCGACAAGAAAAGAAGGCCGGTTGAGTTTGAAGTTGGTGATATGGTGATGCTGAAAGTTTCCCCATGGAAAGGAGTTATTCGTTTTGGAAAGAAAGGAAAGTTAAGTCCACGATTTATTGGACCATTTAAGATTTTGAAGCGTATCAAAGATGTAGCTTATCAATTGGAATTGCCTCCGGAATTGGATGGAATTCACAACACATTTCATGTATCTTATTTGAGGAAGTGTTTAACGGAGGAGTCTAATGTTATTCCTATTGAAGATGTGAGTATTGACCCAAGGAAAAGAATGATTGAGGAACCGATAGCAATACTTGGGAGAAAGCAAAAGAAGCTACGCCGGAAAATGATTGACCTTGTGTTGATCAAATGGAAGCATAACCATGGTGAAAGTCTAACTTGGGAAACCGAATCCGTGATGAAGGAGAAGTATCCAGATTTGTTCATTTCTGATGTGATTCCGGGGACGGAATCCTTTTAAGGGGGAGGTAATTGTAACATCCCAAACTTTTCGTGTTTGACTCTTTGACTTTCCGTTAGTTAATGTTAGGTTCGTTAAGTTTGTGTGTCCTATATGTGATTAAATGCTTATGTGTTTTATGTGAAATGATTAACATGATGTATAATGAAAGTATCTAAGGTAACGTTATAAAAGTTAAGTGCTTGTTAGATCGTTAAGCTCCCGGTAAGTGAATTAAGCTAAGAAAGTCAAGTTTAGAAGTTGGGGGACCCAAAGTGTAAGGTTAGGAGTTGATGGCCAGGGGTTAAGGAGCAACTAGGCATCCCTAATTGTTACTCATCTGCATTCTTACGTGTGTGAGATCCCAGAGCCGCCCCTTCCCTCTTCTATATCAATTCTTCGTCAAATCTCTTCGTTTATTGGTGTTTCGAGCAAGTTTTGTTAGGAATTCTCATCCTCTTGATCATCTACAGGTAATATAGATGATTTACCTTTGATTTTTGATGATGTGAGTGATCATATGGATCGTGTTTCTGGTCTTAGGGTTTGGGTTGGGTTAATTGCAATCCGTTTATCGATTTCGGGTCTTTCGCGTGATTAATTGAGTGGTTATTGTATGTAAGTAATCCAAGGATCAATTGATGGTTTCATGGTGTTAATTAAGTCTTAAAAGATGCCTTGAAGTGATCTAGAAAGTTTCAGGTCGTGAGGGTTTGAGATGGGTTCGAAACGAAAGAAACACGAAAATCCCGTTTTTGGTAAATCTGAAGCCAGTGAGGCCCACTGGAATGTGGTGCGACCCACTAAGGGTCAGTTTGGGGTCAGAGAATGTTCAGTGCGACCCACTGACTTTGTAGTGCGCCCCACTAACTGCAGTTCACCATTTCCGCTCTGTTTAACTTATGTAATGTATGTTTAATGTATAATAGGTTGTCGGGGATACTTGGCAAGCACTATAAGATACTCTTAACTTGTTGGTAAGTTGTACCAAGGTAAGATACACTGCTTTGACACGCTGAGGGTTCAACAAAAACATGGTTTTCATATAATAACTTTCCAAATGATATCTTGAATTGTTTATGGGTATTCGGGGTTATACGGGAGGTGATATGGGCTATGTAAATGACCATTGAGGCCTGATATGCAGTCCCTATGATATGAAATGAAATGATGTGATATGAGATGATATGCTATGCTTTGAGATGTATTGAAATGTGCTTGTTTGAATGGCTTGTTCATCTAGTTCACTAGACTTATTAGGTTGCCATGACACTTGCACGTTTAAGGGCCCAAACGTTAATATGATATGTGATAATGTTTAGGTAATGTGGACACCTAAACTATATGTGATGTAAATCGAGCTCGTAAATGATGTGAAAGTGTTAAGCTTAACCCGTACTTGCCCTTGCCCGGTGGTGCGTATATGTGGTTGCTCGGGTGGCTCCTTGCAACATAATTAAGTGGTAGTATCTCCGGGTGGCCTGATTACCCACCAATGTCTTTGAACATACGGACTACTCTGGGATTGGCTTGCCATTCCTTAACGACATTGATGGACAGCCGTAAGGTTTATCCATCTAGTCGGGTGTGACTTATGTCACCACTACAAAGATGTTTAGATGTGATATGTGAAGATGCTAAAGATGATTAGGCACATTTAGGATGATCTATCCTATACGAAAGATGTTAAATGCAAGGATGTGATGTTTTGAGATGCTATGTGCCTTAATGATGTAATACGACTTTTATATAATGTTTTAATTGGACAAATGTTTTATAATGATGTGTTATCTTACTTAGCTAATTCGTTAGCTAACACTTGTTTCTTGAAATGTGTTGTCCCCTCAGGTTTAGCAGGTTATGTGATGGATGATGAATAAGAGTGAGGCATGGGTAGAGTGACTTGAAGATGGCTATAGTTTACTCATAGTGGCTGCTCACTTTAGACTTTTGCATTATGTTTGGATATTTATGACTTGTATTCGTATTGTGGTCGGTTACTTTATGTTGGGTAACCGATGGGTTTCCATTTAAACTTATTTTGATGATATGGCTAGTAACACCAACTAGTAAAGGAACCAAACAGATTTTAATTGGTTTGAACTTTTAAGTTTACTTCCGCTTTATTTTAATGCCGTTAGGCGAAAATTTGTGGAAACCCATATTTTTAAACGAAGGTGTTTGAAAAGTTTTCTGGATTTGTTAACGGCGAGGATGAAAAATGCAAAAACGACAAACCACAGGGACGATTTTTGCACTTAACTCTATAAAAAGATGAAAATGCCCCTCACGTGACTTGCATGTGAGGGGGTTAACGGCAAAGTTATAACGGCAGGGACGAAATGCAAACCACGGGGATGATTTTAGCCAAAAGTTAACGGCGATGATGAAAACTGCAAAATCGAAAAACCACAGGGATGAAAATAGTACTTAACCCTATTTCTTAATTACCATGTATAAAAATACTTTGTTTGTTCACTATTACCTACAAGGCTAATAGGCTATCTATAAAATTTAGAAAAAAATAACAGTAAAAGTTAGAGATATTGGCCCATAGTGAAACTGGAAGCCCAATTGTATAACATTACCATGTTGTCGAGTAGCCCATTACTCCATTGGCTATGTTCTTTAATCTTTACTTCTTTAAACTTTAAAGAGGTTAGTGTTCTTTAAGCAAAAGCTACCTGATCTGTAAATTTATTTATTACGATACTGTAGAATTCACATGAGTAGATGAAAGAAGAGAACGTAGATCAGAGATTTCTCTATGAAAAATACGAATCGGAGTTTGAAGAGGGGGAAGGAGAAGGAGCCCTCGACCGACAACAGATAGAGGAGGAATTATTCAGTCACATAGTTTGGGCTCCTAGAATATGACGCCTTTGGGGCTTTCTATTTGATTGTATTGAAATACCCAATTCATTGGGATTTCCCTATTGGTCCAGGTCGTTTCGAGAGTTTTCTTGAAAGTGGAACCGTGCAGTACCAGACACGAGATAGATCTTCCAAAGAACAAGACCTGTCATTATATAGAAAGAGACTTTAAATTTTAAAAAGTTTATGGATAGAAAACAAATTTTTACCTTTGATGACACATTTAAAAAACCATGCCACAAAGACATATATCATTTACATGCAACTATATATATAGTTTATTGTGATGGTTGTCCAAGATTCGATATGAAACTGACATATGGAAAAAGACATGAGGTATTAGTATAAGGACTCACATGAATTAAATTACATATATAGAGATACTATACATAAAAGAAAAGAAAAAAAATAGAGCTAGTGTCGTACGAGGTGGGGATAGTTAAGAGTGCGTGATGGATGTATCTGATCTCCACTAGTCCGTGTTGGACGCTCGATCACCACCGGCTCTTCCAAGTCCCACTATTAATTTGTTCGATGCATATATATGCCCCCACCGGACCTCCTTCAATATGTTATTCCTCCTCTCTCATAAGGTTTCTCACTGTATACGTATATGCGTGTGTATATTGTAGCAGAAGGCCTAGATCGACCTCCATATAGGTACATCAATGTCTTTTTCTTTGAAGTATCTCTTGTTCGACTTATGCAATGTTTAGTACACCTCCGTTTCGAAACAAGCCCAAAACATTTGATTTTATAGGTGTTTGTCTTTAACAAACAATCAATAGATGGACCGATACTAAATGACTTTGAGATTTTGGATTCCAATCCAGGTGTGGGGATAATGCTTTCTGGATTGGAGACGAAGGTTAACCCAGGTTTTCTCAGGAATTCTGAAATTGGAGTTGGATAAATTTATAGTTAAAAATAAATAAAAATTCAGTGGACAATAAAAGTAAGAACAACAATATTACTCGTATAATCTTGTCACTATACAATACAATACAATACTTGGATGTCTCTTATTTTGTTTTTGGTTTTTTTTTTTCCTTTCAAATATAAACTTATTTTAGGACGGGAAGTATTTGGTTAACTTATAAACGTTTGATTGTTAATTGCCGTCTAAGATGGTAAACGACTTAATGGTCAATTATTTTAACCTATAAGTTGAAGGACGGTTCCATATTCTTTTGTATCTACCCAATATGTTTATGATATGTAATAGTTTTTTTTTTTTTTTTGTTTTACTCTTTAAATCAAAATCTTAATCTTAATCTTAATATATACTAAAAGGCAACTGACCTAACTTCAATTGACCAATCAAAGCTCTCAATTTCTCAAAATTAATTAATTCAACACATGTCTAAATTAATTTACACTTTTAGGTTTTCCATCACCAATTTACACATTTAACCCAATTTAAAATAATTAATACTTTATTGCATAATGTCTATCTAATAACAAAATATAGCTAAAAGTTAGGGACGTTACATATTTATACCAATATTTTATTTTATATTAAATCAAATTAATTGTAATATTGTTGTTATTAGTAATTGTAATCAGACTATAATTAGGATAATCATTGTTGTTATTAGTAACTAAAATCAAATTATATTTGGGATACAGATTCTTCTTATATAAACTGAACCCTACAAATAAAATCACAACAGACAAAATTATTGAAAACCCCACAAATTAAATCACAACACACAAAATCTTTGAAAACCTCACAAACCAGCTGCTACTTTTATTGTTAACAATCATGGCTAACGAAAATAAAATTACTTTTTTGCAAGACATCAATGAGAACTCAATCAATTATGTAATCAAAGTTAAGATACTGCTTCTCTGGATGAGTTTGTATAAAAAAACCCTGCTACACCATCCAACATTTATATGAATTATCATTCAGTATTTACATTTAAATATCTCAATTCCTTTAAGTATATTTTTACATTTAACGTATAAGTATTTTTTTTGTTTCATATACTAATTCTTATATAAATAATGTTGTAAAACCCGTGTATATGACACGGGTCTAAAATCTAGTATTATATTAATAGAATGTAACTAGCAAGACGCTAGTTGTCAAATAATACAAAGTACAGTTCTAGAATTTTACAATAATTCCTATTCTAGACACTATAACGAAACGACCAAATGAGTAAGACGATAAAACGAAATGGACACAAATAATAATATTTGCAATAGACTTTGGGGACCTCATGACAAAAAAACGTGCAGCATCCCAATAATGGCCCATTGCAACCGATCCAAAAGTAGAAGCATAATATCCAATACCCAATGCATATCTTCTTTACTAGAACCAAAATTCCAATACTTTCCAATTTGTTTGATACTTTGTGCAAGTGGGATCAAAGCATACCAGTTCCGGGCATGGCAGAAGCAAACACGAAAAGACATCACTCAACCCTTGTAGCTCGATCCTTCAAAGGCAGAAGCGGGTTTTTGATCCAATCTTCCCAAGAGATTTTTCTTTTCTTATATCTGTTATTAAACCACAAAAAAGAATAATTAACTATAGAATCTACGAGTACAATGTCTCGTTTCTTGATAGTATTAAACACCACGTCATTTCGGAAACGCCACAGTTCCCACCATACAACAAAAACAATGGATTTAATCAATTCGATTGCATGGGGATCAGCAAACTTACTGTCCACAAACCCAAGGATATCCAGTGGGTCTAAGTTCGTAGGGATATCAATGTCCAGCCATTTGTTTATATCCCTCCAAACTTTCCGAGCAATTCTACAGTCCACAAGAGTATGATAAAGTGTTTCTAGCCCGTTACCACAAGATGGGCAGGTAATGAGGACTGAATTTAAACCACGAAACCAAAGGTTACATCGAGTAGGGAGGCGATCTCTTAGGACTCTCCATACATGAATATTAACCTTGCGAGGAACAGTTTTATTCCACTTTGTGGAAATATAGTGAGACGGGAGATAACTATCATCAAGGTGTTTGCGGATCTTATTAACAGAAAATTCATTCATGTTACCACATGACCATACCCAACTATCGCTCGTATCCACAATCGTTACCTGAGCAATAATAAAACACAACTGTTGTAATTGATTCTCTTCTATACCTCCACGAATAGGCCTGCGCCAGCTCCAAGAACAATTATGTCCATTCCATCGATCACCGACTCGAGCTTCCTTAATATTTTCAATGGCATATAGACGCGGATATAATAAGATAAGAGGTTTGTCATTAGCCCATATATCATGCCAGAAAGAGGTATTTTTACCATCACCTATCTTTTTTCTTATGGCATTAGCAGGTATCCTACCATCACAAGCAAGTTTTTGAGAAAGAGCCATGATTGTGTTCCAAGTTCCTGACTTACTGATGTTGCTGTTGGTGTCAATCCACAAGGTTTTCCGACCGTGCAACTGGTTTAACACTTTCACCCATAAAGCGTCATGAGAATTATAGTACCTCCATCGCCATTTATATAATAGAGCCATATTAAAAGCCTTTAAGCTTCCAAAACCCAGCCCGCCCTTTTCTTTACTAGCAAGGACGGACTCCCAATTAATCCAGTGCATTTTGTTTTCGCCTGTATCAGCACCCCAAAAAAACTTCGCACGCAACGATTCCAATTTGTTGGAAACTGAGGAGGGCATAGCAAACAAAGATAGATAATATGTCGGTAGTGCACCCAAAACTGCATTGATGAGAACCGATCTGCCCCCAATGGATAGAAGTTTGGTTTTCCATTTAGACAAACGTTTGGTGAATTTGTCAACCACAGGCTGCCAAGAGGTTAAACGGTTCATATTTGCACCGATAGGTACCCCCAGATAAATAAATGGGAACTTCTCTCCTTTACAACCAGCCAAGTTTGCCATACGTTCTACCTCAGAATGAGTGATCCCAATACCATAAAGTTTAGATTTGTCAACATTAACTTGGAGTCCCGAGGCTAGATAAAAACATTGAAGGATAGCCAAAATATTATGGAAATTAGATCTAGACCATTCACCCAAATAAACAACATCATCAGCATAAATTAGATGAGAAATACAAACATTACCCACATAAATACCGTTAAACATCTGGGCTTGGATTGCTTCCTCCATTGCAATATGAAATCCTTCCATAGCTAAAATGAATAAAAACGGAGCTAATGGATCTCCTTGTCGCAAACCTCTTTCCAGTTTGAATTCTTTTGTCGGGCTACCATTCACAAGCACTGAAGACCGAGCAGAGCCGAGACAAGGCAGCAATCCAATTTCTGAACTTCTGGCCAAAACCCATACTTCCCATGATAGCAAAAAGGTAGTCCCAACTAAGAGTGTCATAAGCTTTAGCAATGTCAACCTTAAACACCATAGCTTTCTTCTTCCGCCTCTTGAAAGAATGAATAATCTCGTTTAAAATCATGGGCCCATCAAGAATTTGTCTATTTTTAATAAATGCCGACTGAACTGGATCAACAATATTATCGATGACATGTGAGAGACGGTTAGCCAAAATTTTAGCAATAATCTTGTAAATGATACCAATGAGACTGATAGGACGATAATCATTAACCAAAAGCGGTGCATCAATTTTGGGGATCAAAGTGATGAAAGAAGCATTACACCCGACTGGTAAATTACCATTGACAAAGAAGTCTGCAACCGCCACACATACATCCTCCTTCATGGTGTTCCAATATCGTTTTATGAAGCCGAAAGTAGAACCATCAGGTCCAGGGGACTTATTAGAACCACAACTCCATACCGCATCACGGATTTCTTCTACAGTCACGTTGCTTTCTAGAATCTCATGGTGCACCTGATCAAGTGTTTTGTATCTTGAGTTATTTCCAGACATAGGAATGGTGGGAATCTTGGCATATTTGTGCTCAAAGTGTTGTGAAAACACATTTTTAACTTCTGTTGCATTTTCCAGCCAGTTACCATTATATTTAATACCCCGCACTGCTAGTTGTCTCCTTCTCTTATTAAGAATACCATGAAAGAATTTAGAATTTTCATCCCCTTCAATACTCCATTTTATTCTGGACTTTTGTATGATATCTTCATTTTGGATCTTCTCAAGATTACGAATTCTGGTAACAGTAGTTAGGCGAGCCATACCAATATCATTTTAGCCGGTACCTTGATCGATTTGAAAGTCTATCTGTTTTAAAGATTCACGCAAAGTATCCATCTCTTCATTATAAGACCGCCTTCCATACTTCCAAGCTTTGATCTCCTCTTTCAAGCCTTTTAATTTATTCTTCAGGTTGATCAGAGGTGACCTCGATTTATAATAGTTGCCAGTGCTCCAATAATTATTGACCATTGAATCAAAACCTTCCAGATTGAACCATGAGTGGTAAACTTTGAATGGGATTGGTCCATCATCCATGACGAAGCGCCTAAGAAGGATAGGATGATGATCAGAGACCGTACGATCTAAAGCTGTAGCCGCCATCGAACCAAAGTGGTTCCACAAAGACTCCGTGATCAAGAATCTATCTAATCTACTTCCTTTAGTGCAAGATCGATCTACACGTGTAAATCTATAACCACCAATAGGCACATCTACAAACTGACCATTCTCAATGAACTGGTTAAAAGACCTCGCTATATCAGGATTAAAAACAATTCCAAAACGCTCATTATTATCCCGAACAGCGTTAAAATCCCCAAAAATAATATAATGACCAACATTCTTATCCATAAAATCAAGAATAAGAGCCCAAAGAATTTTCTTCCTTTCTTCATCTTGGGGTGCATAAACGTTGATCATTAACACCTCTTTTTGAATGTCAACCCACCTCCCTTCAACAATCAACATATTTTGGAAAGAAAGGATTCTTTTTTTCACGAAAGTAGTAGGGTTCCAAATTGAGAGTATGCCACCAGAGTGGCCTCTAGGAGAAGACGTAGCAAATTCAAAATGAGAATTGCCCCAAAGGTTCCTTATTCGTGATAAGTCAACCGAGGTTATGAATGTTTGTTGAATGCTTACAAAATTAACGCCAAATTTGTTAATAATATCTCTAACCTTTGATCTCTTACAATTGCCTCGACCTCCGATCCCACAAATATCAAGAGACATAATATTCATTGATACATCTTGCTTGCACTCATCCTTTGTAGAAGCATTTTAAGGTCGTTTGTAGAACCAGGCATCTCTAGACCTTTGATATTCCCAAGTTCAATAACCCGTGATAGATCTGCCACAATTTTTTCATTATGGGATTTGGCATTCTTTGAGCATGTGGATTCCAACGACCCTTCTACACGCCTACTTTTCTTTGTTCTTTGTGTTTCCACATTCTTTTTAACATCTGATGCATATTCAGTAAGACCCAGAGGAAAAGTAGGAGTTGAATCAGAACTAGCTTTCTCTTCCCTGTTACCATTGTTGTTCTCCTTTTGTTGCATTTGTGAAGTTGACTTATCTGCACTATAATTCTCGTGATCCATGATATTATCACCATTACCGTCATCATTCAATTGCTTTTCATTTTGATCTTGGCTTTGTACTAAGGAGTTAGATTCTTCTTCATTCACTGGTTCCTCTGCCATTGCTTGATTTTTTGACTTGTTTCTTCTCTGTTCTTTTACCAATTCTCCAATGTCAACCTGATTCTTACTTACATTTTCCTCAGCTTCATTATTTCCTTTATTAGTCTCATTATCCAATTTGGATGTCACATTCTCTTCAACTTGAAGTTTCTGGTGCACACTTTCTACATGGAAATCATTATTCTTATCGTCATAATCAAAGAATGGGCAAGATTGTTCCGATAATGATCCCGACTTGGAATCATATTCAGATGACTCAGTGTCACTCTCGATTTCCTCTAATTCAAAGCGAGGTACCCAATGTGCAAATTCCTGAACCGTGACATCAAACATTGTCTCATTCACCTCAACAATGATACCCTTCTTAATTTTATTCAAGTGATTAGTAATAACACAAACTTTACCATTCGATAAAGAGTCATCCCTGTCAAATTCTACTAATACGCTATCCCCCCACATTGCTCCAACTTTTTTAAAAGCCTTTTCAGACCAAGCTTGCATAGGTAATCCAACTATTTCAAGCCACACCACTCGTTCACCAGGGAGAAAACCAGGGGATATTGCTCTAAGTTCAGATAACAGCTTATTCACCTCAGCCGAATGTTTAAACAATGAAAAATTACAAGGGGGTTCTAAGTTGATCCATAACCACCGACCACCTACATATCTTAAAGAACATTCAGAGAACCCATTATTTTTAAGAATAGTGTTGAAGTTAAACTAAATATATGTATATATTATAAAGTTTAAGGGTGTATTATGTATAAGTCTAAAATAGGGGAAGTTACATAACTATATAGTGAAAGGGTATGTCGATATGTTGTGTCTATTAGATGTGTCGGTCCATAATCTATAAATAGGACAGCCGTACAAAACAAAAACCTTGTAATCATACTTGCAGTTTCATAATCAAAGTATATAGTGTGTGTATATTATTATAGATTGTGTTTTGCTCGTGGATTACCAACAGTGGCATCAGAGCGGTTATTGATTCGGGGAAGAAGAAACTCTATCAGAAGATCACCATTTTGATTCTTGTATTGAAACAGAGACAGAAGTGGTTATCGATCGGAAGGGAGAACACGGAGCGGTTTTCGAGTTGTTCTTTCAAATTTAAAGAACACAAAAACAGAGTGTTGCGATTTGGTTGAAGAGATCGATTGGGCTGTCTGTAATTGGAAACAAATCAAGGGTTTCGATTTGATTGTTTTATTGTTGTTGCTGTGCAAAGGAAGAACAGGGGAAACGAACAGATATGTTTTTTTCTTTCTTCACTTTTGTTTTCTTTGGGGTGATTGCAATAGGAAAAGAAACACATTTGTTTTTACTCTGAGAAGAAAAAGTCGTCTGGCTTTTTTTTGTTTTCAATATTAATTAAAGTCTAAACATATTTGTTGGAGTTTTGCAACTTCACAACAAAAAGACAGAACCCAACAATTTGTGTTTTTTTTTTCCGTTTTGCAAAGATTTAGTAAGCAACAACAAAGACAAAATAATTCGTTGATAACCTTTAATTGGTCATCGGGGTTTCTGGTGATTATAAACAAAAAAAAAGGAACTTTTTGTTGAAAAATTTGAAGAAAAGAAATTTTTGTATAGTTTTTCTGTCAAGTGGATATACTTTAGAAAAACGGGAAATACAAGAAAAGGGAGAATTTGGTTCTTAGACAAAGACGGTTACTGGTTTTAGAAGATTGGGTTAGGATAATTTAAGATCAACAGCGGATTAGCGGGATTGATAATCAATAGCGGGGTAGCGGGTTTTGATTATCAACAGCGGAATTGCGGGATTGATCTAGATCAATAGCGGAGAAGCGGGTTTGATTGTCAATAGCGGAGAAGCGGACATAGTTGTCATTAGCAAGAGGCAGAAGTGACAATTATTTGCGAGGCAGATTTGACTTTCAACAGCGAAGCGGGTTTGATCAAACACCAAGAAATCAAAGAAACTGGGAAAGAAAAAAAAGAAAACGGTGGGTGACAGATCCAAGAAAAACAACGAACTTATGAAGGACAATGGAACACCAATGGCTTTCCAATGCCCGGTTCTCAATTCAACGAATTACACTATTTGGGCAGTAAAAGTTAAAGCAATTTTTAATGTCCATGGACTATGGGAAGCAGTTGAACCAACCGAGGGCGCTGAAGTTGATGAAAAGAAAAACAACATGGCAATTGCAATGTTATACCAAGCAATTCCAGAAAATATGGTTTTGCAAATTGCAAGCCTTACTTCGGCAGAAGAAATTTGGGAATCATTAAAGGTTCGACACGTGAGAATTGAAAGGGTTAAGGAAGCACGCATTCAGACAATCAAGTCACACTTTGAATCTTTAAAAATGGGTGCAGAATTGAAAGGGTTAAGGAAGCACGCATTCAGACAATCAAGTCACACTTTGAATCTTTAAAAATGGGTGCAAATGAACCACTCGATGTCTATGCGGGAAGGATTAGCGAGATTGTTTCATAAGCGAGCAGTCTTGGACATACTTTGGATGAAAAGAGACAAATTCGAAAACTTCTAAGTTCGGTGCCAGAAAGGTTTATTCAAATAGTAGCGGCAATTGATCAGTTTGCGGATTTGAATAAATTGACATTCCAAGAAGCCGTGGGGAGATTAAAGGCCTTCGAAGAACGCACAAAGAGGCAAATTAAGGAGGAAGACATGGCTGGTAAACTTCTATATATGAAGGAAGACGCTAAGGAGAAGGGTAAACACCATAAGTGTGAGCATTGCGATTGTGGAAACTCAAATCAGAAAGACTTTGGACGTGGTCGAGGACGAGGCCGGGGGTCCGGGAGAAGTCAAGGCGATGGTCGAGCACAACGGGACAAGAGCAACATAAGGTGTTTCAAATGCAATGAACTTGGGCATTTTAGCAATGAATGTCCAAAGTGGGAAAAGGAGCATGAGGCGAATTTGATCCAAGAGGATGACGAACCAACACTGCTGTGATTGAAAGTTGGATCAAGAAAGGATGAAGACCTCACTTAAAAACTATATTTAGTTTAAGGGGGAGTGTTGAAGTTAAACTAAATATATGTTTATATTATAAAGTTTAAGGGTGTATTATGTATAAGTCTTAAAATCAATATTGAAAATTTAAGTTCAATGTTGAAAATCTAGAGGAAATCTGCTTTATAATATAGTATAGAAAAAGGTATTATAGTTATTTTAGGTAAATATAGAATAGATGGAGGGACATTTTGGGAAAGTACTTAAAATCAATATTGAAAATTTAAGTTCAATGTTGAAAATCTAGAGGAAATCTGCTTTATAATATAGTATAGAAAAAGGTATTATAGTTATTTTAGGTAAATATAGAATAGATGGAGGGACATTTTGGGAAAGTACTTAAAATCAATATTGAAAATTTAAGTTCAATGTTGAAAATCTAGAGGAAATCTGCTTTATAATATAGTATAGAAAAAGGTATTATAGTTATTTTAGGTAAATATAGAATAGATGGAGGGACATTTTGGGAAAGTACTTAAAATCAATATTGAAAATTTAAGTTCAATGTTGAAAATCTAGAGGAAATCTGCTTTATAATATAGTATAGAAAAAGGTATTATAGTTATTTTAGGTAAATATAGAATAGATGGAGGGACATTTTGGGAAAGTACTTAAAATCAATATTGAAAATTTAAGTTCAATGTTGAAAATCTAGAGGAAATCTGCTTTATAATATAGTATAGAAAAAGGTATTATAGTTATTTTAGGTAAATATAGAATAGATGGAGGGACATTTTGGGAAAGTACTTAAAATCAATATTGAAAATTTAAGTTCAATGTTGAAAATCTAGAGGAAATCTGCTTTATAATATAGTATAGAAAAAGGTATTATAGTTATTTTAGGTAAATATAGAATAGATGGAGGGACATTTTGGGAAAGTACTTAAAATCAATATTGAAAATTTAAGTTCAATGTTGAAAATCTAGAGGAAATCTGCTTTATAATATAGTATAGAAAAAGGTATTATAGTTATTTTAGGTAAATATAGAATAGATGGAGGGACATTTTGGGAAAGTACTTAAAATCAATATTGAAAATTTAAGTTCAATGTTGAAAATCTAGAGGAAATCTGCTTTATAATATAGTATAGAAAAAGGTATTATAGTTATTTTAGGTAAATATAGAATAGATGGAGGGACATTTTGGGAAAGTACTTAAAATCAATATTGAAAATTTAAGTTCAATGTTGAAAATCTAGAGGAAATCTGCTTTATAATATAGTATAGAAAAAGGTATTATAGTTATTTTAGGTAAATATAGAATAGATGGAGGGACATTTTGGGAAAGTACTTAAAATCAATATTGAAAATTTAAGTTCAATGTTGAAAATCTAGAGGAAATCTGCTTTATAATATAGTATAGAAAAAGGTATTATAGTTATTTTAGGTAAATATAGAATAGATGGAGGGACATTTTGGGAAAGTACTTAAAATCAATATTGAAAATTTAAGTTCAATGTTGAAAATCTAGAGGAAATCTGCTTTATAATATAGTATAGATAAACACATCAACAACCGTTCCCCATTTTTCACATGCTTGCCAGACCTCCTTCCGTGTTGATTTCCATGGAATGTTAGTAATAAATACTGATGTTGATATGTTTTTCACCAAGTTATTATTAGAGTTTTTGTTCGGAATTCTTTGATGCGGAGTGTTGGTTGGTTGGCTAACACTCCGATGTTCTGGGTTGCGTTGCTTCCTCTGACCCCTATTGACCTGAATCCAACCTCCATCATTGTCTTCTGATTGATTAATATATATATATATATATATATATATATATATATATATATATATATATATATATATATATATATATATATATATATATATATATATATATATATATATATATATATATATATATATATATATATATATATATATATATATATATATATATATATATATATATATATATATATATATATATATATATATATATATATATATATATATATATATATATATATATATATATATATATATATATATATATATATATATATATATATATATATATATATATATATATATATATATATATATATATATATATATATATATATATATATATATATATATATATATATATATATATATATATATATATATATATATATATATATATATATATATATATATATATATATATATATATATATATATATATATATATATATATATATATATATATATATATATATATATATATATATATATATATATATATATATATATATATATATATATATATATATATATATATATATATATATATATATATATATATATATATATATATATATATATATATATATATATATATATATATATATATATATATATATATATATATATATATATATATATATATATATATATATATATATATATATATATATATATATATATATATATATATATATATATATATATATATATATATATATATATATATATATATATATATATATATATATATATATATATATATATATATATATATATATATATATATATATATATATATATATATATATATATATATATATATATATATATATATATATATATATATATATATATATATATATATATATATATATATATATATATATATATATATATATATATATATATATATATATATATATATATATATATATATATATATATATATATATATATATATATATATATATATATATATATATATATATATATATATATATATATATATATATATATATATATATATATATATATATATATATATATATATATATATATATATATATATATATATATATATATATATATATATATATATATATATATATATATATATATATATATATATATATATATATATATATATATATATATATATATATATATATATATATATATATATATATATATATATATATATATATATATATATATATATATATATATATATATATATATATATATATATATATATATATATATATATATATATATATATATATATATATATATATATATATATATATATATATATATATATATATATATATATATATATATATATATATATATATATATATATATATATATATATATATATATATATATATATATATATATATATATATATATATATATATATATATATATATATATATATATATATATATATATATATATATATATATATATATATATATATATATATATATATATATATATATATATATATATATATATATATATATATATATATATATATATATATATATATATATATATTTCTCTTTTCAAATACATACTAATTCTCTTTCGCACAAGTATATATCTTACGTATACATATATATATTATGAACATAGATATAGATATTATACCTATATGTAGTTATAGTTATTGTACTAACTACATATATAGTATGGATACCATCAATAGTTACTGAACTAGATGTTGACTTGTTTACTTGAATTGTTTCAGATGGATAGTTTGGAGGATATTTGTACGCACATCGAGAACTAGCGTTTCAAGAATGGATGTATGCAAACTGCCCAAGAATACCACCTGGGCCTCCTATTGTTATAAATGATTAAATTCATTACATGTTTTATGTATGTTTTTATTATGTCATAAACATATGGTTAAAAACGATTACATTCAAAACATGTATTTTGTCTGTTTATATTATGTCATAAACATGTTTATGGTTAAAAACGTACATTTGACTTGAATAACAAAAAGAAATAAAGAAAAGCTACCAAAAATACAAACATAAATAAAGAGGTTCATAGAATACAAACATAAATAAAGAGGTTCATAAAATATACAAACTAATCACTATCACTATCACTACCATCCCTATACTGTCGATAACCTGAATCCCCCGAGCGTTGTGTGGGGAATCCCGACGTGCTAGACCCGGCCTCGTCCCAAGGGTTGCTCGGGGCCCAAGAGTTGAGGAATTGATCCACGGTGTCAAAGCTACCCGACTGTGCTGAAAATGGGCCCGGCGACTGTGATCCAGAAGGGTCGGCCTGGTCTTGGTATTGCTGGGCTGGGACGTCCATAGGAGGGTAAGGTGGACGCGGTACTTGGACATTCAGTCCTTGGGTTCCCCTAACAATACGCCCAACCCCGCGGGTATGTCCCGATCGAGCCCCTAAAGCGTCCAAAAATGTCTGCGTTGGCGGGGTGGGGTTGGGCTGTTGGGAAAGTATCCGCTGGGATTCAACAAGCCGGGCCTGTACCACATTAAATCATAAACAAATAAATAAGTTAGTTATACTTAATAAAAATTTACAAAAAATACGAATTTAAGTGTTGTGCGAGAACTTACATGAATGGGACGAGCTCTTTCTTGCACTTGCCCATCGTGGTATGTGTGAACCCGCAAAAAGAACTCAGGCGGGGGCTCAGGTTGCCCATCATGAGTACGCTGTATATACATTAATCAAAGTTATATATATGTATGTGTATCTCTCTCTATATATATATACATATGTGGATATAAATATGTACATATAACTTACAGCGTATTCATGTTGACGCTGAGCGTAGGACTGGCGACCGTGAGTACTGACAAGATTATCTTGTCCATGCCTGTTATTCGCGTTTCTTTGGGCAACAAGCATCCGGTGCTCCCTGGTCCAGTAATGCAGTAGACCCCTCCAGACTTCTTGAGGCATTCCATGCGGCGGAACACCTTCGAATTCGGCGAGTCTATCTAGCCCACCCCTATCGATGAACCATTTCCCCTTGAATTTGGATTTTTTATCCCTGTAGTTCTTGAGGGCATCCTGGCGAATCATGCTTTCAACAGCGACCCGTAAGGGGTGACCGACTTCGTGATTTAGATACGGGTCCAAGTCGAACCGTCTCTGCAATTTTTTAGTAATAGTTAGCTATACCCTATTTTTTTATGACGTATTTAAATTGTAAAATAAAATGTTTTATACCTGGAGCCAGGGAATAAGTCCATCCCTGATGTGTGGGGGCACCTGATCCCACGAATCGTAAATATGCGGGACGGTAGCAACATATGTCCCTAAATAGCTCTTGTACCATTTGGAGGCGTCACCGATAGCCTGCCACTTGCTTTGAGCGGCGTCAAGAAAAAGATATATACGTCGTCCATTCTTCTGAAACTCCCGCTCCAGTTCCTTGTTAGCAGCGGCAGCTCTCCCTGAGCTCATCCCTGCAAAACAAAATTAAAGAATATATATATATATATATATATATATATATATATATTATATATATATATATATATATATATATATATATATATATTTGACATACATCTATATATACTTACCCCCATACGCCTGCAGCCCCATTGCGGATTCCACCCCCAATTCGGAGGGTCATTGCCACCATCTCCGCCATGAACGTCAGCCATTTGAACCTACATAAGTTATACACATGTTATAAATCAATAAAAACAATTATCAAGGTTAAAAAAGGCGCAAATGAAATTAACATATTTTGGACACACTTTTTGTATAATCAATTTAATTTATACTTATTATACCTATAATGACCACATTTTTTCAACATATTTTTTCAACACATTTTTGCAACTCTTTTTTTAACACATTTTTTCATCACATTTTTTCAACACATTTTTTCAACACATTTTTTCAACACATTTTTTCAACACATTTTTTCAACACATTTTTTCAACACATTTTTTCAACACATTTTTTCAACACATTTTTTCAACACATTTTTTCAACACATTTTTTCAACACAATTTTTCAACTTATTTTTCAACACATTTTTTCAACACAATTTTTCAACATATTTTTTCAACACATTTTTTCAACACATTTTTTTCAACACAATTTTTCAACTTATTTTTTCAACACATTTTTTCAACACATTTTTTCAACACATTTTTTCAACACATTTCTAACAATCATATCATTTCTAACTATAATAACATAACCTTTCTAACACTAATTTCTAACAATCATATCATTTCTAACTATAATAACATAACCTTTCTAACACTAATTTCTAACAATCATATCATTTCTAACTATAATAACATAACCTTTCTAACACTAATTTCTAACAATCATATCATTTCTAACTATAATAACATAACCTTTCTAACACTAATTTCTAACAATCATATCATTTCTAACTATAATAACATAACCTTTCTAACACTAATTTCTAACAATCATATCATTTCTAACTATAATAACATAACCTTTCTAACACTAATTTCTAACAATCATATCATTTCTAACTATAATAACATAACCTTTCTAACACTAATTTCTAACAATCATATCATTTCTAACTATAATAACATAACCTTTCTAACACTAATTTCTAACAATCATATCATTTCTAACTATAATAACATAACCTTTCTAACACTAATTTCTAACAATCATATCATTTCTAACTATAATAACATAACCTTTCTAACACTAATTTCTAACAATCATATCATTTCTAACTATAATAACATAACCTTTCTAACACTAATTTCTAACAATCATATCATTTCTAACTATAATAACATAACCTTTCTAACACTAATTTCTAACAATCATATCATTTCTAACTATAATAACATAACCTTTCTAACACTAATTTCTAACAATCATATCATTTCTAACTATAATAACATAACCTTTCTAACACTAATTTCTAACAATCATATCATTTCTAACTATAATAACATAACCTTTCTAACACTAATTTCTAACAATCATATCATTTCTAACTATAATAACATAACCTTTCTAACACTAATTTCTAACAATCATATCATTTCTAACTATAATAACATAACCTTTCTAACACTAATTTCTAACAATCATATCATTTCTAACTATAATAACATAACCTTTCTAACACTAATTTCTAACAATCATATCATTTCTAACTATAATAACATAACCTTTCTAACACTAATTTCTAACAATCATATCATTTCTAACTATAATAACATAACCTTTCTAACACTAATTTCTAACAATCATATCATTTCTAACTATAATAACATAACCTTTCTAACACTAATTTCTAACAATCATATCATTTCTAACTATAATAACATAACCTTTCTACAATAATTTATAACAATCATATCATTTCTAACTATAATAACATAACCTTTCTAACACTAATTTCTAACAATCATATCATTTCTAACTATAATAACATAACCTTTCTAACACTAATTTCTAACAATCATAACATTTCTATAACTAATAATAACATATATTAAAAATAATAACAACAATAAAAAAGTAAATGAGTGTTAGTAAACATACAAGGAAAACGTCGGAAAAGTGGGTCGCCGGAAAAATCTGGCCGGATTTGGAACCGGGTCGCCGGGAAAGGAGTCGCCGCTAAAACCTCGCCTTAAAGGGTGGTGGGGTGGCCGGATTTTCTCTCGCCGCCTGAAAAGTTGCCGGAAAATGAAGAGGGTGGCCGGAATTTCGTCACCAAAAAGAGGGTGGGGTAGCAGGATTCTTGATAGAGAGGGTGAGGGGATTGATGGGCGGATTATGAAGCCAAAATGGTTGATGGCCGGATGTTTTTTTTTTTTCCAGAGGGATGGGCGGATTTTTCTTAAGAGAATGATGAATCTGGCTTCCGGCTGCGTTTAAAAAGGAAAATAGGTTTTAGTATTAGCGGCGACGTCGCCGCTAATACTTGGGGCCCAGGCGCGTCAAACTGTCGTTGACCTCTGCAGCGTGTCAGATGGGACCCAGGGTATTAGCGGCGACGTCGCCGCTAATACACCCTGGTGGGGTTACACCTTTTTGCCAGGTGGTGTTACGCGTTTCGTTGGTTAATTGTAGTGTTTCCACCAATTGATTGATTTCTAAACCTAATCACCATTTGGGGTTTTTTTTTTAGGGTTTTTTAAATCATTGTTTTTTTTAATCGGGAATTATGATATGTAATTGTGTTTCGCTCAGATTTGTTTGTTACTCGTTAATTAATTTAAATCAGTGGTAATTTGTATACTATTTATACGGAAGTGTCACAATAATCGTTTATTATTCAGTTCGTCTACAACATTATAAGCATAAGCGATAATGCTATTGAGGATCATATCGATCCCTATCAACATGCATGAGGACCACCGTAGATCAAACATATTTTTGATTCGATCTAAAACATATATTGTAAGTGAAGAATTTTTTCGACATATATCTATCGCTCTATTCTAGAATGACTTCCGGTGGTGTTGCCCTATTTTGGCTCCCACTTCCTTATAAATTCTAAAACCTAAAAAGAGAAGCTCCATATAACACATGCTTACATTCTTATTTCCATGTTTTTTGGTAGATATGAAACATTCATCAAATATTTATTCATACTTATAACTGTGTGTAAAATGTTACATCTTGAATAAAAAAACAATATATTTTATTAGTTTTACACCTAGAGTGTTATATGATGATGTTCAAACATATAGTTTAAACGTGTACTAAATCTAATAATTCTCTATAATGTAAAGGACCTTTCAAAAATCATAAACCTTTTTTAGACCTATGCACGTATGTACGTGATGCTAAAAATCTACTCCCTCCGTCCCATTAGAAGTGTCTTAGTTTGAATATTCAAAGTCTTTATTTTTAAACTTTGACCTTAAATATATATTTTTGTGTTATATAAAACTTGATAAAAGTTATACCATTAAAAAACACGTCTAAAACACAATCAATTCATATAACTTTCATCAAGTATCATCTAACACAAATAAAATTATTTAAGGTCAAAGTTGTAAATGTTAGACTTTAAAAATTAAAAACATGACACTTTTAATGGGACGGAAGGAGTATTAGTTAATAGTCATCTCTCTTTATAGTTTCGCACCGCCGCTTTAGTGAACACATCTTTGATGTTTTCATAGACAGTAGGTGCCAACCTTTTAAGTACACATTTATGGAATCACAAGGAAACAAACCTGTTTGTGGCTACGGAGGTTTACAAGGATGAATCCTTCTCATCTTTTTTTTTTGAAAGGTGTGGATCATTTGCTCGCAACAGGGGATCTAGCTTACGTTGTCTTAACCAGGTCCGCGCTAGAGAGCCCCCTCACCCTCAATACCTAGTAGGAGGAGAAACTCCCAACTAAACCGTCCGAAGGCACGACATTTAATTGGGATAAAACTCTGCCCCCTCTGCAGAACTCAAATCTGCTTCACTGGAGGACTTTATTGTGAAATTCCTTCAAATTTCCTTCCCATATCTCGAACTCGAGACCTCCAGCATGCAAAGCTGGTGCTCAACCACTGAGCTATAATGGAAAGTACGAATCCTTCCCATCTTAATATTAATCATCTCGAAAAATAGAACGGATACCTAAGTTGAAGAAATAATCATATCTCCGGTTAATAGTTATTGTTAGTAAACATCAATTAAAGGCCTAGTGTATCTTTGAAAACCGAAATTCGGGTGATTGAGATTGTGAATGAAGTACCAATAGACCACAAGTAGTCAAGTAGTCCACAATAACTATGGTAAGCAAAAGGATATTAGGCGTATATAAATTTACTACCTTAATGTTTTTCCAAATAAAGTGCTCTTAATTAATGCTAAAGATTCTAAAACGATTGTTATATAACTTCTTCGAGAATTTTAGATCGATTAAGATTTAAGTATTTTTCAAACACGTTTGATACGTGATCCAAAAAATGCTACAAAGACAAACCAATACAATCAATCATTCATTTGACATATCACATATTTATCTTTTGATCCTATTTCAATTCTTTTTCTATTCAGCGTCGCTAAAAAAAACGTTATCTATTTTGATTGTTATTTAAAAAGTTTTGTCAAGTAAACATCGATCTAGTCAAATCTTGTGTTTTTATAGTATCTACCTACATTTAAACAAAAAGGATACTTCTTACATTTCTACACGGAACCCGATAATCGTTGATCAGAACCCGGTATTAACTTTTGATTGGAACCCGATAACACCCCGTCATCATCTGATGGGGAAGAAAGAAAAGACGAGTGATCTGATGATTCATGTATTGGAGAAGAAAAAGATGAAGAATGATTCATGTTGATAAGTAGGTTGTGTTGTAGATGAGAAACAGAGAAAGATTTTAAGATTGGAAATGTATCAGTGATATTATGGATTGGTATTGAGGGAAAATTAAGGTTATTTAACCTAGAAAATTGTTTATAATCACTAAAAGAGAAACCGACAAAAGATAAAAGAAAAGTAAACCATGGTTAAGTACATGGATGATGTGGATTGGTCAGGTCAATTTCCACGCAAGTTTTAAAAGGTTTGTCATTGTAGCATTTTCTCTTTCTACACACATTTAGGTGGGGCTCGCACATATATATAAGGAGCCCATAATGTGCATGAAACGAAGTTTAGTATGTTAATGTAGGTACCACTTATCACATATTCACATCCACGTGAAATAAATACGTACATGCGTTGTGAAAACTGCTATCTATCATTTAAATAAACCTTTCTGTTTAGGTAATGTAAGACTATTTACATCTTAATTTCTTATATACCGTCAGGATATTAAAACTCATAACCCGTAAAAGACAGCATTAGATGTTTAGTTACAAATGTGGAGTAGCTCTTGACATATCATATACTAAGCTTATTATATATAGGGAGGGGAATATGAAATTCACTCTTATATATATGTCCGGATTGACTATATATATGTATAATAAGATTGATTTTGTATAAGTATGTAACAACGAATTAAATATGGTGTTAGAGATATGTTTATCGAAGATATGTAAAAGGAAAGAAACAACCAACCATGCACGAAAAACTAGGGGAGGAGATCGACTTTTTGTCTATGTATTTCTTGAATCATGCTTGTTAATTCATTCATACAAAGAGCTAGATTCTAAGTCTATAGTTTTGCACATATATATCTTCTCTCTCTATATATATACCTTTACCTGGTTCTCATGGCTTTCCAAGGAAACCCCCCTTATCTTTTCTTTTATGTCTTCTCTCGAAAATATTCAAGCCCCGGCCCATATATATGTACGTGTTCATTTATATATTTGATCAACATACACAATTTTTCTAGCTATCTACAAATCTTAATCCCTAGTTTGGTTTATTTTAATCATCCTACAAATAGCTGATCACAAGTTAGCTATATCTCGTTTTTGGCCTTTTTACTCACTTATTTTCCTGATACTTTTTAGGCTGGTTCCCTTTGTACCTCCATCCTCTTCAGATTTGCTTTTATAATTTCTAGCTTCAAGAAGAAAAAAATCAAAACAGTCAGTTCTTGCTATTGGAGCATCATCAAGATTCACAAAAGAAACCATCATTATGTCGATCAATCTCGTTTCATATAATTGATTCGATCACTTATAGTGATACGGGGTTCCATTTGTTGATGCTTTGAGAATCTTGATGATGCTGCAACGACAACTAATATGGCTAATATTCCAACTGGGATGAGATGGTAATCAAGCAAAGTTTTGATTATTGTAATCCATATTGAGAATTAAAAAAACATGTTATGCCATTATACATTTGTTAATTAATTAATTAGTTATTTGTCTATGGGCATCTTCTTATAATTAAGTATATATATATATGCTTGATTAGTTTTGTTCCTTTTGTTTAATTATACTAATCTTGATTCTTTTAGAGTGAATCAACAATTTTGTTTACTAGATATGTATATATGCTTAGGGTTTTCCTAAGAGTATGGACCAGCAATAGTCTCATTTAAAATCATTGTTTATACTTAACTTTTTCTTGAATTACGTTTGGATCAATATATTCCACATATATGATGCACATCTCAGCATATATGATGCACATCTCAGCATATGAAGTGAAGGGATGGAGCACCATATATAAGTATATAACTGATATCATGATATTTATATTCTATCTACATATGAGATCATGATCACTTTGTATTGTGATATAATAGGATTTAAAAATAGGCTATGTCCCTTTCGTAACTTCAATTAGGTTTGTTAGTATTCCTTAGCTAATTAGGTTTGTTAACTGTTATATGTAGCTGGTAGTTGTACATATAGCATTTCAACGGGTGCAATGGAACCTGTACGACAAAATATTTTTCTCCGTAATTTAGTATAAATATGAATTTACTCACAAGTATTTTCGGCTTTTGGCTCCGTCCCAGCTTTTAAGGTACATATATAAGTGTGTGTGTATATATATATGGGGATGTTAATATAAGGTTGTCGGGTATCTAAAGCTTAGGTGTGGAACACTCACATACTAATTTTTTAAACCATAAAATTCATGGGGGCCCAAGCATTTATTCATTAAACAAGAAATAATAAAATATTAGTATGTGAGGGGTTCCACACCTAAGCTTAGGTG
The DNA here is from genome assembly GCA_034093135.1 of Erigeron breviscapus. Taxonomy (NCBI): domain Eukaryota; kingdom Viridiplantae; phylum Streptophyta; class Magnoliopsida; order Asterales; family Asteraceae; genus Erigeron; species Erigeron breviscapus. The sequence continues at coordinate 16,422,650 of CM067169.1, read as the reverse complement.
CCGGACAACCTTATATTCACTTTTCCCTATATATATATTGCCATTAGTAAATTTTACCTGTAAATACGATCATGTTTTGATCGAGTTCTTGTTGGAAAAATAATTAGTTTAAGACTTGAGGGGTTTAAAGTGTTAATAAGAAAAAAAGGAAACGACATGTCTGTAGAGAAAAGGGGTCGACAGTTATAGGCCTCACACAACAAACAGACACGACGATTCAAGAAGGCATACCCGTTCATGAAGCAACGCGATGGTTAGAGATTAACCGTCATCCTAAACTAGTATAAATATGTGTGTTTATTTCAGTTTTTTGTAATCCCCGTTTGTACAAAAACAATAGTGATTATTGTTTGATATCAATGGAACCAATTCTTGTAAATTCTTGTGTTTAATTTGATCTTGGTTATGAATACCTGTTCCCAACATGGTATCAGAGCCGAAGGCTCAAAGAATTTCATGAATTTGGTTCCAATTTTCAGTGGGTGATTTTCTGTTTGATTTTTCGATTCGGAATTGGCGGGGGGAAAAAACAGAGCATAGGTTATGCGATATAACCCACAAGTTTGAAAAGGGTCATAGGGGTGTGTTCGAGAGGAACAAATCAGAATTTCGTTTTTGTTGCTGCATATTTTCTGAGATGGACGTTGAAGAAACAAAGACAGAGTGCAACGACTAAGAAGATCGAAGGATGTTGGCTGTTGTTTTGTTACAGAACACGGACAAATCCAACTGTGTAGTAAGGCAACTTCTTGGAAGAGAAAAGATCAAAGAACAAGGAGTGGGCTGCGTTTTCTTTTCCGCTATTACAAGAAGTGGCTGGATCAGCGATTGATCAAGTTTTGCGCAAACAAATATACAAGAATGGGTTTTGGAGTGTTGTTTGTGACAAGAAGGAAATTCATAAAGGCTGTTGATGTTGTTGTATTATGTGGCGTGATCAGAAGAAAAGAAGAACCATTTTAATTGGATGTTTGTGAGATACAAACATGAAGAAAGAAAAGTAATTTTGATGTTCGTGTGATACGAACTGATGTCGACAAAGACCAGTAAGAGTTGTGTGAAACAACCAACTTGACCGTGAAGGCAAGTTCGCGAGAACAGATTAGTGATTGATCAAAAGGGAAAAGGGCGTGAAGCCAATATCGTGTGAAACGATATAAATTTAAGTGATTTGATTTGTATAAAGAACATGTCGATCAACAGTGAGATTGCACGAACCAATAATCAAGGGAGATTATGAAGACAAAGTTGAAGGACGTGTTGTGAGAAGCAACCGCGGATAGGAGTCTAACGTGTGAGACTTTGATGTGAAGACAATTGATCATGTGATGTGATCAAATTAAGATTGGTGTGAAGCCAAACAATTAAGAAGTTCGTGTGATATGAACAAAAGATGCTTAATCGTGTGACTCGATCAAGACAAAGCCGTGTGATGCGGAAATGTAACCTGTGATGGGTACAATCAAGGATTCAGAGAATGGATCAAGAACG
>CM067169.1:16186851-16420159 GCA_034093135.1 Erigeron breviscapus | reverse complement strand
TAACCCCTTACGTGAGGGACATTTATTCTTTTCAACCCATCTCATGGGGTGTCCCTATGGTGAAAGTGCAAAAGTCGTACCTTTTGTTTTGTCGTTTTTCATTTTTCATCCTTGTATTTAACAAACCTCCAAACAAGAATTTAATCAAAAACCAAAACAAACTCAAATCAAAAATCTATATATACCTACATATGAGGATCTAATTTAATACCAGCCAGTACGGCTAATTTAATTTGTTTTATTTTTTATATAAATATGTTATAAAACTTACTACAATTTAACGAAAATAGTCAAAATATAATTACAACTCACTCAAAAATAATACTAAATATGTACTTATAACAAAAATAAGTTTTAAAGTTCACAAATCAAAAAAAATAACATGAAAATATTATAAAATAATATTTAAAAAAATTCAAAAAATAAAAAATGAGTATATCGGAACGGTAATACCGAAAAATATCAAAAATACCGGAAATAGTTGTACCGGAGTACCCTCCGATACCGGTATTACGGGTAATACTACCGGTATTTAAAACATTGTATGTACGTGTTTGCATTTGAAAGTGATTGACCAGATCCTCAAATGTAGGTATATAGGTTTTTGTTTTGTTTGGATTAAATTGTAACCGGTAATTTTTGTTTGTTTTGTTTGAAAATAAGGGTTGCTCTGATACCACTTGTAACACCTGTCGTTTAAATTGTAACATCCCAAACTTTTCGTGTTTGACTCTTTGACTTTCCGTTAGTTAATGTTAGGTTCGTTAAGTTTATGTGTAATATGTGATTAAATGCTTATGTGTTTTATGTGAAATGATTAACATGATGTATAATGAAAGTATCTAAGGTAACGTTATAAAAGTTAAGTGCTTGTTAGATCGTTAAGCTCCCGGTAAGTGAATTAAGCTAAGAAAGTCAAGTTTAGAAGTTGGGGGACCCAAAGTGTAAGTTAGGAGTTGATGGCCAGGGGTTAAGGAGCAATTAGGCATCCCTAATTGTTACTCATCTGCATTCTTACGTGTGTGAGATCCCAGAGCCGCCCCTTCCCTCTTCTATATCAATTCTTCGTCAAATCTCTTCGTTTATTGGTGTTTCGAGCAAGTTTTGTTAGGAATTCTCATCCTCTTGATCATCTACAGGTAATATAGATGATTTACCTTTGATTTTTGATGATGTGAGTGATCATATGGATCGTGTTTCTGGTCTTAGGGTTTGGGTTGGGTTAATTGCAATCCGTTTATCGATTTCGGGTCTTTCGCGTGATTAATTGAGTGGTTATTGTATGTAAGTAATCCAAGGATCAATTGATGGTTTCATGATGTTAATTAAGTCTTAAAAGATGCCTTGAAGTGATCTAGAAAGTTTCAGGTCGTGAGGGTTTGAGATGGTTCGAAACGAAAGAAACACGAAAATCCTGTTTTTGGTAAATCTAAAGCCAGTGAGGCCCACTGGAATGTGGTGCGACCCACTAAGGGTCAGTTTGGGGTCAGAGAATTTTCAGTGCGACCCACTGACTTTTTAGTGCGCCCCACTAACTGCAGTTTATTTCGCTCCGTTTAACTCATGTAATGTATGTTTAATGTATAATAGGTTGTCAGGGATATTAAGCAAGCACTGTAAGATATATATAACTCATTGATAAGCTGTACCAAGGTAAGATACACTACTTTGACACGCTGAGGGTTCAACAAAAACATGGTTTCATATAATAACTTCCCAAATGATATCTTGATTGCTTATGGGTATTCGGGGTTACACGGGAGGTGATATGGGTTATGTAAATAACCATTGAGACCTGATATGCAGTCCCTATGATATGAAATGAATAGTTGAGATTTAAGGGTATTATAGGTATATTAAGTAGAGATGTTTATATTAGTTAATAAAAAGAAGGGTAATTTAGGTAGTTAATTGAGATTTGAAAAAAGGGCTTCTTGCTTTATAAGGTAATATAGATATAGATATGGACTTTGGCCTATAGTATAATGTATATTAAAATAACTAAATGAGCTTTAGAAGTTTTTATAATATTTTGATTCGTGACATATGTTTGTACATTTTCTTTGAATTTGTAAGTTTTATGTAGATATGTAATGATAAAATGTGGATTTCTCCAAGCAAATGAAAGTACTTTTTTGCACTCTTCTTTTTCGAAATTATAAAGGTAAAGATTAAAAGACAGTTTTGTTGAAGGTCTTTCATTTTGCGAAACAAAAATAAATAAGTAAAGGTTTTCGAGAGTAATCCGTAAAGGATGGTTTTTGCGGAAAGTCCTTTTAGTTGGAATTCGATTTATTCTTTCTAAAAAAATAAAGAGAACGAAAATAGTTTTTATTCTAGACAGGACTTTATTAAAAAAGTGCATGGATTTCTTTATAATATACTAGTCTTTAGCCCGTCCGATGGACGGATAGTCTCAAAATATGTATCAAAGGTAAATATCAAAATAATAGATAACAAAACAGACTAAAAATAACAAAACATGTACAAAACAAATTTAAAAGAATAAACCCTTTTGTAGTATAAGAATAAGCCATAATCAAACTACAATTAACAAACAAACTAAATTAAAAGAGATGAAAAATAACAATAACCTAACAATTCAATATCAAATAATAAACAAACACAACAATACCAAAATAAAATTAAAGTGATATAAAAAAAACCATATTTTTTTTGTTGAGAAATTTATTGAACTTGATTTGTTTATTAAAAATGGAAAGAGAGAAATAATATGAATGAGAATGATTAATAAAAATTTAGGTTGTATATATAATAATTTATTGTGAGAGTTTTAAGGATATTATATATCTTTAAAATTTAAAAAGATTTATTTTGATAGAAAAAGATTTATGATAGAGTTTTAAATATAATTATCTATTTAATAAGCAAATAAAAAATAAAAAAAATCTAAAAAAAAAGAAAGAGCTCTAGAGTAATTAGAAGAGAGTTTTAGGCTATAAGGGGTGCCAAGTGTATCCCCAACATCCTCTTTTAGTTATAAAGATAGATAGGTAGATAGATGGTTTCTTTCTCTCAATATTTTTATTATTTGGAATTTTCTGTTTTTAGAATTAGTTGGCAATAATTGAGAATAAAGCGATAAACATCTTAAGATGAGGAATTAAGACTTCACCTCACCTCTTGGATGCGAATAGATATCCCACAATGTATGCCTGTATAGTTTGAGACGTGGATTGCTTCTCTTCATACGACGGCCATTGTCAAAGATGTGATCAGAGCTATCTGTTTTGTGTGGTGGTGGTCGATTTGGAAGCATCGCAATAATATTTTTTTCAAATCAAGTCAACCTAGCATGTTCGAGGTGTTGTCAACGATTGTATCATTATCTTTTCTTTGGTTGTCTAAACGTTGTAAAAAGTTGAACTTCTCGTGGTCTACTTGGATAGTTAGTCCAAGTCTACTCTTGTAATCTTTCGGCATCTTGCCGAAGGTTTCTTTTTTGATATTATTAATATATATGGCTGTTCAAAAAAAACATCTTAAGATGTATATTTAAGTTATTAAATAAATATATCGTGGTAATAGATTAAAAAGTTAATTAAAAGATTTTTCGTTGTGTTATGCCGTTATGTTAACTGTTAAGCATACAGAAAATTTTTAAAACTATTTTATAATTTTTATTTAATACTTTTTTGCGTCCCTGTGGTTTTTCGATTTTGTAGTTTTCATCCTCGCCTTTAACTTTTGACTAAAATCATCCTCGTGGTTTGCATTTCGTCCTTGGATCCGTTAACTTGCACGTGAGGGACATTTATGTCTTTTCACCCATCTTCATGGTTTGTCCCTATGGTTAAGTGCAAAATTCGTCCTTATAGTTTGTCGTTTTTGCATTTTTCATCCTTGTCTTTAACAAACCTCCAAACAAGAATTTAATCAAAAACCAAAACAAACTCAAATCAAAAACCTATATATACCTACATATAAGGATCTAATTTAATACCGGCCGGTACGGCTAATTTAATTTATTTTATTTTTTCAATAAAAATGTTATAAAACTTACTACAATTTAACGAAAATAGTCAAAATATAATTACAACTCACTCAAAAATAATACTATATGTACTTTATAACAAAATATTAGTTTTAAAGTTCACAAATTACAAAAAATAACATTAAAGTATTATAAAAATAATTTTAAAAAAAATTCAAAAAATAAAAAATGAGAATACCGGAATAATACCGAAAAATACCGGAAATAGTTGTACCGGAGTACCCTCCTGATACCGGTATTACGGGTAATACTACCGGTATTTAAAACATTGTATGTACATGTTTGCATTTGAAGGTGATTGACTAGATCCTCAAATGTAGGTATATATAGGTTTTTGTTTTGTTTGGAGTAAATTGTAACCGGTAATTTTTGTTTGTTTTGTTTGAAAATAAGGGTTGCTCTGATACCACTTGTAACACCTGTCGTTTAAATTGTAACATCCCAAACTTTTCGTGTTTGACTCTTTGACTTTCCGTTAGTTAATGTTAGGTTCGTTAAGTTTGTGTGTCCTATATGTGATTAAATGCTTATGTGTTTTATGTGAAATGATTAACATGATGTATAATGAAAGTATCTAAGGTAACGTTATAAAAGTTAAGTGCTTGTTAGATCGTTAAGTCTCCCGTTAAGTGAATTAAGCTAAGAAAGTCAAGTTTAGAAGTTGGGGGACCCAAAGTGTAAGGTTAGGAGTTGATGGCCAGGGGTTAAGGAGCAACTAGGCATCCCTAATTGTTACTCATCTGCATTCTTACGTGTGTGAGATCCCAGAGCCGCCCCTTCCCTCTTCTATATCAATTCTTCGTCAAATCTCTTCGTTTATTGGTGTTTCGAGCAAGTTTTGTTAGGAATTCTCATCCTCTTGATCATCTACAGGTAATATAGATGATTTACCTTTGATTTTTGATGATGTGAGTGATCATATGGATCGTGTTTCTGGTCTTAGGGTTTGGGTTGGGTTAATTGCAATCCGTTTATCGATTTCGGGTCTTTCGCGTGATTAATTGAGTGGTTATTGTATGTAAGTAATCCAAGGATCAATTGATGGTTTCATGATGTTAATTAAGTCTTAAAAGATGCCTTGAAGTGATCTAGAAAGTTTCAGGTCGTGAGGGTTTGAGATGGCTTCGAAACGAAAGAAACACGAAAATCCTGTTTTTGGTAAATCTAAAGCCAGTGAGGCCCACTGGAATGTGGTGCGACCCACTAAGGGTCAGTTTGGGGTCAGAGAATGTTCAGTGCGACCCACTGACTTTGTAGTGCGCCCCACTAACTGCAGTTCACCATTTCCGCTCTGTTTAACTTATGTAATGTATGTTTAATGTATAATAGGTTGTCGGGGATACTTAGCAAGCACTATAAGATACTCTTAACTTGTTGGTAAGTTGTACCAAGGTAAGATACACTGCTTTGACACGCTGAGGGTTCAACAAAAACATGGTTTTCATATAATAACTTTCCAAATGATATCTTGAATTGTTTATGGGTATTCGGGGTTATACGGGAGGTGATATGGGCTATGTAAATGACCATTGAGACCTGATATGCAGTCCCTATGATATGAAATGAAATGATGTGATATGAGATGATATGCTATGCTTTGAGATGTATTGAAATGTGCTTGTTTGAATGGCTTGTTCATCTAGTTCACTAGACTTATTAGGTTGCCATGACACTTGCACGTTTAAGGGCCCAAACGTTAACATGATATGTGATAATGTTTAGGTAATGTGGACACCTAATCTATATGTGATGTAAATCGAGCTCGTAAATGATGTGAAAGTGTTAAGCTTAACCCGTACTTCCCCTTGTTCGGTAGGTGCGTATATGTGGTTGCTCGGGTGGCTCTTTGCAACATAATTAAGTGGTAAAGTATATCCGGGTGGCCTGATTACCCACCAATGTCTTTGAACATACGGACTACTCCTGGATTGGCTTGCCATTCCTTAACGACATTGATGGACAGCCGTAAGGTTTATCCCTCTAGTCGGGTGTGACTTATGTCACCACTACAAAGATGTTTAGATGAGATATGTGAAGATGCTAAAGATGATTAGGCACATTTAGGATGATCTATCCTATACGAAAGATGTTAAATGCAAGGATGTGATGTTTTGAGATGCTATGTGCCTTAATGATGTAATACGACTTTTATATAATGTTTTAATTGGACAAATGTTTATAATGATGTGTTATCTTACTTAGCTAATTCGTTAGCTAACACTTGCTTCTTGAAATGTGTTGTCCCCTCAGGTTTAGCAGGTTATGTGATGGATGATGAATAAGAGTGAGGCATGAGTAGAGTGACTTGAAGATGGCTATAGTTTACTCATAGTGGCTGCTCACTTTAAACTTTTGCATTATGTTTGGATATTTATGACTTGTATTCGTATTGTGGTCGGTTACTTTATGTTGGGTAACCGATGGGTTTCCATTTAAACTTTTTTTGATGATATGGCTAGTAACACCAACTAGTAAAGGAACCAAACAGATTCTGTGGTTTGAACTTTTAAAGTTCACTTCCGTTTTCTTTTGACGTCGTTAGGCGAAAATTTTTTGAAAATCCATATTTTTAAATGACAGGTGTTACAAGTGGTATCAGAGAAATGGTTTAAGTGAACCAAGGACTATAGGTTTACCATAGGAATTGGACTTAAACCGATAGAGGATAAGTTAGGCTTAAGTAGGAATGCTTAGCCTTTGAGTTGAAATGCTTTAGGACGGGTTTGGGACTGAGTGAGAGTGTAGATTGAGGCATGAATGTGTTTATATGTTGCTGAAATAAATGTTATGTAGCCTTAATCTCTTTGTTCTCACTTTAACCTTTGCTAACCGTCATCATTGCATTGTAGAAAACATGGTTAACACTCGTACTAACAGTCAACGTGAGAGAGCTACTCCAAGCAATGCTCCAGCTGATCAGAATGGGGCTGGAAATGGTGTTAACCAAAGGCCTCCTCAAAGGCCACTTCCGGGTGCACAACCCACGAGGTCAGAAATTGATAGGGCAAACCCAGTGATTGAACAGGTTCCTAATCAAGCTGAAATGCATGAAGAATTGAGGGCTATTCGAGCTATTTTGAGAAGGAATGAAGAGGAGTTGGCTCAAATGAGAGCTGAAAGGGAAGCTGAAAGGGAAGCTAGCTTGCATCGGGATGAGCATACTGATGGAAACTATTCCAACCGCTCAAACCGTGCTGAGCCATCCATTGTAAGGTCACTGGTTGCTCCTGAGAATGTTGTTGCTGATGTGAACGGTGGAGGAAATGTAGTGGAGCCTCGTGTTGTAGTTGCTCCTCGTGCCATTAACTTTAAGTATGATAGTTTCCAGAAGTGTGGTGCAAAGAGTTTGATGGTACTCAGGATGCTGTAGGTGCTATGGAGTGGTTGGATGATATAGAGGTTGTATTTGCTTCATGTTATTGTCCCGAAGATATGAAGGTGTTGTGTGCTTCCCGTATGCTTAAGAAGAATGCTCGCAATTGGTGGAGATCTACTACTGTTTCTTTGGCTCCCGAGGTATTAGCTGCAATGCCTTGGGGTACTTTCAGGGAGAAGTTCTTGGAGGAATATGTTGGTACTCGTGAATTGAGGCTGATTGAGAAAGAGTTTAGAGCTTTAACCGCTAAGCCCGGTGCCATAACTGAGTATCACTCATTTATGGAAAAGCTCAAGTTTGTTGGTCACATGGTTCGTAGAGATGTTGATCAGATTGAAGCTTATTGTGATGGTCTCCCTGCTAGTTATCGTGGCCTTTGTAGGCAACATACTACATTGTCTGCTGCGATTAAGGAGTCCAAGAGATTAGATGATGACTTTAAAACTGAGAAAGTGGCTACTAAAGATGATGATAAGAAATATGGATTCAAGAGAAGGTTCAATGGGTCATCAAACACTAATAAGAGGTTTAAAAGTGGTTCTTCCTCGAATGGGGAAAAGGATAAGAAGAAGAGTAGCACATGGTGTTCAGCTTGCAAGTCCCATCATGATGGTCCATGTTCAGACAAGACCAAGAGGTGTGATAAGTGTGGTAAACCGGGGCACGCTGCAGCTGTTTGTAAAGACAAGACTCGTTGTTATAAGTGTCAAGAAATGGGTCATTTGATTGCTGATTGTCCTCAGATGAAGAATGATGGGAAGAAGGTGGCTGCCCAAAAGCAAAAGGTTCAAGCTCTTCAGATGACAGTGGAAGCTGCCAAGGACAACGATGAGGTAGTAAGCGGTACTTTTCTTGTTAATTCTAAACCTGCTTCTGTTCTCTTTGATTCGGGTGCAAATAGGTCTTTTGTGTCTACATTGTTTGCTCCTAAGCTCGAAAGAGTTACTACCCCCCTTGATTGTTCTATAGAGGTCGAAATTGCTAACGGTACTATTAGTGACATCCGTGTGGGTTATGATGATTGTTCTATCGAGATTGAGGGTCTTTCCTTTCCGGTCCAGTTATTGCCTACTACTCTTGCTGGTTTTGATATAGTGATAGGCATGGACTGGTTATCTCAAAATGATGCTACTATTATATGTTCTCAAAAGATCGTGCGTTTCTCTACTCCGAATGGTAAGGTCATCTCTGTTTATGGAGACAAGAAGAAAGGGAGCATAAAGATCATTAATTTGATGAAGGCTCTCAATTGCATTCGGCATAATAAGAATCACTTCCTTGCTTATGTTATCGATACACGAAAGGAGAAGTCTTCTATCTCTAATGTTGATGTGGTTTCTGAATTTTCTGATGTCTTTCCGGATGATCTTCCCGGTATTCCTCCCGACCGAGAGGTCATTTTTCAGATTGATCTTGTACCTGGTGCTACTCCTGTTGCAAAAGCACCATATCGTTTGGCTCCTACTGAAATGAAAGAGCTAATGACTCAGCTCCAAGAGCTACTTGACAAAGGTTTTATACAACCTAGTTCCTCGCCTTGGGGAGCTCCGGTTCTCTTTGTCAAGAAGAAAGATGGTTCTATGCGCATGTGCATAGACTACCGTGAGCTGAATAAGCTAACGGTTAAGAATAAGTATCATCTCCCGCGTATTGATGATCTCTTTGATCAGCTTCATGGTGCTTCTTACTTCTCTAATATTGATTTACGGTCCGGCTATCATCAGTTAAAGGTTAAAAAGGAAGATGTAGCCAAGATAGCTTTTCGTACACGATATGGGCACTATGAGTTTCTTGTCATGCCGTTTGGGTTGACAAATGCTCCTGCCGCTTTTATGGATTTAATGAATCGGGTATGTCGCCCATTCTTAGATCATTTTGTGATTGTCTTTATTGATGATATTCTGATTTATTCTAAGTCTAAAGAAGAGCACCGTGAGCACTTAAGAGCCGTTCTAGAGGTTCTTAGGGTGAAAAAGTTATATGCAAAGTTCTCCAAGTGTGAATTCTGGCTTCGAGAAGTTCAATTTCTCGGGCATGTTATCTCTTCTGAAGGAATTAAAGTTGATCCCGCAAAGATTGAAGCTGTCTCTAAATGGGAACAGCCAAAGACACCTACGGAAATCAAGAGTTTTCATGGTTTAACGGGCTACTACCGAAGGTTCATTCAAGATTTCTCCCGTATAGCTAAGCCTATGACCGAATTGACAAAGAAAGGGGTGAAGCTCAAGAAAAGGCTTTCCAAACGTTAAAGACCAAGTTATGTGAAGCCCCAATCCTTGCCTTACCCGAAGGTACCGATGATCTTGTTGTTTATAGTGATGCTTCTATTTCAGGTTTGGGTTGTGTTCTTATGCAAAAAGACAAGGTTATTGCCTATGCTTCACGTCAGTTGAAGCCTCATGAAAAGAACTACCTGACCCATGATCTAGAGTTGCCTGCGGTGGTGTTTGCTTTGAAGTTGTGAAGTCATTACTTATATGGCACTAAGTGTACTTTGTACACCGATCACAAAAGTTTGAAATATGTGTTCTCACAAAAGGAAATGAATGTAAGACAAAGGAGATGGATGAAACTTTTGAAAGATTATGATTGTGAGATTAAGTATCATCCCGGTAAAGCTAATGTGGTGGCGGATGCATTGAGTAGAAAGGTGCAAAATTTTTCTTGTAGATTAATGAGTATGGTTGTTCAAGCAAAGTCGGGTTTACTTGACCGCATTAAGGAAGCCCAAGTTAAGGCATTATTGACGGAGAACATCGACAAGGAAAGTATTGGGAAGAAGAAACGTCTTGAGATGGAAACGAACAGCCGTGGATTTCGGACACATAAGGGTCGAATTTGGGTACCATTGCTTGATGGTAACCGAGAATTGATCCTTGAAGAAGCTCATTGGTCAAGATATTCAGTTCACCCCGGTGCTACAAAGATGTATGCAGATTTGAAGCCTATATATTGGTGGCCGAATATTAAGGGAGAAGTGGCACATTTTGTTGAAAGATGCTTGACTTGTGCACGGGTAAAAGCTGATCACAAAAAGCCATATGGATTGTTGCATCAATTGGAGATTCCAGAATGGAAATGGGATCATATTACTATGGATTTTGTGACTAAGTTGCCTAGAACTCCAAAGGGAAATGATATGGTATGGGTTATTGTGGATAGGTTGACGAAGAGTGCTCATTTCTTAGCAACACGCCAAGATGTACCATTGACCAAGATAGCAAAGATGTATATAGATGAAATCGTCTCAAAGCATGGTATCCCATTGTCTATTGTTTCAGATCGAGACATGAGGTACGTATCTAGTTTTTGGAAACGTCTCCAACGAGCATTAGGTACTAGAGTAAACTTGAGCACCGCCTATCATCCTCAAACTGATGGGCAAAGCGAAAGAACAATTCAAACATTGGAGGATATGTTGAGGGCTTGTGTATTGGAGTATGGTGGGGCATGAGATGATCATTTGAAGTTGATTGAATTTGCTTATAATAACAGCTATCATGCAAGTATTGGAATGCCACCGTTTGAAATGCTTTATGGTAGAAGGTGTAGGACTCCAAGTTGTTGGATGGAGCCTGGCGAAAAGCAAATTACAGGTCCCGAAATTATAGAAATCACAGCTGAAAAAGTTAATATTGCAAAGGAAGCACTTCGTGTAGCTAGAGAACGACAGAAAACTTATGCCGACAAGAAAAGAAGGCCGGTTGAGTTTGAAGTTGGTGATATGGTGATGCTGAAAGTTTCCCCATGGAAAGGAGTTATTCGTTTTGGAAAGAAAGGAAAGTTAAGTCCACGATTTATTGGACCATTTAAGATTTTGAAGCGTATCAAAGATGTAGCTTATCAATTGGAATTGCCTCCGGAATTGGATGGAATTCACAACACATTTCATGTATCTTATTTGAGGAAGTGTTTAACGGAGGAGTCTAATGTTATTCCTATTGAAGATGTGAGTATTGACCCAAGGAAAAGAATGATTGAGGAACCGATAGCAATACTTGGGAGAAAGCAAAAGAAGCTACGCCGGAAAATGATTGACCTTGTGTTGATCAAATGGAAGCATAACCATGGTGAAAGTCTAACTTGGGAAACCGAATCCGTGATGAAGGAGAAGTATCCAGATTTGTTCATTTCTGATGTGATTCCGGGGACGGAATCCTTTTAAGGGGGAGGTAATTGTAACATCCCAAACTTTTCGTGTTTGACTCTTTGACTTTCCGTTAGTTAATGTTAGGTTCGTTAAGTTTGTGTGTCCTATATGTGATTAAATGCTTATGTGTTTTATGTGAAATGATTAACATGATGTATAATGAAAGTATCTAAGGTAACGTTATAAAAGTTAAGTGCTTGTTAGATCGTTAAGCTCCCGGTAAGTGAATTAAGCTAAGAAAGTCAAGTTTAGAAGTTGGGGGACCCAAAGTGTAAGGTTAGGAGTTGATGGCCAGGGGTTAAGGAGCAACTAGGCATCCCTAATTGTTACTCATCTGCATTCTTACGTGTGTGAGATCCCAGAGCCGCCCCTTCCCTCTTCTATATCAATTCTTCGTCAAATCTCTTCGTTTATTGGTGTTTCGAGCAAGTTTTGTTAGGAATTCTCATCCTCTTGATCATCTACAGGTAATATAGATGATTTACCTTTGATTTTTGATGATGTGAGTGATCATATGGATCGTGTTTCTGGTCTTAGGGTTTGGGTTGGGTTAATTGCAATCCGTTTATCGATTTCGGGTCTTTCGCGTGATTAATTGAGTGGTTATTGTATGTAAGTAATCCAAGGATCAATTGATGGTTTCATGATGTTAATTAAGTCTTAAAAGATGCCTTGAAGTGATCTAGAAAGTTTCAGGTCGTGAGGGTTTGAGATGGCTTCGAAACGAAAGAAACACGAAAATCCTGTTTTTGGTAAATCTAAAGCCAGTGAGGCCCACTGGAATGTGGTGCGACCCACTAAGGGTCAGTTTGGGGTCAGAGAATGTTCAGTGCGACCCACTGACTTTGTAGTGCGCCCCACTAACTGCAGTTCACCATTTCCGCTCTGTTTAACTTATGTAATGTATGTTTAATGTATAATAGGTTGTCGGGGATACTTGGCAAGCACTATAAGATACTCTTAACTTGTTGGTAAGTTGTACCAAGGTAAGATACACTGCTTTGACACGCTGAGGGTTCAACAAAAACATGGTTTTCATATAATAACTTTCCAAATGATATCTTGAATTGTTTATGGGTATTCGGGGTTATACGGGAGGTGATATGGGCTATGTAAATGACCATTGAGGCCTGATATGCAGTCCCTATGATATGAAATGAAATGATGTGATATGAGATGATATGCTATGCTTTGAGATGTATTGAAATGTGCTTGTTTGAATGGCTTGTTCATCTAGTTCACTAGACTTATTAGGTTGCCATGACACTTGCACGTTTAAGGGCCCAAACGTTAACATGATATGTGATAATGTTTAGGTAATGTGGACACCTAAACTATATGTGATGTAAATCGAGCTCGTAAATGATGTGAAAGTGTTAAGCTTAACCCGTACTTGCCCTTGCCCGGTGGGTGCGTATATGTGGTTGCTCGGGTGGCTCCTTGCAACATAATTAAGTGGTAGAGTATCTCCGGGTGGCCTGATTACCCACCAATGTCTTTGAACATACGGACTACTCCTGGATTGGCTTGCCATTCCTTAACGACATTGATGGACAGCCGTAAGGTTTATCCATCTAGTCGGGTGTGACTTATGTCACCACTACAAAGATGTTTAGATGTGAGATATGTGAAGATGCTAAAGATGATTAGGCACATTTAGGATGATCTATCCTATACGAAAGATGTTAAATGCAAGGATGTGATGTTTTGAGATGCTATGTGCCTTAATGATGTAATACGACTTTTATATAATGTTTTAATTGGACAAATGTTTTATAATGATGTGTTATCTTACTTGGCTAATTCGTTAGCTAACACTTGCTTCTTGAAATGTGTTGTCCCCTCAGGTTTAGCAGGTTATGTGATGGATGATGAATAAGAGTGAGGCATGGGTAGAGTGACTTGAAGATGGCTATAGTTTACCCATAGTGGCTGCTCACTTTAGACTTTTGCATTATGTTTGGATATTTATGACTTGTATTCGTATTGTGGTCGGTTACTTTAGTTTGGGTAACCGATGGGTTTCCATTTAAACCTATTTTGATGATATGGCTAGTAACACCAACTAGTAAAGGAACCAAACAGATTCTGTGGTTTGAACTTTTAAAGTTTACTTCCGTTTTTTTTTGACGCCGTTAGGCGAAAATTTTTGAAAATACATATTTTTAAACGACCGGTGTTACAGAAAAGTTCTCCTGGATTTGTTAACGGCGAGGATGAAAAATGCAAAAACGACAAACCACAGGGACGATTTTTGCACTTAACTCTATAAAAAGATGAAAATGCCCCTCACGTGACTTGCATGTGAGGGGGTTAACGGCAAAGTTATAACGGCAGGGACGAAATGCAAACAACGGGGATGATTTTAGCCAAAAGTTAACGGCGAGGATGAAAACTGCAAAATCGAAAAACCACAGGGATGAAAATAGTACTTAACCCTATTTCTTAATTACCATGTATAAAAATACTTTGTTTGTTCACTATTACCTACAAGGCTAATAGGCTATCTATAAAATTTAGAAAAAAATAACAGTAAAAGTTAGAGATATTGGCCCATAGTGAAACTGGAAGCCCAATTGTATAACATTACCATGTTGTCGAGTAGCCCATTACTCCATTGGCTATGTTCTTTAATCTTTACTTCTTTAAACTTTAAAGAGGTTAGTGTTCTTTAAGCAAAAGCTACCTGATCTGTAAATTTATTTATTACGATACTGTAGAATTCACATGAGTAGATGAAAGAAGAGAACGTAGATCAGAGATTTCTCTATGAAAAAGACGAATCGGAGTTTGAAGAGGGGGAAGGAGAAGGAGCCCTCGACCGGCAACAGATAGAGGAGGATTTATTCAGTCACATAGTTTGGGCTCCTAGAATATGACGCCTTTGGGGCTTTCTATTTGATTGTATTGAAATACCCAATTCATTGGGATTTCCCTATTGGTCCAGGTCGTTTCGAGAGTTTTCTTGAAAGTGGAACCGTGCAGTACCAGACACGAGATAGATCTTCCAAAGAACAAGACCTGTCATTATATAGAAAGAGACTTTAAATTTTAAAAAGTTTATGGATAGAAAACAAATTTTTACCTTTGATGACACATTTAAAAAACCATGCCACAAAGACATATATCATTTACATGCAACTATATATATAGTTTATTGTGATGGTTGTCCAAGATTCGATATGAAACTGACATATGGAAAAAGACATGAGGTATTAGTATAAGGACTCACATGAATTAAATTACATATATAGAGATACTATACATAAAAGAAAAGAAAAAAAATAGAGCTAGTGTCGTACGAGGTGGGGATAGTTAAGAGTGCGTGATGGATGTATCTGATCTCCACTAGTCCGTGTTGGACGCTCGATCACCACCGGCTCTTCCAAGTCCCACTATTAATTTGTTCGATGCATATATATGCCCCCACCGGACCTCCTTCAATATGTTATTCCTCCTCTCTCATAAGGTTTCTCACTGTATACGTATATGCGTGTGTATATTGTAGCAGAAGGCCTAGATCGACCTCCATATAGGTACATCAATGTCTTTTTCTTTGAAGTATCTCTTGTTCGACTTATGCAATGTTTAGTACACCTCCGTTTCGAAACAAGCCCAAAACATTTGATTTTATAGGTGTTTGTCTTTAACAAACAATCAATAGATGGACCGATACTAAATGACTTTGAGATTTTGGATTCCAATCCAGGTGTGGGGATAATGCTTTCTGGATTGGAGACGAAGGTTAACCCAGGTTTTCTCAGGAATTCTGAAATTGGAGTTGGATAAATTTATAGTTAAAAATAAATAAAAATTCAGTGGACAATAAAAGTAAGAACAACAATATTACTCGTATAATCTTGTCACTATACAATACAATACAATACTTGGATGTCTCTTATTTTGTTTTTGGTTTTTTTTTTTCCTTTCAAATATAAACTTATTTTAGGACGGGAAGTATTTGGTTAACTTATAAACGTTTGATTGTTAATTGCCGTCTAAGATGGTAAACGACTTAATGGTCAATTATTTTAACCTATAAGTTGAAGGACGGTTCCATATTCTTTTGTATCTACCCAATATGTTTATGATATGTAATAGTTTTCATTACTATTTATTTTTTTTTTTAAGACCTTAACTATATCTTAATCTTAATATATACTAAAAGACAACTAACCTAACTTCAATTGACCAATCACAGCTCTCAATTTCTCAAAATTAATTAATTCAACACATGTCTAAATTAATTTACACTTTTGGTTTTCCATCACCAATTTACACATTTAACCCAATTTAAAAATAATTAATACTTTATTGCATAATGTCTATCTAATAACAAAATATAGCTAAAAGTTAGGGACGTTACATATTTATACCAATATTTTATTTTATATTAAATCAAATTAATTGTAATATTGTTGTTATTAGTAATTGTAATCAGACTATAATTAGGATAATCATTGTTGTTATTAGTAACTAAAATCAAATTATATTTGGGATACAGATTCTTCTTATATAAACTGAACCCTACAAATAAAATCACAACAGACAAAATTATTGAAAACCCCACAAATTAAATCACAACACACAAAATCTTTGAAAACCTCACAAACCAGCTGCTACTTTTATTGTTAACAATCATGGCTAACGAAAATAAAATTACTTTTTTGCAAGACATCAATGAGAACTCAATCAATTATGTAATCAAAGTTAAGATACTGCTTCTCTGGATGAGTTTGTATAAAAAAACCCTGCTACACCATCCAACATTTATATGAATTATCATTCAGTATTTACATTTAAATATCTCAATTCCTGTAAGTATATTTTTACATTTAACGTATAAGTATTTTTTTTGTTTCATATACTAATTCTTATATAAATAATGTTGTAAAACCCGTGTATATGACACGGGTCTAAAATCTAGTATTATATTAATAGAATGTAACTAGCAAGACGCTAGTTGTCAAATAATACAAAGTACAGTTCTAGAATTTTACAATAATTCCTATTCTAGACACTATAACGAAACGACCAAATGAGTAAGACGATAAAACGAAATGGACACAAATAATAATATTTGCAATAGACTTTGGGGACCTCATGACAAAAAAACGTGCAGCATCCCAATAATGGCCCATTGCAACCGATCCAAAAGTAGAAGCATAATATCCAATACCCAATGCATATCTTCTTTACTAGAACCAAAATTCCAATACTTTCCAATTTGTTTGATACTTTGTGCAAGTGGGATCAAAGCATACCAGTTCCGGGCATGGCAGAAGCAAACACGAAAAGACATCACTCAACCCTTGTAGCTCGATCCTTCAAAGGCAGAAGCGGGTTTTTGATCCAATCTTCCCAAGAGATTTTTCTTTTCTTATATCTGTTATTAAACCACAAAAAAGAATAATTAACTATAGAATCTACGAGTACAATGTCTCGTTTCTTGATAGTATTAAACACCACGTCATTTCGGAAACGCCACAGTTCCCACCATACAACAAAAACAATGGATTTAATCAATTCGATTGCATGGGGATCAGCAAACTTACTGTCCACAAACCCAAGGATATCCAGTGGGTCTAAGTTCGTAGGGATATCAATGTCCAGCCATTTGTTTATATCCCTCCAAACTTTCCGAGCAATTCTACAGTCCACAAGAGTATGATAAAGTGTTTCCAGCCCGTTACCACAAGATGGGCAGGTAATGGGGACTGAATTTAAACCACGAAACCAAAGGTTACATCGAGTAGGGAGGCGATCTCTTAGGACTCTGCATACATGAATATTAACCTTGCGAGGAACAGTTTTATTCCACTTTGTGGAAATATAGTGAGACGGGAGATAACTATCATCAAGGTGTTTGCGGATCTTATTAACAGAAAATTCATTCATGTTACCACATGACCATACCCAACTATCGCTCGTATCCACAATCGTTACCTGAGCAATAATAAAACACAACTGTTGTAATTGATTCTCTTCTATACCTCCACGAATAGGCCTGCGCCAGCTCCAAGAACAATTATGTCCATTCCATCGATCACCGACTCGAGCTTCCTTAATATTTTCAATGGCATATAGACGCGGATATAATAAGATAAGAGGTTTGTCATTAGCCCATATATCATGCCAGAAAGAGGTATTTTTACCATCACCTATCTTTTTTCTTATGGCATTAGCAGGTATCCTACCATCACAAGCAAGTTTTTGAGAAAGAGCCATGATTGTGTTCCAAGTTCCTGACTTACTGATGTTGTTGTTGGTGTCAATCCACAAGGTTTTCCGACCGTGCAACTGGTTTAACACTTTCACCCATAAAGCGTCATGAGAATTATAGTACCTCCATCGCCATTTATATAATAGAGCCATATTAAAAGCCTTTAAGCTTCCAAAACCCAGCCCGCCCTTTTCTTTACTAGCAAGGACGGACTCCCAATTAATCCAGTGCATTTTGTTTTCGCCTGTATCAGCACCCCAAAAAAACTTCGCACGCAACGATTCCAATTTGTTGGAAACTGAGGAGGGCATAGCAAACAAAGATAGATAATATGTCGGTAGTGCACCCAAAACTGCATTGATGAGAACCGATCTGCCCCCAATGGATAGAAGTTTGGTTTTCCATTTAGACAAACGTTTGGTGAATTTGTCAACCACAGGCTGCCAAGAGGTTAAACGGTTCATATTTGCACCGATAGGTACCCCCAGATAAATAAATGGGAACTTCTCTCCTTTACAACCAGCCAAGTTTGCCATACGTTCTACCTCAGAATGAGTGATCCCAATACCATAAAGTTTAGATTTGTCAACATTAACTTGGAGTCCCGAGGCTAGATAAAAACATTGAAGGATAGCCAAAATATTCTGGAAATTAGTTCTAGACCATTCCCCCAAAATAACAACATCATCAGCATAAATTAGATGAGAAATACAAACATTACCCACAGAAATACCGTTAAACATCTGGGCTTCGATTGCTTCCTCCATTGCAATATGAAATCCTTCCATAGCTAAAATGAATAAAAACGGAGCTAATGGATCTCCTTGTCGCAAACCTCTTTCCAGTTTGAATTCTTTTGTCGGGCTACCATTCACAAGCACTGAAGACCGAGCAGAGCTGAGACAAGGAGCAATCCAATTTCTGAACTTCTGGCCAAAACCCATACTTCCCATGATAGCAAAAAGGTAGTCCCAACTAAGAGTGTCATAAGCTTTAGCAATGTCAACCTTAAACACCATAGCTTTCTTCTTCCGCCTCTTGAAAGAATGAATAATCTCGTTTAAAATCATGGGCCCATCAAGAATTTGTCTATTTTGAATAAATGCCGACTGAACTGGATCAACAATATTATCGATGACATGTGAGAGACGGTTAGCCAAAATTTTAGCAATAATCTTGTAAATGATACCAATGAGACTGATAGGACGATAATCATTAACCAAAAGCGGTGCATCAATTTTGGGGATCAAAGTGATGAAAGAAGCATTACACCCGACTGGTAAATTACCATTGACAAAGAAGTCTGCAACCGCCACACATACATCCTCCTTCATGGTGTTCCAATATCGTTTTATGAAGCCGAAAGTAGAACCATCAGGTCCAGGGGACTTATTAGAACCACAACTCCATACCGCATCACGGATTTCTTCTACAGTCACGTTGCTTTCTAGAATCTCATGGTGCACCTGATCAAGTGTTTTGTATCTTGAGTTATTTCCAGACATAGGAATGGTGGGAATCTTGGCATATTTGTGCTCAAAGTGTTGTGAAAACACATTTTTAACTTCTGTTGCATTTTCCAGCCAGTTACCATTATATTTAATACCCCGCACTGCTAGTTGTCTCCTTCTCTTATTAAGAATACCATGAAAGAATTTAGAATTTTATCCCCTTCAATACTCCATTTTATTCTGGACTTTTGTATGATATCTTCATTTTGGATCTTCTCAAGATTACGAATTCTGGTAACAGTAGTTAGGCGAGCCATACCAATATCATTTTAGCCGGTACCTTGATCGATTTGAAAGTCTATCTGTTTTAAAGATTCACGCAAAGTATCCATCTCTTCATTATAAGATCGCCTTCCATACTTCCAAGCTTTGATCTCCTCTTTCAAGCCTTTTAATTTATTCTTCAGGTTGATCAGAGGTGACCTCGATTTATAATAGTTGCCAGTGCTCCAATAATTATTGACCATTGAATCAAAACCTTCCAGATTGAACCATGAGTGGTAAACTTTGAATGGGATTGGTCCATCATCCATGACGAAGCGCCTAAGAAGGATAGGATGATGATCAGAGACCGTACGATCTAAAGCTGTAGCCGCCATCGAACCAAAGTGGTTCCACAAAGACTCCGTGATCAAGAATCTATCTAATCTACTTCCTTTAGTGCAAGATCGATCTACACGTGTAAATCTATAACCACCAATAGGCACATCTACAAACTGACCATTCTCAATGAACTGGTTAAAAGACCTCGCTATATCAGGATTAAAAACAATTCCAAAACGCTCATTATTATCCCGAACAGCGTTAAAATCCCCAAAAATAATATAATGACCAACATTCTTATCCATAAAATCAAGAATAAGAGCCCAAAGAATTTTCTTCCTTTCTTCATCTTGGGGTGCATAAACGTTGATCATTAACACCTCTTTTTGAATGTCAACCCACCTCCCTTCAACAATCAACATATTTTGGAAAGAAAGGATTCTTTTTTTCACGAAAGTAGTAGGGTTCCAAATTGAGAGTATGCCACCAGAGTGGCCTCTAGGAGAAGACGTAGCAAATTCAAAATGAGAATTGCCCCAAAGGTTCCTTATTCGTGATAAGTCAACCGAGGTTATGAATGTTTGTTGAATGCTTACAAAATTAACGCCAAATTTGTTAATAATATCTCTAACCTTTGATCTCTTACAATTGCCTCGACCTCCGATCCCACAAATATCAAGAGACATAATATTCATTGATACATCTTGCTTGCACTCATCCTTTGTAGAAGCATTTTAAGGTCGTTTGTAGAACCAGGCATCTCTAGACCTTTGATATTCCCAAGTTCAATAACCCGTGATAGATCTGCCACAATTTTTTCATTATGGGATTTGGCATTCTTTGAGCATGTGGATTCCAACGACCCTTCTACACGCCTACTTTTCTTTGTTCTTTGTGTTTCCACATTCTTTTTAACATCTGATGCATATTCAGTAAGACCCAGAGGAAAAGTAGGAGTTGAATCAGAACTAGCTTTCTCTTCCCTGTTACCATTGTTGTTCTCCTTTTGTTGCATTTGTGAAGTTGACTTATCTGCACTATAATTCTCGTGATCCATGATATTATCACCATTACCGTCATCATTCAATTGCTTTTCATTTTGATCTTGGCTTTGTACTAAGGAGTTAGATTCTTCTTCATTCACTGGTTCCTCTGCCATTGCTTGATTTTTTGACTTGTTTCTTCTCTGTTCTTTTACCAATTCTCCAATGTCAACCTGATTCTTACTTACATTTTCCTCAGCTTCATTATTTCCTTTATTAGTCTCATTATCCAATTTGGATGTCACATTCTCTTCAACTTGAAGTTTCTGGTGCACACTTTCTACATGGAAATCATTATTCTTATCGTCATAATCAAAGAATGGGCAAGATTGTTCCGATAATGATCCCGACTTGGAATCATATTCAGATGACTCAGTGTCACTCTCGATTTCCTCTAATTCAAAGCGAGGTACCCAATGTGCAAATTCCTGAACCGTGACATCAAACATTGTCTCATTCACCTCAACAATGATACCCTTCTTAATTTTATTCAAGTGATTAGTAATAACACAAACTTTACCATTCGATAAAGAGTCATCCCTGTCAAATTCTACTAATACGCTATCCCCCCACATTGCTCCAACTTTTTTAAAAGCCTTTTCAGACCAAGCTTGCATAGGTAATCCAACTATTTCAAGCCACACCACTCGTTCACCAGGGAGAAAACCAGGGGATATTGCTCTAAGTTCAGATAACAGCTTATTCACCTCAGCCGAATGTTTAAACAATGAAAAATTACAAGGGGGTTCTAAGTTGATCCATAACCACCGACCACCTACATATCTTAAAGAACATTCAGAGAACCCATTATTTTTAAGAATAGTGTTGAAGTTAAACTAAATATATGTATATATTATAAAGTTTAAGGGTGTATTATGTATAAGTCTAAAATAGGGGAAGTTACATAACTATATAGTGAAAGGGTATGTCGATATGTTGTGTCTATTAGATGTGTCGGTCCATAATCTATAAATAGGAACAGCCGTACAAAACAAAAACCTTGTAATCATACTTGCAGTTTCATAATCAAAGTATATAGTGTGTGTATATTATTATAGATTGTGTTTTGCTCGTGGATTACCAACAGTGGCATCAGAGCGGTTATTGATTCGGGGAAGAAGAAACTCTATCAGAAGATCACCATTTTGATTCTTGTATTGAAACAGAGACAGAAGTGGTTATCGATCGGAAGGGAGAACACGGAGCGGTTTTCGAGTTGTTCTTTCAAATTTAAAGAACACAAAAACAGAGTGTTGCGATTTGGTTGAAGAGATCGATTGGGCTGTCTGTAATTGGAAACAAATCAAGGGTTTCGACTTGATTGTTTTATTGTTGTTGTTGTGCAAAGGAAGAACAGGGGAAACGAACAGATATGTTTTTTTCTTTCTTCACTTTTGTTTTCTTTGGGGTGATTGCAATAGGAAAAGAAACACATTTGTTTTTACTCTGAGAAGAAAAAGTCGTCTGGCTTTTTTTTGTTTTCAATATTAATTAAAGTCTAAACATATTTGTTGGAGTTTTGCAACTTCACAACAAAAAGACAGAACCCAACAATTTGTGTTTTTTTTTTCCGTTTTGCAAAGATTTAGTAAGCAACAACAAAGACAAAATACTTCGTTGATAACCTTTAATTGGTCATCGGGGTTTCTGGTGATTATAAACAAAAAAAAGGAACTTTTTATTGAAAAATTTGAAGAAAACAAATTTTTGTATAGTTTTTCTGTCAAGTGGATATACTTTAGAAAAACGGGAAATACAAGAAAAGGGAGAATTTGGTTCTTAGACAAAGACGGTTACTGGTTTTAGAAGATTGGGTTAGGATAGTTTAAGATCAACAGCGGATTAGCGGGATTGATAATCAATAGCGGGGTAGCGGGTTTTGATTATCAACAGCGGAATAGCGGGATTGATCTAGATCAGCAGCGGAGAAGCGGGTTTGATTGTCAATAGCGGAGAAGCGGACATAGTTGTCATTAGCAAGAGGCAGAAGTGACAATTATTTGCGAGGCAGATTTGACTTTCAACAGCGAAGCGGGTTTGATCAAACACCAAGAAATCAAAGAAACTGGGAAAGAAAAAAAAGAAAACGGTGGGTGACAGATCCAAGAAAAACAACGAACTTATGAAGGACAATGGAACACCAATGGCTTTCCAATGCCCGGTTCTCAATTCAACGAATTACACTATTTGGGCAGTAAAAGTTAAAGCAATTTTTAATGTCCATGGACTATGGGAAGCAGTTGAACCAACCGAGGGCGCTGAAGTTGATGAAAAGAAAAACAACATGGCAATTGCAATGTTATACCAAGCAATTCCAGAAAATATGGTTTTGCAAATTGCAAGCCTTACTTCGGCAGAAGAAATTTGGGAATCATTAAAGGTTCGACACGTGAGAATTGAAAGGGTTAAGGAAGCACGCATTCAGACAATCAAGTCACACTTTGAATCTTTAAAAATGGGTGCAGAATTGAAAGGGTTAAGGAAGCACGCATTCAGACAATCAAGTCACACTTTGAATCTTTAAAAATGGGTGCAAATGAACCACTCGATGTCTATGCGGGAAGGATTAGCGAGATTGTTTCATAAGCGAGCAGTCTTGGACATACTTTGGATGAAAAGAGACAAATTCGAAAACTTCTAAGTTCGGTGCCAGAAAGGTTTATTCAAATAGTAGCGGCAATTGATCAGTTTGCGGATTTGAATAAATTGACATTCCAAGAAGCCGTGGGGAGATTAAAGGCCTTCGAAGAACGCACAAAGAGGCAAATTAAGGAGGAAGACATGGCTGGTAAACTTCTATATATGAAGGAAGACGCTAAGGAGAAGGGTAAACACCATAAGTGTGAGCATTGCGATTGTGGAAACTCAAATCAGAAAGACTTTGGACGTGGTCGAGGACGAGGCCGGGGGTCCGGGAGAAGTCAAGGCGATGGTCGAGCACAACGGGACAAGAGCAACATAAGGTGTTTCAAATGCAATGAACTTGGGCAATTTAGCAATGAATGTCCAAAGTGGAAAAGGGAGCATGAGGCAAATTTGATCCAAGAGGATGACGAACCAACACTGCTGTGATTGAAAGTTGGATCAAGAAAGGATGAAGACCTCACTTAAAAACTATATTTAGTTTAAGGGGGAGTGTTGAAGTTAAACTAAATATATGTTTATATTATAAAGTTTAAGGGTGTATTATGTATAAGTCTAAAATAGGGGAAGTTACATAACTATATAGTGAAAGGGTATGTCGATATGTTGTGTCTATTAGATGTGTCGGTCCATAATCTATAAATAGGAACAGCCGTACAAAACAAAAACCTTGTAATCATACTTGCAGTTTCATAATCAAAGTATATAGTGTGTGTATATTATTATAGATTGTGTTTTGCTCGTGGATTACCAACAGTGGCATCAGAGCGGTTATTGATTCGGGGAAGAAGAAACTCTATCAGAAGATCACCATTTTGATTCTTGTATTGAAACAGAGACAGAAGTGGTTATCGATCGGAAGGGAGAACACGGAGCGGTTTTCGAGTTGTTCTTTCAAATTTAAAGAACACAAAAACAGAGTGTTGCGATTTGGTTGAAGAGATCGATTGGGCTGTCTGTAATTGGAAACAAATCAAGGGTTTCGATTTGATTGTTTTATTGTTGTTGCTGTGCAAAGGAAGAACAGGGGAAACGAACAGATATGTTTTTTTCTTTCTTCACTTTTGTTTTCTTTGGGGTGATTGCAATAGGAAAAGAAACACATTTGTTTTTACTCTGAGAAGAAAAAGTCGTCTGGCTTTTTTTTGTTTTCAATATTAATTAAAGTCTAAACATATTTGTTGGAGTTTTGCAACTTCACAACAAAAAGACAGAACCCAACAATTTGTGTTTTTTTTTTCCGTTTTGCAAAGATTTAGTAAGCAACAACAAAGACAAAATACTTCGTTGATAACCTTAATTGGTCATCGGGGTTTCTGGTGATTATAAACAAAAAAAAGGAACTTTTTGTTGAAAAATTTGAAGAAAAGAAATTTTTGTATAGTTTTTCTGTCAAGTGGATATACTTTAGAAAAACGGGAAATACAAGAAAAGGGAGAATTTGGTTCTTAGACAAAGACGGTTACTGGTTTTAGAAGATTGGGTTAGGATAATTTAAGATCAACAGCGGATTAGCGGGATTGATAATCAATAGCGGGGTAGCGGGTTTTGATTATCAACAGCGGAATAGCGGGATTGATCTAGATCAGCAGCGGAGAAGCGGGTTTGATTGTCAATAGCGGAGAAGCGGACATAGTTGTCATTAGCAAGAGGCAGAAGTGACAATTATTTGCGAGGCAGATTTGACTTTCAACAGCGAAGCGGGTTTGATCAAACACCAAGAAATCAAAGAAACTGGGAAAGAAAAAAAAGAAAACGGTGGGTGACAGATCCAAGAAAAACAACGAACTTATGAAGGACAATGGAACACCAATGGCTTTCCAATGCCCGGTTCTCAATTCAACGAATTACACTATTTGGGCAGTAAAAGTTAAAGCAATTTTTAATGTCCATGGACTATGGGAAGCAGTTGAACCAACCGAGGGCGCTGAAGTTGATGAAAAGAAAAACAACATGGCAATTGCAATGTTATACCAAGCAATTCCAGAAAATATGGTTTTGCAAATTGCAAGCCTTACTTCGGCAGAAGAAATTTGGGAATCATTAAAGGTTCGACACGTGAGAATTGAAAGGGTTAAGGAAGCACGCATTCAGACAATCAAGTCACACTTTGAATCTTTAAAAATGGGTGCAGAATTGAAAGGGTTAAGGAAGCACGCATTCAGACAATCAAGTCACACTTTGAATCTTTAAAAATGGGTGCAAATGAACCACTCGATGTCTATGCGGGAAGGATTAGCGAGATTGTTTCATAAGCGAGCAGTCTTGGACATACTTTGGATGAAAAGAGACAAATTCGAAAACTTCTAAGTTCGGTGCCAGAAAGGTTTATTCAAATAGTAGCGGCAATTGATCAGTTTGCGGATTTGAATAAATTGACATTCCAAGAAGCCGTGGGGAGATTAAAGGCCTTCGAAGAACGCACAAAGAGGCAAATTAAGGAGGAAGACATGGCTGGTAAACTTCTATATATGAAGGAAGACGCTAAGGAGAAGGGTAAACACCATAAGTGTGAGCATTGCGATTGTGGAAACTCAAATCAGAAAGACTTTGGACGTGGTCGAGGACGAGGCCGGGGGTCCGGGAGAAGTCAAGGCGATGGTCGAGCACAACGGGACAAGAGCAACATAAGGTGTTTCAAATGCAATGAACTTGGGCATTTTAGCAATGAATGTCCAAAGTGGGAAAAGGAGCATGAGGCGAATTTGATCCAAGAGGATGACGAACCAACACTGCTGTGATTGAAAGTTGGATCAAGAAAGGATGAAGACCTCACTTAAAAACTATATTTAGTTTAAGGGGGAGTGTTGAAGTTAAACTAAATATATGTTTATATTATAAAGTTTAAGGGTGTATTATGTATAAGTCTAAAATAGGGGAAGTTACATAACTATATAGTGAAAGGGTATGTCGATATGTTGTGTCTATTAGATGTGTCGGTCCATAATCTATAAATAGGAACAGCCGTACAAAACAAAAACCTTGTAATCATACTTGCAGTTTCATAATCAAAGTATATAGTGTGTGTATATTATTATAGATTGTGTTTTGCTCGTGGATTACCAACAGTGGCATCAGAGCGGTTATTGATTCGGGGAAGAAGAAACTCTATCAGAAGATCACCATTTTGATTCTTGTATTGAAACAGAGACAGAAGTGGTTATCGATCGGAAGGGAGAACACGGAGCGGTTTTCGAGTTGTTCTTTCAAATTTAAAGAACACAAAAACAGAGTGTTGCGATTTGGTTGAAGAGATCGATTGGGCTGTCTGTAATTGGAAACAAATCAAGGGTTTCGATTTGATTGTTTTATTGTTGTTGCTGTGCAAAGGAAGAACAGGGGAAACGAACAGATATGTTTTTTTCTTTCTTCACTTTTGTTTTCTTTGGGGTGATTGCAATAGGAAAAGAAACACATTTGTTTTTACTCTGAGAAGAAAAAGTCGTCTGGCTTTTTTTTGTTTTCAATATTAATTAAAGTCTAAACATATTTGTTGGAGTTTTGCAACTTCACAACAAAAAGACAGAACCCAACAATTTGTGTTTTTTTTTTCCGTTTTGCAAAGATTTAGTAAGCAACAACAAAGACAAAATACTTCGTTGATAACCTTAATTGGTCATCGGGGTTTCTGGTGATTATAAACAAAAAAAAGGAACTTTTTGTTGAAAAATTTGAAGAAAAGAAATTTTTGTATAGTTTTTCTGTCAAGTGGATATACTTTAGAAAAACGGGAAATACAAGAAAAGGGAGAATTTGGTTCTTAGACAAAGACGGTTACTGGTTTTAGAAGATTGGGTTAGGATAGTTTAAGATCAACAGCGGATTAGCGGGATTGATAATCAATAGCGGGGTAGCGGGTTTTGATTATCAACAGCGGAATAGCGGGATTGATCTAGATCAGCAGCGGAGAAGCGGGTTTGATTGTCAATAGCGGAGAAGCGGACATAGTTGTCATTAGCAAGAGGCAGAAGTGACAATTATTTGCGAGGCAGATTTGACTTTCAACAGCGAAGCGGGTTTGATCAAACACCAAGAAATCAAAGAAACTGGGAAAGAAAAAAAAGAAAACGGTGGGTGACAGATCCAAGAAAAACAACGAACTTATGAAGGACAATGGAACACCAATGGCTTTCCAATGCCCGGTTCTCAATTCAACGAATTACACTATTTGGGCAGTAAAAGTTAAAGCAATTTTTAATGTCCATGGACTATGGGAAGCAGTTGAACCAACCGAGGGCGCTGAAGTTGATGAAAAGAAAAACAACATGGCAATTGCAATGTTATACCAAGCAATTCCAGAAAATATGGTTTTGCAAATTGCAAGCCTTACTTCGGCAGAAGAAATTTGGGAATCATTAAAGGTTCGACACGTGAGAATTGAAAGGGTTAAGGAAGCACGCATTCAGACAATCAAGTCACACTTTGAATCTTTAAAAATGGGTGCAGAATTGAAAGGGTTAAGGAAGCACGCATTCAGACAATCAAGTCACACTTTGAATCTTTAAAAATGGGTGCAAATGAACCACTCGATGTCTATGCGGGAAGGATTAGCGAGATTGTTTCATAAGCGAGCAGTCTTGGACATACTTTGGATGAAAAGAGACAAATTCGAAAACTTCTAAGTTCGGTGCCAGAAAGGTTTATTCAAATAGTAGCGGCAATTGATCAGTTTGCGGATTTGAATAAATTGACATTCCAAGAAGCCGTGGGGAGATTAAAGGCCTTCGAAGAACGCACAAAGAGGCAAATTAAGGAGGAAGACATGGCTGGTAAACTTCTATATATGAAGGAAGACGCTAAGGAGAAGGGTAAACACCATAAGTGTGAGCATTGCGATTGTGGAAACTCAAATCAGAAAGACTTTGGACGTGGTCGAGGACGAGGCCGGGGGTCCGGGAGAAGTCAAGGCGATGGTCGAGCACAACGGGACAAGAGCAACATAAGGTGTTTCAAATGCAATGAACTTGGGCAATTTAGCAATGAATGTCCAAAGTGGAAAAGGGAGCATGAGGCAAATTTGATCCAAGAGGATGACGAACCAACACTGCTGTGATTGAAAGTTGGATCAAGAAAGGATGAAGACCTCACTTAAAAACTATATTTAGTTTAAGGGGGAGTGTTGAAGTTAAACTAAATATATGTTTATATTATAAAGTTTAAGGGTGTATTATGTATAAGTCTAAAATAGGGGAAGTTACATAACTATATAGTGAAAGGGTATGTCGATATGTTGTGTCTATTAGATGTGTCGGTCCATAATCTATAAATAGGAACAGCCGTACAAAACAAAAACCTTGTAATCATACTTGCAGTTTCATAATCAAAGTATATAGTGTGTGTATATTATTATAGATTGTGTTTTGCTCGTGGATTACCAACAAATAGTAGGTAGAGATGATATCACCTGAATATCGATAACTTTTGCAAGAAACGAATCCTGGATAGTTGTTGTATCCAGCATGTCTTCTTTATTAATTTTCACCTTCCGTTTCAACGGTTTTTCCTTTACGACCAGAGCTACCCCAGAGTTCACTTTTTTTTCTTTATATACTTGTCGAGGCTGACTTTTGTTTTGTTTCCCATGCACTAGTGCTTCAGCATAAGATCTTTTACTCTTGCTTCTTGTATCCCTAATGTTATCTTGTTACACTGAAACCCTAGGAGTAGGGATGGGCATGGGACCGTCTCCCTACCTAGGAGGTTGTCGTTCCTGATTGTTTCGCGCGATATCTACAAACAGATGAAAATTACCCATCCAAACCGTCCTAAGGTTGATTATGAGTGCCATTATGTCTCTCACTCTGATGAATCGTACAAAGCCAAATCGAGCACCAGCTTTTGATGTTTTAGAGGAGACAAGAACGGTACCCGCGCGTTGCGGCGATGATGGAGGTGATGACGGGGTGGTGATGTAATGGCGGCGGCGGTGATGGGGTGATCTACCTGACGGGCTCCGCCCTTAGCCGTACGGACTCCGCCCCCGGATTTAAAAATTCGTCGAAAGTATATCGAATGACCACTCTAATGAAAGAGCATGAAATTTTAAGAACACCCATACAATTTTTATAATTTATCGATGTACGGTTTTTGAGATAAAAGATTTTGAATGAATTAGAAGGATAAAATGATTTATGAGAGAGAAAGGGTATTATAGTTATTTTAGGTAAATATAGAATAGATGGAGGGACATTTTGGGAAAGTACTTAAAATCAATATTGAAAATTTAAGTTCAATGTTGAAAATCTAGAGGAAATCTGCTTTATAATATAGTATAGAAAAAGGTATTATAGTTATTTTAGGTAAATATAGAATAGATGGAGGGACATTTTGGGAAAGTACTTAAAATCAATATTGAAAATTTAAGTTCAATGTTGAAAATCTAGAGGAAATCTGCTTTATAATATAGTATAGATAAACACATCAACAACCGTTCCCCATTTTTCACATGCTTGCCAGACCTCCTTCCGTGTTGATTTCCATGGAATGTTAGTAATAAATACTGATGTTGATATGTTTTTCACCAAGTTATTATTAGAGTTTTTGTTCGGAATTCTTTGATGCGGAGTGTTGGTTGGTTGGCTAACACTCCGATGTTCTGGGTTGCGTTGCTTCCTCTGACCCCTATTGACCTGAATCCAACCTCCATCATTGTCTTCTGATTGATTAAGGCACAGGGTAACCCCACCAGGAAAAGGGCAACCCCACCAGGGTATTAGCGGCGACGTCGTCGCTAATGGTGGGGCCCCGACAATCTTGGAACCATGACTGACGACGCCCGTTCCCGAGGTGCCACTTGCCGCTAATGGTGGGGCCCCGACAATCTTGGAACCATGACTGACGACGCCCGTTCCCGAGGTGCCACGTCACAAGTATTAGCGGCGACGTCGCCGCTAATACTTGCCACGTGGCACCTCGGGGATCATTCTCCCAATCATTTGATCTGAGGTATAGGATTAGATTTTGTCCTGTCGGAGTATTAGCGGCGATACTGATCATATAATTGGGAGAAATCTCGTTATATATACTACATGCCATGCATGGCATTCGATCGTACGCATTCTCTGCTTTCTCTTTTCAAATACATACTAATTCTCTTTCGCACAAGTATATATCTTACGTATACATATATATATTATGAACATAGATATAGATATTATACCTATATGTAGTTATAGTTATTGTACTAACTACATATATAGTATGGATACCATCAATAGTTACTGAACTAGATGTTGACTTGTTTACTTGAATTGTTTCAGATGGATAGTTTGGAGGATATTTGTACGCACATCGAGAACTAGCGTTTCAAGAATGGATGTATGCAAACTGCCCAAGAATACCACCTGGGCCTCCTATTGTTATAAATGATTAAATTCATTACATGTTTTATGTATGTTTTTATTATGTCATAGACATATGGTTAAAAACGATTACATTCAAAACATGTATTTTGTCTGTTTATATTATGTCATAAACATGTTTATGGTTAACAACGTACATTTGACTTGAATAACAAAAAGAAATAAAGAAAAGCTACCAAAAATACAAACATAAATAAAGAGGTTCATAGAATACAAACATAAATAAAGAGGTTCATAAAATATACAAACTAATCACTATCACTATCACTACCATCCCTATACTGTCGATAACCTGAATCCCCCGAGCGTTGTGTGGGGAATCCCGACGTGCTAGACCCGGCCTCGTCCCAAGGGTTGCTCGGGGCCCAAGAGTTGAGGAATTGATCCACGGTGTCAAAGCTACCCGACTGTGCTGAAGATGGGCCGGCGACTGTGATCCAGAAGGGTTGGCCTGGTCTTGGTATTGCTAGGCTGGGACGTCCATAGGAGGGTAAGGTGGACGCGGTACTTGGACATTCAGTCCTTGGGTTCCCCTAACAATACGCCCAACCCCGCGGGTATGTCCCGATCGAGCCCCTAAAGCGTCCAAAAATGTCTGCGTTGGCGGGGTGGGGTTGGGCTGTTGGGAAAGTATCCGCTGGGATTCAACAAGCCGGGCCTGTACCACATTAAATCATAAACAAATAAATAAGTTAGTTATACTTAATAAAAATTTACAAAAAATACGAATTTAAGTGTTGTGCGAGAACTTACATGAATGGGACGAGCTCTTTCTTGCACTTGCCCATCGTGGTATGTGTGAACCCGCAAAAAGAACTCAGGCGGGGGCTCAGGTTGCCCATCATGAGTACGCTGTATATACATTAATCAAAGTTATATATATGTATGTGTATCTCTCTCTCTCTATATATATACATATGTGGATATAAATATGTACATATAACTTACAGCGTATTCATGTTGACGCTGAGCGTAGGACTGGCGACCGTGAATACTGACAAGATTATCTTGTCCATGCCTGTTATTCGCGTTTCTTTGGGCAACAAGCATCCGGTGCTCCCTGGTCCAGTAATGCAGTAGACCCCTCCAGACTTCTTGAGGCATTCCATGCGGCGGAACACCTTCGAATTCGGCGAGTCTATCTAGCCCACCCCTATCGATGAACCATTTCCCCTTGAATTTGGATTTTTTATCCCTGTAGTTCTTGAGGGCATCCTGGCGAATCATGCTTTCAACAGCGACCCGTAAGGGGTGACCGACTTCGTGATTTAGATACGGGTCCAAGTCGAACCGTCTCTGCAATTTTTTAGTAATAGTTAGCTATACCCTATTTTTTTATGACGTATTTAAATTGTAAAATAAAATGTTTTATACCTGGAGCCAGGGAATAAGTCCATCCCTGATGTGTGGGGCACCTGACACTTTTTTCAACACATTTTTTCAACACATTTTTTCAACACATTTTTTCAACACATTTTTTCAACACATTTTTTCAACACATTTTTTCAACACATTTTTTCAACACATTTTTTCAACACATTTTTTCAACACATTTTTTCAACACATTTTTTCAACACATTTTTTCAACACATTTTTTCAACACATTTTTTCAACACATTTTTTCAACACATTTTTTCAACACATTTTTTCAACACATTTTTTCAACACATTTTTTCAACACATTTTTTCAACACATTTTTTCAACACATTTTTTCAACACATTTTTTCAACACATTTTTTCAACACATTTTTTCAACACATTTTTTCAACACATTTTTTCAACACATTTTTTCAACACATTTTTTCAACACATTTTTTCAACACATTTTTTCAACACATTTTTTCAACACATTTTTTCAACACATTTTTTCAACACATTTTTTCAACACATTTTTTCAACACATTTTTTCAACACATTTTTTCAACACATTTTTTCAACACATTTTTTCAACACATTTTTTCAACACATTTTTTCAACACATTTTTTCAACACATTTTTTCAACACATTTTTTCAACACATTTTTTCAACACATTTTTTCAACACATTTTTTCAACACATTTTTTCAACACATTTTTTCAACACATTTTTTCAACACATTTTTTCAACACATTTTTTCAACACATTTTTTCAACACATTTTTTCAACACATTTTTTCAACACATTTTTTCAACACATTTTTTCAACACATTTTTTCAACACATTTTTTCAACACATTTTTTCAACACATTTTTTCAACACATTTTTTCAACACATTTTTTCAACACATTTTTTCAACACATTTTTTCAACACATTTTTTCAACACATTTTTTCAACACATTTTTTCAACACATTTTTTCAACACATTTTTTCAACACATTTTTTCAACACATTTTTTCAACACATTTTTTCAACACATTTTTTCAACACATTTTTTCAACACATTTTTTCAACACATTTTTTCAACACATTTTTTCAACACATTTTTTCAACACATTTTTTCAACACATTTTTTCAACACATTTTTTCAACACATTTTTTCAACACATTTTTTCAACACATTTTTTCAACACATTTTTTCAACACATTTTTTCAACACATTTTTTCAACACATTTTTTCAACACATTTTTTCAACACATTTTTTCAACACATTTTTTCAACACATTTTTTCAACACATTTTTTCAACACATTTTTTCAACACATTTTTTCAACACATTTTTTCAACACATTTTTTCAACACATTTTTTCAACACATTTTTTCAACACATTTTTTCAACACATTTTTTCAACACATTTTTTCAACACATTTTTTCAACACATTTTTTCAACACATTTTTTCAACACATTTTTTCAACACATTTTTTCAACACATTTTTTCAACACATTTTTTCAACACATTTTTTCAACACATTTTTTCAACACATTTTTTCAACACATTTTTTCAACACATTTTTTCAACACATTTTTTCAACACATTTTTTCAACACATTTTTTCAACACATTTTTTCAACACATTTTTTCAACACATTTTTTCAACACATTTTTTCAACACATTTTTTCAACACATTTTTTCAACACATTTTTTCAACACATTTTTTCAACACATTTTTTCAACACATTTTTTCAACACATTTTTTCAACACATTTTTTCAACACATTTTTTCAACACATTTTTTCAACACATTTTTTCAACACATTTTTTCAACACATTTTTTCAACACATTTTTTCAACACATTTTTTCAACACATTTTTTCAACACATTTTTTCAACACATTTTTTCAACACATTTTTTCAACACATTTTTTCAACACATTTTTTCAACACATTTTTTCAACACATTTTTTCAACACATTTTTTCAACACATTTTTTCAACACATTTTTTCAACACATTTTTTCAACACATTTTTTCAACACATTTTTTCAACACATTTTTTCAACACATTTTTTCAACACATTTTTTCAACACATTTTTTCAACACATTTTTTCAACACATTTTTTCAACACATTTTTTCAACACATTTTTTCAACACATTTTTTCAACACATTTTTTCAACACATTTTTTCAACACATTTTTTCAACACATTTTTTCAACACATTTTTTCAACACATTTTTTCAACACATTTTTTCAACACATTTTTTCAACACATTTTTTCAACACATTTTTTCAACACATTTTTTCAACACATTTTTTCAACACATTTTTTCAACACATTTTTTCAACACATTTTTTCAACACATTTTTTCAACAATTTTTTCAACACATTTTTTCAACACATTTTTATCAATAATCATAACTACCAATATTTTCTAAAAAAACATATAATTTCTAACAATCATATCATTTCTAACAATCATATATTTCTAACAATCATAATTTCTAACAATCATATATTTCTAACAATCATATATTTCTAACAATCATATATTTCTAACAATCATATATTTCTAACAATCATATATTTCTAACAATCATATATTTCTAACAATCATATATTTCTAACAATCATATATTTCTAACAATCATATATTTCTAACAATCATATATTTCTAACAATCATATATTTCTAACAATCATATATTTCTAACAATCATATATTTCTAACAATCATATATTTCTAACAATCATATATTTCTAACAATCATATATTTCTAACAATCATATATTTCTAACAATCATATATTTCTAACAATCATATATTTCTAACAATCATATATTTCTAACAATCATATATTTCTAACAATCATATATTTCTAACAATCATATATTTCTAACAATCATATATTTCTAACAATCATATATTTCTAACAATCATATATTTCTAACAATCATATATTTCTAACAATCATATATTTCTAACAATCATATATTTCTAACAATCATATATTTCTAACAATCATATATTTCTAACAATCATATATTTCTAACAATCATATATTTCTAACAATCATATATTTCTAACAATCATATCATTTCTAACAATCATAATTTCTAACAAACGTATAATTTCTAACTATAATAATATAACATTTCTATAACTAATAATAACATATATTAAAAATAATAACAACAATAAAAAAGTAAATGAGTGTTAGTAAACATACAAGGAAAACGTCGGAAAAGTGGGTCGCCGGAAAAATCTGGCCGGATTTGGAACCGGGTCGCCGGGAAAGGAGTCGCCGCTAAAACCTCGCCTTAAAGGGTGGTGGGGTGGCCGGATTTTCTCTCGCCGCCTGAAAAGTTGCCGGAAAATGAAGAGGGTGGCCGGAATTTCGTCACCAAAAAGAGGGTGGGGTAGCAGGATTCTTGATAGAGAGGGTGAGGGGATTGATGGGCGGATTATGAAGCCAAAATGGTTGATGGCCGGATGTTTTTTTTTTTTCCAGAGGGATGGGCGGATTTTTCTTAAGAGAATGATGAATCTGGCTTCCGGCTGCGTTTAAAAAGGAAAATAGGTTTTAGTATTAGCGGCGACGTCGCCGCTAATACTTGGGGCCCAGGCGCGTCAAACTGTCGTTGACCTCTGCAGCGTGTCAGATGGGACCCAGGGTATTAGCGGCGACGTCGCCGCTAATACACCCTGGTGGGGTTACACCTTTTTGCCAGGTGGTGTTACGCGTTTCGTTGGTTAATTGTAGTGTTTCCACCAATTGATTGATTTCTAAACCTAATCACCATTTGGGGTTTTTTTTTTAGGGTTTTTTAAATCATTGTTTTTTTTAATCGGGAATTATGATATGTAATTGTGTTTCGCTCAGATTTGTTTGTTACTCGTTAATTAATTTAAATCAGTGGTAATTTGTATACTATTTATACGGAAGTGTCACAATAATCGTTTATTATTCAGTTCGTCTACAACATTATAAGCATAAGCGATAATGCTATTGAGGATCATATCGATCCCTATCAACATGCATGAGGACCACCGTAGATCAAACATATTTTTGATTCGATCTAAAACATATATTGTAAGTGAAGAATTTTTTCGACATATATCTATCGCTCTATTCTAGAATGACTTCCGGTGGTGTTGCCCTATTTTGGCTCCCACTTCCTTATAAATTCTAAAACCTAAAAAGAGAAGCTCCATATAACACATGCTTACATTCTTATTTCCATGTTTTTTGGTAGATATGAAACATTCATCAAATATTTATTCATACTTATAACTGTGTGTAAAATGTTACATCTTGAATAAAAAAACAATATATTTTATTAGTTTTACACCTAGAGTGTTATATGATGATGTTCAAACATATAGTTTAAACGTGTACAGATCCTTTGTCTTAATTGTAACATCCCGAACTTTTATGTAGTGTTTGACTAATGCCGTTAAGTCAATTTGGGGTGTCGTTAAGTCTTTACTTAATATTTGAATGTAACTATGTGTGATTAACGTAGATAAAGTAGTTAGGGTTGAGAGCCTAAATACTAATGACGAATAAAAGTGTGTTTAATGTCGCTTAAAGGCTATGTAGTGCCTTTAATGAAGGACTAATGTTGTATATGGTCAATAATGCAGTTTGTGACCAATAATGAAGGGTTTAGAAGTCCAGGGACTGATTTTGACATAGGTGGAAAGTGAAAAACGGGTTTAGGTTAGAATTACCTAATCTAGTGTTAATTGGCAGCCATTAGCAATTAACAAAGTAATTAACCCTTCCTGGAGTCCTAAAGCCGTTGATTGAGTTTTGATCAAACGTTTTGGTGTTGGAAATTGATCAATCATCGAGTCAAGCAGGTAATTATTGAATCATTGAATGTATTTTCGAGATTTAAGGTCGAATTATGTGGATTCAAATCTGATTTTTAAAGGAGTTTTCAAAGAATTAGTGTTTAATGGTGTTTTGATTAAATTAACGTTCAAATGGTGTCAATCGAGTCCTTAGCCGATTTGGTTGATCAAAAGGTGTTTACTGGTGTCAAATACATGTTTTGGGTGAAGCCTAGATGGATCGAAATCTGGAAAATTGAAGAACTTAGTCGTTTTTGAAAAGCAGGCGAACCAGCGTTCAAACGAAGTTAATATTCGTTTATGACTATTTCGTAGGTTGAGTTAAGTTCGTAATGTGAATCAAACGAAGTTAATGATCAAATTCGTTGTCTATGTTCGTAAGTTTAAATCCAACGAATTTAAAGGTTAAGTTCGTAAGAACTAAGTAACGAAGATAATGTTAAGTTCGTAAGAACAAGTTGAACGAAGTTTAAGTTCGTACGAAGTTTAAATTCGTTAGGTGTAATTCTGGAATTTTACGTAGTCAGTCTTAAGTTCGTACGAGGGTCTATTTAAGGTCCTAAATGACTTATATTCATTATGTTAATGTACGATAGGTGTCGGAGGTTACCTATAGGCAATACTAGCTTTTGGTTGCGCACGTATACTTCTATCAGGTAAGATACACTACTTTGTCACGCTGGGGGATCAACTAAAAGCAGGTTTCAAACTTACATACTTCCAATTGGTAACTTATAATGCATGTGGGCTTATGGGGTTACTTGGGAGGTATTATGGGATTACGTAGTTGACCATGAGACCTGAAATGCAGTCCCTAATGTAGAAGAATGAAGTATTGCTTAATGTAGTATGACGCTATGCAGTTGATGTAGTATAATGAAGTATTGCTTAATGTAGTATGACGCTATGCAGTTGATGTAGTTTAATGAAGTTGATGTATGTTGTGTGCATGTTTGTATGGCTTGAACACCTAGTGCACTAGACTTGCTAGGTTGCCATGTCACTTGCACGTTTAAGGGCCCAAAACGTAAAGCAGTAACGCAGTAAATGTTTAGGTAATGCAGTCACCTAAACTAAATAACGTAGGTTCGAGCTCGTTAAACTTTGATGCAGTAAAGTGTTAAGCTTAACCCGTACAAGTCTTAGCCGGATGAGTACGCTAACGCAGTTGTTGCTTGGGTGGCTCCTAGCAACGTGGTCACACGCAGTTTGAGTAATTAACGGAGGATTGACCCCCTCAGGATTTTGGATTACTCTCGGATTGGCTTGCCATTCCTTAACGACGTACGATGGGTGGCCTTTTGGTGAACCATCAAGTCGGGTGCAATGTAGAGCACACTTAATGCAGTTAATAACGTAGTAAAGCAGAAATGTAGAAAGCAGATATGTGGATAATGAAGTAATGCAGGATAGGCACATTTAGGATGATTATCCTATTTGATATGAAGTTGTTATGCAGATTTGTGTGATGTGTGACGTGCCTAAAGAACTTGTCTAATAATGAAGATTGTTTTAATTGGACAAATGCTTTTAAATTAAGTGTTATCTTACTTAGCTATTTTAATAGCTAACACTTGTTTCTTTTAATGTGGTTGTTCCCTCAGGTTTAGCTTGAAGGAACTATATGCAGAACGAGTGAGGCTTGGGTAGATGCAATGCAGGAGCCTTAGCTACCCTATAGACGCTTTGTTTAGACATTTGTTTACATTCAGTACTTAATGTCGAATTTATGTAATGACGTTTGGACGGTTGTTTTATGTTGGGCAACCGTTGGGTTTTCATTTGAACTATTCTATGATGTCGCAAGCACCAACTAAATGCAGAAACCAAAATGTTTTATTGGTTTTGACTTTTAAGGTCCTTTCTTCCGCAATATGACACCGTTAGGTGAAAAGTTTTTGAAAACCCATATTTTTAAACGACGGGTGTTACAAGTTGGTATCAGAGAATTGGTTTAAGTGAACCAAAATTCGACTTATGCCGTAGGATTTTGGACTTAGACCGATGAGAAGTAGGTTAGGCTTAAGTAGGATGCCTAGCTAATGAGGTGGAATGCTCTAGGACGGGTTTGGGAGTGAGTGAGAGCGTGATTTAAGGCTTGTTTTTGTGTGTGATAATGTAGTTATATGTAGTAGAGCCTTAAACCAAAATGTTTTATTGGTTTGACTTTTAAGGTCCTTTCTTCCGCAATATGACACCGTTAGGTGAAAAGTTTTTGAAAACCCATATTTTTAAACGACGGGTGTTACAAGTTGGTATCAGAGAATTGGTTTAAGTGAACCAAAATTCGACTTATGCCGTAGGATTTTGGACTTAGACCGATGAGAAGTAGGTTAGGCTTAAGTAGGATGCCTAGCTAATGAGGTGGAATGCTCTAGGACGGGTTTGGGAGTGAGTGAGAGCGTGATTTAAGGCTTGTTTTTGTGTGTGATAATGTAGTTATATGTAGTAGAGCCTTAAACCAAAATGTTTTATTGGTTTGACTTTTAAGGTCCTTTCTTCCGCAATATGACACCGTTAGGTGAAAAGTTTTTGAAAACCCATATTTTTAAACGACGGGTGTTACAAGTTGGTATCAGAGAAAGGTTTAAGTGAAACCAAAATGTTTTATTGGTTTGACTTTTAAGGTCCTTTCTTCCGCAATATGACACCGTTAGGTGAAAAGTTTTTGAAAACCCATATTTTTAAACGACGGGTGTTACAAGTTGGTATCAGAGAATTGGTTTAAGTGAAACCAAAATGTTTTATTGGTTTGACTTTTAAGGTCCTTTCTTCCGCAATATGACACCGTTAGGTGAAAAGTTTTTGAAAACCCATATTTTTAAACGACGGGTGTTACAAGTTGGTATCAGAGAATTGGTTTAAGTGAACCAAAATTCGACTTATGCCGTAGGATTTTGGACTTAGACCGATGAGAAGTAGGTTAGGCTTAAGTAGGATGCCTAGCTAATGAGGTGGAATGCTCTAGGACGGGTTTGGGAGTGAGTGAGAGCGTGATTTAAGGCTTGTTTTTGTGTGTGATAATGTAGTTATATGTAGTAGAGCCTTAACATATGTAGTCACTCTTTAATTCTTGCTAACCGTCGTCGTTGCCTTGTAGAATTAATGGCAAACACTAGAGCTAGTAACCAGAGAGCAGGAGGAAATGGTAGTGGTATTCCTCCTAATGGAAACGGGGCTAGAAATGAAGTAGAGCAAAGGCAACCCCGTGCACAAAATCGCCGTCTTGGTGATCCACCAACTGTCTCTGAAGTAGAAAGGGCAAATCCGGTTATAGAGCAGGTTCCTAATCAAGCCCAACTACATGAAGAGTTGAGAGCTATTCGAGCTCTCTTAATGAGAAATGAAGGAATTAATGACGCAACTACAGGAGTTACTTGACAAAGGGTTCATACAACCTAGTTCCTCGCCTTGGGGAGCTCCGGTTCTCTTTGTTAAGAAGAAGGACGGATCAATGCGCATGTGTATTGACTACCGTGAGTTGAACAAACGAACGGTCAAGAATAAGTATCCTCTCCCGAGAATTGATGATCTTTTTGATCAACTACATGGTGCTTCGTATTTTTCAAAGATTGATTTGCGGTCCGGTTATCATCAGTTAAAGGTAAAGAAGGAAGATGTAGCAAAGACAGCTTTCCGGACTAGATATGGTCATTATGAGTTTTTGGTCATGCCATTTGGGTTGACCAATGCTCCAGCCGCGTTTATGGACTTAATGAATCGGGTATGCCGCCCCTTTCTAGATCATTTTGTTATTGTGTTTATTGACGATATTTTGATCTACTCTAAGTCAGAGGATGAACACCGTGAGCATTTGAAAGCAGTTTTGGAGGTGTTGAGGGAGAAGAAGTTGTACGCAAAGTTTTCTAAATGTGAGTTTTGGCTCCGAGAAGTGCAGTTTCTTGGTCATGTTATTACATCGGAAGGTATTAAAGTAGATCCTTCAAAGATTGAAGCTGTTTCAAAGTGGGAGCAGCCAAAGACTCCTACCGAGATTAAGAGTTTTCTTGGTTTGGCTGGGTATTATAGAAGGTTTATTCAGGATTTTTCTCGAATAGCCAAGCCTATGACGGAATTAACAAAGAAGGGTGTGAAGTACGAGTGGACTGAAAAGCAGGAAAATGCCCGTAATTGGTGGAGGGCTACTATAGTGTCTATGGCTCCTGAGGTACTTGCAGCTATGCCTTGGGGAACATTTAAGGAGAAATTTCTAGAGGAGTATGTAGGGACGCGGGAGTTAAGGTTGATTGAAAAAGAGTTTAGATCGTTAGTGGCTAAACCCGGTGCAATTTCTGAATATGCACACTCGTTTATGGAGAAGTTGAAGTTTGTTGGACATTTGGTTCGAAGGCAAGAGGACCAAATTGAGGCCTACTGTGATGGTCTTCCCGCTGGTTATCGTGGATTATGTAGACAACATGTGACTTTATCAGCGGCTATAAAGGAGTCAAAGAGGTTGGATGATGATTTCAAAGGCGAGAGAGTTGTGGTGAAGGTTGATGACAAGAAAGCAGGGTTCAAAAGAGGGTCAAATTGGTCATCTAACTACAATAATAATAATAAGAAGTTTCGTGGGAATTCTAGCTCAAGTGGTGACAGAGATAAAAAGAAGAACGGGTCTTGGTGTGCTTCTTGCAAGAATGTTCATGAAGGTATCCAATTTTCCCGATGTGTTTCCGATGATCTACCCGGTATTCCTCCCGATCGTGAAGTTACTTTTCAGATAGATCTTGTTCCCGGTGCTACACCCGTTGCTAAAGCACCTTACCGATTAGCTCCTACAGAAATGAAGGAATTAATGACGCAACTACAGGAGTTACTTGACAAAGGGTTCATACAACCTAGTTCCTCGCCTTGGGGAGCTCCGGTTCTCTTTGTTAAGAAGAAGGACGGATCAATGCGCATGTGTATTGACTACCGTGAGTTGAACAAACGAACGGTCAAGAATAAGTATCCTCTCCCGAGAATTGATGATCTTTTTGATCAACTACATGGTGCTTCGTATTTTTCAAAGATTGATTTGCGGTCCGGTTATCATCAGTTAAAGGTAAAGAAGGAAGATGTAGCAAAGACAGCTTTCCGGACTAGATATGGTCATTATGAGTTTTTGGTCATGCCATTTGGGTTGACCAATGCTCCAGCCGCGTTTATGGACTTAATGAATCGGGTATGCCGCCCCTTTCTAGATCATTTTGTTATAGTGTTTATTGACGATTGTGACATTGAGATTGAAGGTCGTTCGTTTCCAGTCCAACTATTGCCTACTACCTTAGGTGGTTTTGATGTAGTGATTGGTATGGATTGGTTGGCTAGAAATGAAGCTAGTATTTTATGTTCCCAAAAGATAATTCGATTGCCTATATCCGAGGGTAAAGTGATAACGGTGTATGGAGACAAGAAGAGAGGAGGAATAAAGATTATTAGTATGATGAAAGCTATTAAATGTATAAGGAAAAACAAGAGCCATTTCTTGGCTTATGTCATTGATGCAAGAAAAGAGAAGTCTTCAATCGCTAGTGTTGATGTAGTATCCAATTTTCCCGATGTGTTTCCCGATGATCTACCCGGTATTCCTCCCGATCGTGAAGTTACTTTTCAGATAGATCTTGTTCCCGGTGCTACACCCGTTGCTAAAGCACCTTACCGATTAGCTCCTACAGAAATGAAGGAATTAATGACGCAACTACAGGAGTTACTTGACAAAGGGTTCATACAACCTAGTTCCTCGCCTTGGGGAGCTCCGGTTCTCTTTGTTAAGAAGAAGGACGGATCAATGCGCATGTGTATTGACTACCGTGAGTTGAACAAACGAACGGTCAAGAATAAGTATCCTCTCCCGAGAATTGATGATCTTTTTGATCAACTACATGGTGCTTCGTATTTTTCAAAGATTGATTTGCGGTCCGGTTATCATCAGTTAAAGGTAAAGAAGGAAGATGTAGCAAAGACAGCTTTCCGGACTAGATATGGTCATTATGAGTTTTTGGTCATGCCATTTGGGTTGACCAATGCTCCAGCCGCGTTTATGGACTTAATGAATCGGGTATGCCGCCCC
Source organism: Erigeron breviscapus (assembly GCA_034093135.1). Lineage (NCBI taxonomy): Eukaryota > Viridiplantae > Streptophyta > Magnoliopsida > Asterales > Asteraceae > Erigeron > Erigeron breviscapus. Next base: position 16,377,020 of record CM067169.1, on the reverse strand, counting down.
TTTCTAGATCATTTTGTTATTGTGTTTATTGATGATATTTTTGATCAACTACATGGTGCTTCGTATTTTTCAAAGATTGATTTGCGGTCCGGTTATCATCAGTTAAAGGTAAAGAAGGAAGATGTAGCAAAGACAGCTTTCCGGACTAGATATGGTCATTATGAGTTTTTGGTCATGCCATTTGGGTTGACCAATGCTCCAGCCGCGTTTATGGACTTAATGAATCGGGTATGCCGCCCCTTTCTAGATCATTTTGTTATTGTGTTTATTGACGATATTTTGATCTACTCTAAGTCAGAGGATGAACACCGTGAGCATTTGAAAGCAGTTTTGGAGGTGTTGAGGGAGAAGAAGTTGTACGCAAAGTTTTCTAAATGTGAGTTTTGGCTCCGAGAAGTGCAGTTTCTTGGTCATGTTATTACATCGGAAGGTATTAAAGTAGATCCTTCAAAGATTGAAGCTGTTTCAAAGTGGGAGCAGCCAAAGACTCCTACCGAGATTAAGAGTTTTCTTGGTTTGGCTGGGTATTATAGAAGGTTTATTCAGGATTTTTCTCGAATAGCCAAGCCTATGACGGAATTAACAAAGAAGGGTGTGAAGTACGAGTGGACTGAAAAGCAGGAAAATGCATTCCAAACGTTGAAAAAGAAGTTGTGTGAAGCTCCTATCCTTGCCTTGCCTGAAGGTACTGATGATTTAGTGGTATATAGCGATGCTTCTATTACGGGTTTGGGTTGTGTCTTAATGCAGAGAGACAAAGTGATTGCCTATGCTTCACGTCAGTTGAAGCCTCATGAGAAGAATTACCCTACCCATGATCTTGAGTTAGCGGCGGTTGTGTTTGCATTGAAATTATGGAGACATTACTTATATGGTACTAAATGCACACTTTACACCGACCATAAGAGTTTACAATATATGTTTACTCAAAAGGAGATGAATGTGAGACAAAGAAGGTGGATGGAATTACTTAAAGACTATGATTGTGAAATCAAATACCATCCGGGTAAAGCCAATGTAGTGGCGGATGCACTAAGTAGGAAAGTGCAAAGCTCTTCTTGTAAGTTGATGAGCATGCAAGTTCAGGCCAAGTCGGGTCTATTAGATCGAATTAAAGAAGCACAAGAGAGGGCATTAATGAAGGATAATATTGATAACGAGAGTATTGGAAAGAAGAAACGACTTGTGATGGAGACTAATAGTCGTGGGTTTAAAACATACAAGGGTCGCATTTGGGTGCCACTGCTTGGTGGTAACCGAGAGTTGATCCTTGAAGAGGTCCATAGAAGTAGGTATTCGATGCATCCCGGTGTCACCAAAATGTATGCAGATTTGAAGCCGATTTATTGGTGGCCGGATATTAAAGGTGAAGTAGCTCATTTTGTAGCAAAGTGTTTGACGTGTGCAAGAGTGAAGACGGACCATCAAAAGCCGTATGGTTTGTTGCATCAATTAGAAATTCCCGAGTGGAAATGGGATCATATTACGATGGACTTTGTAACGAAGCTACCTAAAACGCCGAAAGGGAATGATATGATATGGGTGATTGTAGATAGATTGACGAAGAGTGCTCATTTTCTAGCTACCCGACAAGATGTGCCTTTAACGAAGATGGCAAAGATGTACATTGATGAAGTAGTAGCGAAACATGGAGTTCCCTTATCTATTGTTTCGGATCGAGACTCGAGGTTTGTGTCAAACTTTTGGAAGGGTCTTCAACGGGAGTTGGGTAGTAGAATAAATTTGAGTACCGCCTATCATCCCCAAACCGATGGGCAAAGTGAGAGAACCATTCAAACCTTGGAGGATATGTTGAGAACGTGTGTACTTGAATATGGTGGAGCATGGGATGAACACTTGAAGTTGATTGAATTTGCTTATAATAATAGTCACCATGCAAGTATTGGGATGCCACCATTTGAAATGTTATATGGAAGGAGATGTAGGACTCCAAGTTGTTGGATGGAGCCCGGTGAAAAGCAGTTGACCGGTCCCGAAATTATTGAAATTACCTCTGAAAAGGTTAATGTAGCTAAAGAAGCCTTACGTGTGGCAAGAGAAAGGCAGAAAACATATGCAGATAAGAAAAGGAGACCGATTGAGTTTAATGTTGGTGATTTAGTGATGCTGAAAGTATCACCTTGGAAAGGAGTTATCCGATTTGGAAAGAAGAAACGACTTGTGATGGAGACTAATAGTCGTGGGTTTAAAACATACAAGGGTCGCATTTGGGTGCCACTGCTTGGTGGTAACCGAGAGTTGATCCTTGAAGAGGTCCATAGAAGTAGGTATTCGATGCATCCCGGTGTCACCAAAATGTATGCAGATTTGAAGCCGATTTATTGGTGGCCGGATATTAAAGGTGAAGTAGCTCATTTTGTAGCAAAGTGTTTGACGTGTGCAAGAGTGAAGACGGACCATCAAAAGCCGTATGGTTTGTTGCATCAATTAGACGTTCCCGAGTGGAAATGGGATCATATTACGATGGACTTTGTAACGAAGCTACCTAAAACGCCGAAAGGGAATGATATGATATGGGTGATTGTAGATAGATTGACGAAGAGTGCTCATTTTCTAGCTACCCGACAAGATGTGCCTTTAACGAAGATGGCAAAGATGTACATTGATGAAGTAGTAGCGAAACATGGAGTTCCCTTATCTATTGTTTCGGATCGAGACTCGAGGTTTGTGTCAAACTTTTGGAAGGGTCTTCAACGGGAGTTGGGTAGTAGAATAAATTTGAGTACCGCCTATCATCCCCAAACCGATGGGCAAAGTGAGAGAACCATTCAAACCTTGGAGGATATGTTGAGAACGTGTGTACTTGAATATGGTGGAGCATGGGATGAACACTTGAAGTTGATTGAATTTGCTTATAATAATAGTCACCATGCAAGTATTGGGATGCCACCATTTGAAATGTTATATGGAAGGAGATGTAGGACTCCAAGTTGTTGGATGGAGCCCGGTGAAAAGCAGTTGACCGGTCCCGAAATTATTGAAATTACCTCTGAAAAGGTTAATGTAGCTAAAGAAGCCTTACGTGTGGCAAGAGAAAGGCAGAAAACATATGCAGATAAGAAAAGGAGACCGATTGAGTTTAATGTTGGTGATTTAGTGATGCTGAAAGTATCACCTTGGAAAGGAGTTATCCGATTTGGAAAGAAGGGAAAGTTGAGTCCAAGATTTATTGGACCTTTTAAAGTGGTGAAGCGCATTAAAGATGTAGCATATCAGTTGGAATTACCTCCAGAATTGGATGGAATTCACAACACCTTCCATGTATCCTACTTGAGGAAATGTTTAGCTGAGGAGTCGAGTGTGATTCCTATTAAAGACGTGAGTATTGACCCAATGAAGAGAATAGTAGACGAACCGGTAGCGATACTTGGAAGAAAGCAAAAGAAGTTACGCAGGAAAGTGATAGATCTTGTTTTGATAAAGTGGAAACATAATCATGGAGAAAGCTTAACTTCGTGAATAAGTAACGAAGATAATGTTAAGTTCGTAAGAACTAAGTAACGAAGATAATGTTAAGTTCGTAAGAACTAAGTAACGAAGATAATGTTAAGTTCGTAAGAACTAAGTAACGAAGATAATGTTAAGTTCGTAAGAACTAAGTAACGAAGATAATGTTAAGTTCGTAAGAACTAAGTAACGAAGATAATGTTAAGTTCGTAAGAACTAAGTAACGAAGATAATGTTAAGTTCGTAAGAACTAAGTAACGAAGATAATGTTAAGTTCGTAAGAACTAAGTAACGAAGATAATGTTAAGTTCGTAAGAACTAAGTAACGAAGATAATGTTAAGTTCGTAAGAACTAAGTAACGAAGATAATGTTAAGTTCGTAAGAACTAAGTAACGAAGATAATGTTAAGTTCGTAAGAACTAAGTAACGAAGATAATGTTAAGTTCGTAAGAACTAAGTAACGAAGATAATGTTAAGTTCGTAAGAACTAAGTAACGAAGATAATGTTAAGTTCGTAAGAACTAAGTAACGAAGATAATGTTAAGTTCGTAAGAACTAAGTAACGAAGATAATGTTAAGTTCGTAAGAACTAAGTAACGAAGATAATGTTAAGTTCGTAAGAACTAAGTAACGAAGATAATGTTAAGTTCGTAAGAACTAAGTAACGAAGATAATGTTAAGTTCGTAAGAACTAAGTAACGAAGATAATGTTAAGTTCGTAAGAACTAAGTAACGAAGATAATGTTAAGTTCGTAAGAACTAAGTAACGAAGATAATGTTAAGTTCGTAAGAACTAAGTAACGAAGATAATGTTAAGTTCGTAAGAACTAAGTAACGAAGATAATGTTAAGTTCGTAAGAACTAAGTAACGAAGATAATGTTAAGTTCGTAAGAACTAAGTAACGAAGATAATGTTAAGTTCGTAAGAACTAAGTAACGAAGATAATGTTAAGTTCGTAAGAACTAAGTAACGAAGATAATGTTAAGTTCGTAAGAACTAAGTAACGAAGATAATGTTAAGTTCGTAAGAACTAAGTAACGAAGATAATGTTAAGTTCGTAAGAACTAAGTAACGAAGATAATGTTAAGTTCGTAAGAACTAAGTAACGAAGATAATGTTAAGTTCGTAAGAACTAAGTAACGAAGATAATGTTAAGTTCGTAAGAACTAAGTAACGAAGATAATGTTAAGTTCGTAAGAACTAAGTAACGAAGATAATGTTAAGTTCGTAAGAACTAAGTAACGAAGATAATGTTAAGTTCGTAAGAACTAAGTAACGAAGATAATGTTAAGTTCGTAAGAACTAAGTAACGAAGATAATGTTAAGTTCGTAAGAACTAAGTAACGAAGATAATGTTAAGTTCGTAAGAACTAAGTAACGAAGATAATGTTAAGTTCGTAAGAACTAAGTAACGAAGATAATGTTAAGTTCGTAAGAACAGAGTAACGAAGATAATGTTAAGTTCGTAAGAACAAGTTGAACGAAGATAAAGTTCGTACGAAGTTTAAATTCGTTAGGTGTAATTCTGGAATTTTACGTAGTCAGTCTTAAGTTCGTACGAGGGTCTATTTAAGGTCCTAAATGACTTATATTCATTATGTTAATGTACGATAGGTGTCGGAGGTTACCTATAGGCAATACTAGCTTTTGGTTGCGCACGTATACTTCTATCAGGTAAGATACACTACTTTTGTCACGCTGGGGGATCAACTAAAAGCAGGTTTCAAACTTACATACTTCCAATTGATAACTTATAATGCATGTGGGCTTATGGGGTTACTTGGGAGGTATTATGGGATTACGTAGTTGACCATGAGACCTGAAATGCAGTCCCTAATGTAGAAGAATGAAGTATTGTCTAATGTAGTGATCTATTATGCAGTTATGTAGTATAATGAAGTATTGCTTAATGTAGTATGACGCTATGCAGTTGATGTAGTTTAATGAAGTTGATGTATGTTGTGTGCATGTTTGTATGGCTTGAACACCTAGTGCACTAGACTTGCTAGGTTGCCATGTCACTTGCACGTTAAGGGCCCAAAACGTAAAAGCAGTAACGCAGTAAATGTTTAGGTAATGCAGTCACCTAAACTAAATAACGTAGGTTCGAGCTCGTTAAACTTTGATGCAGTAAAGTGTTAAGCTTAACCCGTACAAGTCTTAGCCGGATGAGTACGCTAACGCAGTTGTTGCTTGGGTGGCTCCTAGCAACGTGGTCACACGCAGTTTGAGTAATTAACGGAGGATTGACCCCCTCAGGATTTTGGATTACTCTCGGATTGGCTTGCCATTCCTTAACGACGTACGATGGGTGGCCTTTTGGTGAACCATCAAGTCGGGTGCAATGTAGAGCACACTTAATGCAGTTAATAACGTAGTAAAGCAGAAATGTAGAAAGCAGATATGTGGATAATGAAGTAATGCAGGATAGGCACATTTAGGATGATTATCCTATTTGATATGAAGTTGTTATGCAGATTTGTGTGATGTGTGACGTGCCTAAAGAACTTGTCTAATAATGAAGATTGTTTTAATTGGACAAATGCTTTTAAATTAAGTGTTATCTTACTTAGCTATTTTAATAGCTAACACTTGTTTCTTTTAATGTGGTTGTTCCCTCAGGTTTAGCTTGAAGGAACTATATGCAGAACGAGTGAGGCTTGGGTAGATACAATGCAGGAGCCTTAGCTACCCTATAGACGCTTTGTTTAGACATTTGTTTACATTCAGTACTTAATGTCGAATTTATGTAATGACGTTTGGACGGTTGTTTTATGTTGGGCAACCGTTGGGTTTTCATTTGAACTATTCTATGATGTCGCAAGTAACACCAACTAAACGCAGAAACCAAAATGTTTTATTGGTTTTGACTTTTAAGGTCCTTTCTTCCGCAATATGACACCGTTAGGTGAAAAGTTTTTGAAAACCCATATTTTTAAACGACGGGTGTTACAATAATAGAGTTTCAAAATCATAAACCTTTTTTAGACCTATGCACGATGTACGTGATGCTAAAAATCTACTCCCTCCGTCCCATTAGAAGTGTCTTAGTTTGAATATTCAAAGTCTTTATTTTTAAACTTTGACCTTAAATATATATTTTTGTGTTATATAAAACTTGATAAAAGTTATACCATTAAAAAACACGTCTAAAACACAATCAATTCATATAACTTTCATCAAGTATCATCTAACACAAATAAAATTATTTAAGGTCAAAGTTGTAAATGTTAGACTTTGAAAATTAAAAACATGACACTTTTAATGGGACGGAAGGAGTATTAGTTAATAGTCATCTCTCTTTATAGTTTCGCACCGCCGCTTTAGTGAACACATCTTTGATGTTTTCATAGACAGTAGGTGCCAACCTTTTAAGTACACATTTATGGAATCACAAGGAAACAAACCTGTTTGTGGCTACGGAGGTTTACAAGGATGAATCCTTCTCATCTTTTTTTTTTGAAAGGTGTGGATCATTTGCTCGCAACAGGGGATCTAGCTTACGTTGTCTTAACCAGGTCCGCGCTAGAGAGCCCCCTCACCCTCAATACCTAGTAGGAGGAGAAACTCCCAACTAAACCGTCCGAAGGCACGACATTTAATTGGGATAAAACTATGCCCCCTCTGCAGAACTCAAATCTGCTTCACTGGAGGACTTTATTGTGAAATTCCTTCAAATTTCCTTCCCATATCTCGAACTCGAGACCTCCAGCATGCAAAGCTGGTGCTCAACCACTGAGCTATAATGGAAAGTACGAATCCTTCCCATCTTAATATTAATCATCTCGAAAAATAGAACGGATACCTAAGTTGAAGAAATAATCATATCTCCGGTTAATAGTTATTGTTAGTAAACATCAATTAAAGGCCTAGTGTATCTTTGAAAACCGAAATTCGGGTGATTGAGATTGTGAATGAAGTACCAATAGACCACAAGTAGTCAAGTAGTCCACAATAACTATGGTAAGCAAAAGGATATTAGGCGTATATAAATTTACTACCTTAATGTTTTTCCAAATAAAGTGCTCTTAATTAATGCTAAAGATTCTAAAACGATTGTTATATAACTTCTTCGAGAATTTTAGATCGATTAAGATTTAAGTATTTTTCAAACACGTTTGATACGTGATCCAAAAAATGCTACAAAGACAAACCAATACAATCAATCATTCATTTGACATATCACATATTTATCTTTTGATCCTATTTCAATTCTTTTTCTATTCAGCGTCGCTAAAAAAAACGTTATCTATTTTGATTGTTATTTAAAAAGTTTTGTCAAGTAAACATCGATCTAGTCAAATCTTGTGTTTTTATAGTATCTACCTACATTTAAACAAAAAGGATACTTCTTACATTTCTACACGGAACCCGATAATCGTTGATCAGAACCCGGTATTAACTTTTGATTGGAACCCGATAACACCCCGTCATCATCTGATGGGGAAGAAAGAAAAGACGAGTGATCTGATGATTCATGTATTGGAGAAGAAAAAGATGAAGAATGATTCATGTTGATAAGTAGGTTGTGTTGTAGATGAGAAACAGAGAAAGATTTTAAGATTGGAAATGTATCAGTGATATTATGGATTGGTATTGAGGGAAAATTAAGGTTATTTAACCTAGAAAATTGTTTATAATCACTAAAAGAGAAACCGACAAAAGATAAAAGAAAAGTAAACCATGGTTAAGTACATGGATGATGTGGATTGGTCAGGTCAATTTCCACGCAAGTTTTAAAAGGTTTGTCATTGTAGCATTTTCTCTTTCTACACACATTTAGGTGGGGCTCGCACATATATATAAGGAGCCCATAATGTGCATGAAACGAAGTTTAGTATGTTAATGTAGGTACCACTTATCACATATTCACATCCACGTGAAATAAATACGTACATGCGTTGTGAAAACTGCTATCTATCATTTAAATAAACCTTTCTGTTTAGGTAATGTAAGACTATTTACATCTTAATTTCTTATATACCGTCAGGATATTAAAACTCATAACCCGTAAAAGACAGCATTAGATGTTTAGTTACAAATGTGGAGTAGCTCTTGACATATCATATACTAAGCTTATTATATATAGGGAGGGGAATATGAAATTCACTCTTATATATATGTCCGGATTGACTATATATATGTATAATAAGATTGATTTTGTATAAGTATGTAACAACGAATTAAATATGGTGTTAGAGATATGTTTATCGAAGATATGTAAAAGGAAAGAAACAACCAACCATGCACGAAAAACTAGGGGAGGAGATCGACTTTTTGTCTATGTATTTCTTGAATCATGCTTGTTAATTCATTCATACAAAGAGCTAGATTCTAAGTCTATAGTTTTGCACATATATATCTTCTCTCTCTATATATATACCTTTACCTGGTTCTCATGGCTTTCCAAGGAAACCCCCCTTATCTTTTCTTTTATGTCTTCTCTCGAAAATATTCAAGCCCCGGCCCATATATATGTACGTGTTCATTTATATATTTGATCAACATACACAATTTTTCTAGCTATCTACAAATCTTAATCCCTAGTTTGGTTTATTTTAATCATCCTACAAATAGCTGATCACAAGTTAGCTATATCTCGTTTTTGGCCTTTTTACTCACTTATTTTCCTGATACTTTTTAGGCTGGTTCCCTTTGTACCTCCATCCTCTTCAGATTTGCTTTTATAATTTCTAGCTTCAAGAAGAAAAAAATCAAAACAGTCAGTTCTTGCTATTGGAGCATCATCAAGATTCACAAAAGAAACCATCATTATGTCGATCAATCTCGTTTCATATAATTGATTCGATCACTTATAGTGATACGGGGTTCCATTTGTTGATGCTTTGAGAATCTTGATGATGCTGCAACGACAACTAATATGGCTAATATTCCAACTGGGATGAGATGGTAATCAAGCAAAGTTTTGATTATTGTAATCCATATTGAGAATTAAAAAAACATGTTATGCCATTATACATTTGTTAATTAATTAATTAGTTATTTGTCTATGGGCATCTTCTTATAATTAAGTATATATATATATGCTTGATTAGTTTTGTTCCTTTTGTTTAATTATACTAATCTTGATTCTTTTAGAGTGAATCAACAATTTTGTTTACTAGATATGTATATATGCTTAGGGTTTTCCTAAGAGTATGGACCAGCAATAGTCTCATTTAAAATCATTGTTTATACTTAACTTTTTCTTGAATTACGTTTGGATCAATATATTCCACATATATGATGCACATCTCAGCATATATGATGCACATCTCAGCATATGAAGTGAAGGGATGGAGCACCATATATAAGTATATAACTGATATCATGATATTTATATTCTATCTACATATGAGATCATGATCACTTTGTATTGTGATATAATAGGATTTAAAAATAGGCTATGTCCCTTTCGTAACTTCAATTAGGTTTGTTAGTATTCCTTAGCTAATTAGGTTTGTTAACTGTTATATGTAGCTGGTAGTTGTACATATAGCATTTCAACGGGTGCAATGGAACCTGTACGACAAAATATTTTTCTCCGTAATTTAGTATAAATATGAATTTACTCACAAGTATTTTCGGCTTTTGGCTCCGTCCCAGCTTTTAAGGTACATATATAAGTGTGTGTGTATATATATATGGGGATGTTAATATAAGGTTGTCGGGTATCTAAAGCTTAGGTGTGGAACACTCACATACTAATTTTTTAAACCATAAAATTCATGGGGGCCCAAACATTTATTCATTAAACAAGAAATACTAAAATATTAGTATATGAGGGGTTCCACACCTAAGCTTAGGTGCCGGACAACCTTATATTCACTTTTCCCTATATATATATTGCCATTAGTAAATTTTACCTGTAAATACGATCATGTTTTGATCGAGTTCTTGTTGGAAAAATAATTAGTTTAAGACTTGAGGGGTTTAAAGTGTTAATAAGAAAAAAAGGAAACGACATGTCTGTAGAGAAAAGGGGTCGACAGTTATAGGCCTCACACAACAAACAGACACGACGATTCAAGAAGGCATACCCGTTCATGAAGCAACGCGATGGTTAGAGATTAACCGTCATCCTAAACTAGTATAAATATGTGTGTTTATTTCAGTTTTTTGTAATCCCCGTTTGTACAAAAACAATAGTGATTATTGTTTGATATCAATGGAACCAATTCTTGTAAATTCTTGTGTTTAATTTGATCTTGGTTATGAATACCTGTTCCCAACATGGTATCAGAGCCGAAGGCTCAAAGAATTTCATGAATTTGGTTCCAATTTTCAGTGGGTGATTTTCTGTTTGATTTTTCGATTCGGAATTGGCGGGGGGAAAAAACAGAGCATAGGTTATGCGATATAACCCACAAGTTTGAAAAGGGTCATAGGGGTGTGTTCGAGAGGAACAAATCAGAATTTCGTTTTTGTTGCTGCATATTTTCTGAGATGGACGTTGAAGAAACAAAGACAGAGTGCAACGACTAAGAAGATCGAAGGATGTTGGCTGTTGTTTTGTTACAGAACACGGACAAATCCAACTGTGTAGTAAGGCAACTTCTTGGAAGAGAAAAGATCAAAGAACAAGGAGTGGGCTGCGTTTTCTTTTCCGCTATTACAAGAAGTGGCTGGATCAGCGATTGATCAAGTTTTGCGCAAACAAATATACAAGAATGGGTTTTGGAGTGTTGTTTGTGACAAGAAGGAAATTCATAAAGGCTGTTGATGTTGTTGTATTATGTGGCGTGATCAGAAGAAAAGAAGAACCATTTTAATTGGATGTTTGTGAGATACAAACATGAAGAAAGAAAAGTAATTTTGATGTTCGTGTGATACGAACTGATGTCGACAAAGACCAGTAAGAGTTGTGTGAAACAACCAACTTGACCGTGAAGGCAAGTTCGCGAGAACAGATTAGTGATTGATCAAAAGGGAAAAGGGCGTGAAGCCAATATCGTGTGAAACGATATAAATTTAAGTGATTTGATTTGTATAAAGAACATGTCGATCAACAGTGAGATTGCACGAACCAATAATCAAGGGAGATTATGAAGACAAAGTTGAAGGACGTGTTGTGAGAAGCAACCGCGGATAGGAGTCTAACGTGTGAGACTTTGATGTGAAGACAATTGATCATGTGATGTGATCAAATTAAGATTGGTGTGAAGCCAAACAATTAAGAAGTTCGTGTGATATGAACAAAAGATGCTTAATCGTGTGACTCGATCAAGACAAAGCCGTGTGATGCGGAAATGTAACCTGTGATGGGTACAATCAAGGATTCAGAGAATGGATCAAGACGAGACCGTGTGATGCGGGAAGTAACCTGTGAAGGGTAGATTGACAAGATTCAGTGATTGGATCAAGTCAAAGCAAAGACTGTGTGATGCGGAGAAATAACCTGTGAAGAGTGTAGTTAATTCAGTGATTGAATTATAAAGGAAACTCGTGTGATGCGATTTTCAATCCGTGATGGATCAAAATTCTGTGAGAGAATTAAAGGTTGTGTGAAATAACCAAGTTTACCGTGAAGGATGGTTCGTGATGAACAAGGTCAGTGATTGATCAAAAGCAATTGGTGTGATGCCAAGTGGTGAGAAACTACAAAGCTAGTTTGTGTGAAGCAGACTCATGTGAAGCAAGTTTGTGTGAAGCAGACTCGTGTGAAGCAAATTTGTGTGAAGCAAATTCGCGCGAAGAAAAGTTCGTGAGGAACAAAAGATGGTGTGACGTCATCAAAAATTTATTGAAGACAAAGATTCTACTACAAGTTGAGAAGACTTGGATCAAGCAAAGAATAGGCGTGATGCAAAGACAAATGATGATATCTGAAGATGAGAAGAGCAAGTCTTAAACAATTAGGGGGGAGACTGTTGGAAAAATAATTAGTTTAAGACTTGAGGGGTTTAAAGTGTTAATAAGAAAAAAAGGAAACGACATGTCTGTAGAGAAAAGGGGTCGACAGTTATAGGCCTCACACAACAAACAGACACGACGATTCAAGAAGGCATACCCGTTCATGAAGCAACGCGATGGTTAGAGATTAACCGTCATCCTAAACTAGTATAAATATGTGTGTTTATTTCAGTTTTTTGTAATCCCCGTTTGTACAAAAACAATAGTGATTATTGTTTGATATCAATGGAACCAATTCTTGTGTTTAATTCGATCTTGGTTATGAATACCTGTTCCCAACAGTTCTTTCCGAGCAAAATTTTTATGTAATTGCTTGGCCTAATGAAACATCCTGTATAGCTTTTCAGTTTCAATACAAACAAATGTGGGAGCTTTTACACTGTCCAAATGAAGTGTTTTTAACTTTTTGCACCCCAAAAGTGTGGTAAATATGATATCCGGCCTTGTTTGCATTTCTGATTTTATGTGTATAGTTTTTTAACGATTTGTATGTATGGTGAATTTTGTTTATGTTTTCGTTTTTGAACTAATAGTTGATTATTATTGACGGGCCACTGGTACCCCATGATCTCAATCCCCAAGCTAGGGCAAGTCTTGAAAACCACCAACAAAGAGGAAATCTAACATAAGTGAGAGAGTTTGAAATTTCTTGGCCCAATTACATATATAGAACCTCAACTTTTAATTTGATTTTGTTACATGTAGTACTTGAACTCAAGATCTCCCAATTGCTATTATACTCGTATCAAAGTTATTGGATACCTTATCACAACCATTTTGTTTTATTGTTTAATTGAATTGAATAATGAATATATATGTGTACAATGTACTTCTACTTTGAAATATACTAACACAATAAGAATTCAATGATATCAAAAGTAAATTCTCCTTGCCTAGTCCAAGATCCATGCCTCAAAGTCCTCATTTTGAACATTTTAAGAGAACTCACATATCGATGATTAGCATGTGCGTCCATCTGTATAGTGTTATCTTTTTTTACATATATAAAAGGTATTAATGCATGAAACTGTTTATTACGTACGTACATATGTATTTGAGTTATTCTGCCACTGCCATTATCAAATACGACTAACAAGTAACTAAAATTATGTTTTTGACAAGTTTGAGGGTTACGTCATGTGGCTGATATTTGTCTTTCACCTATGGTTCGATAGTTTTATTTTTCAGATATAAATTATACTTAATTTTGTTGCAAATTTGAAATGTCAGCCAATATAATTTTTAAAAATTTTTATTGCTGAAAAAAGACTTTTACGTGTTAAAGTAACGACCACACTCCCACAGACGTCATTTATTGCAAAATACACTACTAAAATCACATCAAAAATGGGCTTCGATAATGGGCCGTGTATATGGGCTTGTTAATTAAAACTACTGAAAAAAATATGTCTTTCTAATCATAGATTGCCACTTGATTGTGGGCCGAGTTTAACATAACTTAAAGTACATTGACTAGGAATATATATTTGACTCGTTAGTTCTAGTACATATATTATGAATATACATACATTGATATATACACGCAATTTTCTATGAAGTTTTGTTGCATCAAAATTATAAAAGCAATATCTTTATCTTTATATATATTATAAGACAGTTGAACTAATAACTTATTAATCAATCAAATCGCTCAATTTTATCAAATTGACTCCCGCTTATGTCATCATTTAATTTAGTTATAAATTAAAAATCTTAATAATCATTATCCAAATATATTATTATATTAGTATTTATATTAATATTTGTAGAAAAAGTCTCATTAATTTACACTTTTTTGTTTTCTATCAATAATTTACACTTTTTAGCCCTGAATACTTAATTTATATTTATTTTTAGCCATAACTTGAGATAATTTTTTAAAAAAATTTAATCGTTTAATTAATTACAAAAATTTTAACATATGAAATATTGTCTACAAAAAATTATTTCAAAAGATGAAATACAATATATGTGTTCAATGTTCTAAAAGTATATTCTTTTAAATTTGTTTTTACTTACATTTTTTACATTTAAATTTATATATTTAATAATTTATCTTATCTTTAAAATGTTATAAACAATCCGCGTAATCACATCTCTCGATTTTCTCAAATTTTCAATTTTGACTTTTCTTGACTTTTTATTATATAAACAAATATAGATTTACACATATAAATATCAATGTCGACTACATGACTAAAGATAAATATTATCTTATAAGAAAATATTATAAAATATTATAAATTGATACCTATAAATGTTGTACATTGGTATCCCAATACAATATTGATAATGTCGTCCAATTTAATAATATATTAGATTAGATTTTTATAAATTATAAATATTAATATTTAATTTAATATTTAATATAAACACAATATGAACTCTAAATACCTATTCCAAACATAATAACAGATGACGATATGCAACATTCTTATCCTAAACACAATAGAATCACAGAACATGTGACGATCACAGAACAAAACACGATTTACAATTGATGGTTACTTGAATACTAAATCCAAATCAATATGAACTCCATTCAAGATTTATTTATCTCTCAATCAAAAACGTACAAAATTTTCTCCCTTCTAATATATTAGTTTTACGTATTAGTTTAAAGTTACAATTGTCAATCAAATTAAGAGTTCTAATTGTAATCAAAGAATATGAAAACAATCATAATTGTTATCTAATTATCATTATACATGTGATTGAAAATAAACTTATTCGTGCTATGGGTCCGCATCATGATCAAAAACATATACTTGAATGTCAAATACAGGATCACAAGTTTGTTTATATTTTTAATTCTTAATTATCTTTCATAATAATATCACATTATGAGTACAACTGGTTTCAAAAAATCTATAATAGAGGAATTATTGTAGCATGTGCCTTGTGGAATGACTACGGCAAACAATTCCATCAATATGTCTCAGCTAATAATGATAGTGACAAACATGTGATTATTGTACTACAACTTGCAAAGTATAACACTTGGAACCGTATATCTTTAAAATTATAAGCTTTTATGACTTAAATGTATGAAGATCTAATATTGATAATATCGTAAGCCCCGTGTCCAGTGTTGGACACGGGTCTAAAATCTAGTTTTATTATTAAAATTTCAAATATAATTATGATACATAATCGTTTCAAAATTTTTATCGTCCTCGCACACATGGGGAAAAAAGAGTGAAAAACCGTTATGTAAGTTGATTAATTGAATTTTCGATTGATCAAGTAATATTGTAATAAACAACAAAATGAAAATAAACTAATTCAATACTTGGTCCAAGCTGATGTTGTGAATGGAGGAATCTAATTTTCTCTAACTGTCAATTAATAAGGGATTTGCTAACTAGTGCCCCTAGTGCACTAGTTAAGAAACATTTAATGAAGTCAATTTTCCTAAAATATGAAAATATGTATTAATTATTCATTTAAAAATAGAAATTGTTAGATTAAATTAATACGCATTAAATATAATTTTTGATTAATAAGAAAATAACGAGTTCATTAAATGCTTTTTAACTAGTGCACTAGGGGCACTAGTTAGCAAATTCTTTAATTAAAGGTGGCAATTTAAAATTTACATGAGTGTGAATTAAAAACCATAAATAACTAGAAAACAATAAGAAGTGTTAATTTAGAGAGTATATAACATTGGCATGCATGATCCCATGTGCAAATTGCATGTTATGGTTCTGCACCATCAATCTTGGTCAAATATATAGCAAGAAATAACTAAAACAACTTGAAAGTACGCATTTTGTAGTGTATCTTAATTTATTTACACTTTCAATTCTTTTATTATATCTACTAGTCAATTTGTTGTATCAATATATTAATCGAGTATATTAAAAATATTGGCACATGGATTTTGGCATATAGTTACTTTACAAAACGTAAGGAGAGAAAGTTGTATGCATAGATAAACAAAGGATTACCCGTTATTTTGTTATTAAGGTCCAAATAATAACTTTAAAAATATCAATCCTGAGCTCCTGATGTGGACTATCCATAAATTTGGATAATACTGATCGTAGAATGCTAGGTTAATGTCTTCATACACATATAGATTTGAAAGTCTTATATATCTTGCCTTTATGAAATATCAATGCTAGTTAAAAAAAACACTGTAACATTATGTATAATTAGAACAAGAAATATGTAATCTGAAATTGCTTTAATAAGAAAGGAAAACAAGAACAAAGTTACGTACATTGTTCAATTTGTTACCAAACGACATGTTAAAAAAACTTACATTGATGATCATTTGCTCCCGGCGTGTTCGACCATGACTAGGTGGAACAATCTCGTGCCTAAAAAGGTTAACATTCTTGCTTGGAGAACGTTAATTGACCGTATTCCAACGCGCTGCAATCTCTCTAATAAAGGTATTGACATTCCATCTATACTGTGCCCTTTATGTTCGACTGACCTGGAAACTACAAATCATCTTTTCTTGATGTGTAAGATT
This sequence comes from Erigeron breviscapus, assembly GCA_034093135.1. Taxonomy (NCBI): domain Eukaryota; kingdom Viridiplantae; phylum Streptophyta; class Magnoliopsida; order Asterales; family Asteraceae; genus Erigeron; species Erigeron breviscapus. The sequence goes on along the minus strand of CM067169.1, from coordinate 16,360,151 downwards.
GCTAATAAATTGTGGAGGTTAATTGCAACATGGCTTGATATTCCTACGTTGTTGCACGCCACTAATTTGGAAGATGCCTTTTTGCTACTGGACAACATGCCTATTAAAATTTCTAAGAAGAATTGTATTGAGGCTGTCATTTTCTGTATGGTATGGGTTATTTGGAAGCATCGAAATGAGCAAGTGTTTTCATCGGGACAAAATCGTTCGGATTTCTTATTCGACTCCATTGTATCCCAATCGTATTTGTGGGCTACTAGCAGATCTAAGAAGTTACATGTTTCGCGGGACGAGTGGTTTAAAAACCCCCTTCTCACTTTATAGTGGGCTACTTGTGGTGGCTTGGCTTCTGGTGTTTGCAGTTCATGTCTCGACGTCTAGGTTTGGTTGTTTTTCATGTATAACTCCTAGATATTGAATTTGTATTTGTAACTCTTCTTGTCATCTAGTACTTTGCTAGATGGCTTCTATTTATAATATTCTGCAGTTCTAAAAAAAAAAAAAAAAAAAACTTACATTGAAGAGTGTATTGATGCCAATTTGCCAAGGATATATACTTTCTTTTTAGCTACATATTCTAGAAGTGTACGTTTTGCTAGCCCATGATCAAAGATACCTTTCTAGTTTCTATATATTATTTGATTCTTTAAATTTGCTTAAATATAATATAGAATTATATATCCTAGTAATTGAGAATATATCGTGCGTGTAGATATTGATCGAGCAGTTAATTGACCAGTCAAGAGCAGATTTCACACACAAATGCATGTCTCATGGGACATGTTCCCAAAGGTTTTTTAGAGAGCGGCCACAAGGTTGGTATGGCGGAGCAATTAAACTTATCGTATTCATCGATTAATTTAATATTACCAAACTGATGGTATTGAAAACCTCCAAAGTTTGGCAAAGCTAAATTGGTTGGGGGACACAACAAGTTTTAGTTGATTAATTAATTATAGGCCAAAGTTCATTGCCCTTGTTTAGGTTTTTTTAGTATCCCGAGTGAAATACAATGCCTTGAACTTGTAGACTCGATTAATATTAGGGTTCGATGTTGGCGAATTTACTGAGCTCGGTTATGGCTTGAAGCGTGGATCGAGTTCTACAACAATAAGGATTGAAGTGTAGTCCAAGTTTAACTCAAATAGGATTAGTTAATAGTTTCCTTATTTGTGTTTACTAATTATGTGTCTAGATAATTAGTAGAATCCTAGTTATAGTCTAATATGTTTTGGTTAGTCTATATATACCGTGCTATGGGTAGGGATTATATGATGTACACCGAACCGAGTTAGGGTTAGGGATACACACCGAACCGAGTTAGGGTTAAGGATTAATTATGTGTACACCGAATATTAGAGTTTTGAGTTAGATTTTGTTGAGTCATGGATTCGCTGAAGATTACTTGCTGAGTCAAGTAGTCGCTGACAGCCTCAGCGAGAAGTTTCATCAGCGAGCCTTCAGCGATCATTATTATCTTCGAGTTAAAGGATAAGTTCAATGACTCACCGTCATATGTTGTAAGTCAAATATAGGCGGGAAAATGAAGATAAGAAGACTGGTCCCAAGGACACGTGTTGCAAGATCAAGATGGAGCCATGTGACCTTGTACCAAGATGGTACTAAGGTGTTTCTCTTTCATGCCGTTTTGGGAAAGAAACAAGATGGTACTAAGGTGTTTCTCTTTCATGCCGTTTTGGGAAAGAAACAAGATGGCAAACAGAGATGTCTGAATACCAGTCTTACACACCAATAAATAGTTGACAACCTTCATGTGTCAACATCTATTGGGCTGTCATGTGATGCCTTTTCTCCCCTATATAAAGCATCACTTGACCTAGCCGCAAAGTTATTGGTTCATTCTACAATAGTCACTTAGTGTGTTTTTCTCTCATTGTAGAATTGTATAATTGTTAAGTTTTCGTGTGTGCAAAAACTTAACAATATTTCTTTCTTTCTTTCTTTGTAAACCAACCATGTATTCACCGTTTAATTAATACTACTTATGATTAAACGTGTTTACTTTCTTGTCTTGCTTTCTTAGTATAATTTACATTAGTTGTTTAATTACATAATCGTTGCAAACTTGGGACTTTCAGTTGGTATCAGAGCGGTGGTTCGACACACCGAATCTGATCTGAGTAAAAGTTTGCGAGATTATCTTTCTTTCTTTCTGTACTTTAATTTTCTGCATCTAAAAACTTTTCTTTAAACTTCTGTCTACTTTTCTTTTCTTATTATTATGTCTTCTGTTCCTTCTCTGGTTAATACCAGAGATTTTGGGTATGTCTCCATCCCACCCAGATTCGATTCACATGATTTCGGATCTTGGAAGGAGAGAATGCTCCTACACATCGTAGGAGTTGAACCCTATCTTATGACCATTCTAACCAGAGGACCATATGTACCGGTTCTGGTTACCAGGACACCAGGAGCCACTGCTGATGCTCCTGAAGTTGTCACTGAGCTCATAAAACCAGAAGTACAATGGACAGATGACGAGCGCAGGCTTGTCAATCTGGATGCTCGGTTGAGAAATCTTATTATTACTACCCTTCCTGATGATATAATGAAATCTGTCATCAAACTTTTTTCTTCTAAATTGGTTTGGGATAATCTGTGTACCAGATTCGATGGTACGGCAGATGTTCTTGCTACCAAGAAAATAGATCTGAAACGTGCCTATGAAGGATTCTTCTCTCTTCCAAATGAGAGTCTGGATGGCACGTATAATCGCTTTAAGTGCCTTTTGAATGATATGACAAATGTGGGCATAGAGCATAATACGCTTGAAATATGCTACAAGTTCATTGACGTCTTGCCTATCAAATGGCAAGGCTTAAGTCAAAATCTTAGAACTACTAAGCAACTAAAGGAGCATGACTTAGAGTCACTCTATGGCACTCTTCAATTTGAACAGAGAGCCCTCGCTCAAACTTTGAGAGCTGAGGCTGAGTCTAAGAGGCATGCTGGTTCATATGCTTCAACTTCTTCTTCTTCTTCTTTATCTAGTGTCTCAAATGTTCATGACCCTCTTGCCCTGGTCTCTGCTGAAGTCAGTCCTGTCCATCTTGACATGGACATCAGCAATTCTACCCCCCTAACGTCCAAGATCTTGTCAATGACCTCGATTTCGAGGAGAGACAAGAGATGTTCTCGGACTTCATGAACTTTGCTCTCATCGCTGGTAAACGATATTCTAAAAAATGGAATGGTCGTAGGTCGACTCATTTCCAAAAACCAGTGGTAGACAAGTCTCAAAAAGAATGTTGGAGGTGTGGTCGAAAAGGCCATTACCAAAAGGAATGCAAAGTTTATATTCCTTCTTTGCAGGCAGCGAAGCCCTCTTCATCATCAGCGAGGCTCTCTTCAGTCAAGCCTGCTGATGAATACAAAAAGAAGTATTATGAGCTTCGTGCCAAGATGGCTGATGTTGAAGAAGCCAAAGCTCCCGCCAAAGGTCTTGTTGCCGAAGAACATGACTGGGCTGATTCCGACGTTTCTGACAGCGAGGACTTTGTTGATGCCATCTGCTTTATGGCACTCGCTGATGACCAGGCACTGACAAAGGATCAAGTGTGCTCCAGTCAGTGGGTCAATGTCACAATCAAGAAGGTATGCACTTTTTCCTCTGCCTCTGAAGAGGATAAACCTAAAATTCTTGAATCTCTTACTTGTGATATTCAGTACGTCGAATCTTTTCGTGCTGATCTTCAGTCTAAACTTAACTCAGTAAGTGCTGAGCTAAGTGATAAAACTGACAAGCTCAAGGACTTGAGAAATGTCCATGTTGAGCTTGAATCCCAAAAGCTTCTCAATCAAACTCTTCAAATCTCAAATGAGAAGCTGAAAAATCAGGTCGCTGACCTTGAAAAGATAGTTACCTCCTGGTCTAAAGCCTCTAGGCTTCACGACCAAATCTTCAGCTTGCAGGTTTCTGCTCAAATGAAAGCCATAATAGGTGGTGATTATGAGACTGCTGCTGTCATCACCAATATGTTCAGCGAGAGACCTGCTGCTGAAGAGAGGATTCCTTCCAGTGCTCTTACTTCTCGTGAGGAATTGCTTAAACATTACTTTGTTAAAGGCATGAATGACTATCATTCTGAACTGAATGATGAGTCTCCCTCACCCAGCACTTCCACTTCCTCGTCACAAGCAGAAACTAGCTCATCAGCTAGCTTTGCTAAAACTGTCTTTCCAAACCATCCCATTATTGACATGATGCCAAATGAGGGTCGTGTTCAATATTCCTCTTCCCAAACATTTGAAGGGAATATTTCAAATGATGGTTTCAAGCCTCTTGCTCCTAAGGTTTTCACTGTTAAGCCCAATGGTGGGTTCAATGTTGAACCCTTTAGAAGGAGCAAGGTCGTTGTCCCATATGACTACAGCACCCCTCAGCGAGTTGTGCCTGTTAGTCAACCCGCTGAGAATTCCGTTCCCTCAGCAGTCGCTGAACGCCCTGCGTCTCAGCCCTCATCTTTTTCTAATACTTCTCCTGCTGGCAGAAAGGCTGTTATGCATGAGCACTTAATGAATAGACGAGCTAAGTTTGCTGATGCTCGTTATCAGCAACCTAATTCTGTCTATGTCCAAAGGGAACTTTTGTCCCTCGACAAACAAAACCTGTTCAGCAGGTTAGACCTCCTCAGCCAGGAGGTCAGCAAGTTGCTCTAAGTCGTCATAGTTCTCAGCAACCCAGACCTATTCAACAAGTCAGACCTCCTCAGCAAGGAGGTCAGCGAGTTGTTCTGAATAATCATGCCCCTTCTTCTTCAAATGCACAATCTAAGGGCAAGTCCATTCTTGGCCCTGTTCCCAAAACTCTTCCTGTTCGGTTCAGGAAGAAAAAGGCCCCTTCAGTAGCATCAACTTCTTCCTCCAATCATGAGATTTGTGAGTTTAATAAGCGTGTCAAAGAATTGTCCTCACAACTCAAGGAATTTCTGATTCAAAATCAGAAGGCTGGAAGAAAATGCTATTTATGTGGCGAAAGAGGACACATCGCTGCTGACTGCAATGACAAAGACTCCAGGAATCCTCCTGAAGTAGTCATTCAACCAAATCTACCCTCAGCTTCCGCCGCTCATCCCTCTTCTGAAATCGCTGAGCGAACTCCCCCAGCTGAATCTAATATCAGCTTGGGTGAAGATGTTGTTCTCACTGATGACAACATTGCTGAACACATTGCCGCTCAGCGAATCTCCTTTCCCCAGTCTCATGAAATCATTACCAATGGTAGTGATAGTATACTGGCTGAATATGGGGAAACCGCCAAGTCACTAACATGGTTGTTCTAAACACTAGAAGCTCTGAACTTTTACCTCTGAAGATCAATTCTTCACACGAGAGATTACTCATGACATGCTTCCTGCTCATCAGCTGGTTGATTTCCCAGTTGATCCAAATGCTGATCCTAGAGCCCCTCTTCCTCTCGTTTCAAATGATGATGACTTTGCTCATCTTCCTCTCACATCCTCTGCTGACGATACTACCAGCGAGGATGCTCATGATTCTTCCTAAATCCTTCTTATGTTATCCTGCAGACCTCGCTAGGAAAAGAAGTGTGGTATTTGGACAGTGGCTGTTCAAAACACATGACTGGATCCAAGGACCTGCTGGATAATTTCGTGGAGACCGATGGTCCCACAGTTGTGTTTGGTGACAATTCTACTGGCCAAACTGAAGGATATGGGTCTCTCTCCAATGGGCTGATCAAATTCACTAAGGTTGCTTATGTGAATGGATTGAAACACAATCTGATCAGCATCAGTCAATTGTGCGATGTAGACTACAAGGTTATCCTTGATAAGCATCAAGGCACAGTGATCAATGTCAATAAAGAAGTGGTCTTGGTCGCTCCAAGAAAAAGGGATATCTACTTGGTAGATTTTACTCCTGTCAAAACTGACAGCGAGACCTGCTTCTTCTCAAAATCTGCTTCTCAAATCAACTGGTTATGGCACAAGCGTATGTCGCATGTGAATTTCAAAACCATAAACTCTTTGGCCAAGAAAAATCTAGTTCGAGGCCTTCCTCCTCTCATTTATGAGAAGGACAGGCTCTGTGGTGCTTGTGAAAAAGGTAAAAGCCACCGAGCCACCTTCAAAACCAAACAGGCCAACTCTATCAGTGGCTGTTTCCATCTCCTTCACATGGACCTTTTTGGTCCAGTAAATGTCCAAAGTCTAAGGGGTAGCAGATACACCTTAGTTACTGTGGATGAATATTCACGATATACTTGGACAATCTTTCTTCATTCTAAGAGTGATGCTGCTAAGGAAATAATTAATTTCATTAAAAAGATGGAAAACCTCAACAGCATACGTGTTAAAGAACTTAGAAGCGATCATGGCACTGAGTTCAGAAATCACACTCTTGAGACTTTTTGTGCTGATCAAGGGATTAAACAAAATTGATGATGGCTACTTTCTGGGATATTCTTCTATAAGCAAAGCTTTCTGAGTTTTCAATACTCGCACTCAAAAAGTAGATGAATCAATTCATGTTACTTTTGATGAAAGCTGTTCAGCTTTAGGTGATCTCTCAAATGAGTCATCTGCTGAAATAATTCTCAGCGATCTATCTGACTCGTCTGAAGTATCAGCGACACATCATGATGTTGCTGAACAACCTATCGCTGAGTCTCCAAGTCCTTCACCAAATGATGAGTACATTGCTGCTCACATTTATTCTATAGATCCAGTTGAGCCTCTTCTTCGAACAGTTAATGCCACTTCCATTAATGTTCCTCTCTCAACTGAACCTCAAGATGCTGACGGTGTCGCTGAGGAAACATTTCATGATGCCTCAGCGAATCCTCTTTCAGGAGACACTGAGGATGACACTCCTCGGCAAGAGGTATCCACTGTTCTCAGTGACCCTCCTGTCAGCAACCCTGAACCCTTGCTAACCATTGATCTCTCCTCCTATACTCCCACTCCTAGTGAAACTACCACCACATTATCCGCTATGAATCATTCTTCTATTCACACACCAGCACTCAAATGGACTGCTGATCACCCTCTTGACCATGTGATTGGTAATCCATACAATGGTGTCCAAACTCGCTCAGCGACAAGTAATACTTGTCTCTATGTCAATTTTCTATCTCAAATTGTGCCTGCCAATATTGGTGAAGCCATGGCTGATCCCTCATGGGTGGAAGCCATGCAAGAAGAACTAACACAATTTGAAAGACAACATGTTTGGTTCCTTGTTCCTCCTCCCTATAAAGAACCCATTGGCACTCGATGGGTTTATAGGAATAAGATGGATGAAACTGGTGTGGTCATCAGAAACAAGGCAAGACTCGTTGCTCAAGGTTATACTCAAGATGAAGGCATTGATTATGACGAGACCTTTGCTCCAGTCGCTCGTCTTGAAGCCATTCGTCTCTTTCTCGCTCATGCTGCCTACAAAGGCTTCCCTGTCTATCAAATGGACGTCAAGAGTGCCTTCTTAAATGGTGCTCTTGATGAAGAAGTCTATGTTAAGCAGCCTCCTGGCTTTGAGGATCCAAAGCATCCTCACTATGTCTACAAGCTAAATAAAGCTTTATATGGTCTTAAACAAGCTCCTAGAGCTTGGTATGACACTTTGTCTACCTTCCTTCTTGACCATGGCTTTCGTAGGGGAACCATTGACAGCACCCTCTTTATCTACAAGCATAAAGGTGATGTTCTGTATGTGCAGATTTATGTCGATGACATTATCTTTGGTTCCCTATCCACCAAACTCTGTCGAAAGTTCAGTTCTCTTATGTCTAGCACTTTCGAAATGAGTATGATGGGTGAATTAACCTTCTTTTTGGGGTTACAAATAAAGCAGCTTCCCACTGGAATATTTATCAATCAAGAAAAATATATTCGGGATATGTTGCATAAATTTGACTTCACCTATGTCACTCCAAAGGGAACTCCAATGTCCCCTCCTAATAATCTTCACGCTGACCCTGATGGTAAGTATGTGAATCCTACTTACTATCGTGGCATGATTGGGTCACTCATGTATCTCACAGCGAGTTGCCCAGACATCATGTTTGCAACATGTCTCTGTGCTCGCTATCAAGCTTCTCCTAGAGAATCTCATCTCCTCGCTGTGAAGCGTATCTTCAAATATCTCAAGGGCACACCCACGCTGGGTCTTTGGTACCCAAAAGACTCCAACTTTGAGTTAGTTAGATATTCTGACTCCGACTATGCTGGTTGCATGCTTGATCGCAAAAGCACCAGTGGAGGATGTCAACTGTTGGGGGGGGGGGAAGCTGACTAGTTGGACTAGTAAAAAGCAACACACAGTTTCCATCTCCACAGCTGAGGCAGAATATGTCTCTGCAGCGAGCTGTTGTGCCCAAATGCTATGGATGAAACATCAGTTTGCTGACTATGATTTGGAATACTCTAAAATTCCAATCATGTGTGATAATACAAGTGCTATTGCTATTACACACAACCCAGTTCAACATTCCAAAACTAAGCATATTGATATTCGATATCACTTTATTCGTGATCATGTCATGAAAGGTGACATTGAGATCTACTTCATTCCAACTGATGATCAACTAGCTGACATCTTTACTAAACCATTGGATGAAACTAGATTCAAACTGCTTGTTAGCAAGTTAGGAATGTTGAATGGGGAATCAACGACATGACTTGTCATGTATGCTAATTCAGCGAGCTTAAGTCAGTCTTACTCGCTGATCTCAAAGCAATGAAGAGCTTAAAGTCTTCATCTAGTCCAGTAGCAAACGGCTATTGGTAAAGACTTATAAAATCCGTTGATCCCTGTTGCTTTGGGAAAAAGCAAATAATAGCAATGAAGAGTTAAAAGTCTTCATCTAGTCCAATAGCAAACGGTTATTGGTAAAGACTTATAAAACCCGTTGATCCCTGTTGCTTTGGGAAAAAGCAAATAATAGCAATGAAGAGCTAAAAGTCTTCATCTAGTCCAATAGCAAACGGTTATTGGTAAAGACTTATAAAATCCGTTGATCCATGTTGCTTTGGGAAAAAGCAAAATAAAAGCAATGGAGAGCTAAAAGTCTTCATCTAGTCCACTAGCAAACGGCTACTGGTAAAGACTTATCAAATCCGTTGATGGCTGACAGTTTGCCAAAAACTGTAGTCAGCGACCAACGTTAGTTGTGAAGTCGCTGACAAAAACTTTAAACATGCTGAGCATCCTTCAGCATGTAATCTTTCCAAATATCCTTCTTAAGAAATTAAAATTCTCATTTAATAAAACATAGATATTTTCAAAACTAAGTGTTTTCAAAGTAACTATGTGGGTGACGTGGCAAAATCTTAAACCACATGTTTTATATATTCAAACTGAAAGGTCACCTCGATTTTTGCCCTGATCACGTCATTTGTCTGAATGTGACAGTCTGACTGACAGGTTACGACTGCTCAATACGGCGCACACTCAAGTATTTTATTTTTTTTTGGATAAAATTTCTTTTCCTTTATTTAAACGTTACTCTCAAAATCTTTTTATAATTATATATGTACGAAACAGTTGTTGATTACAACTGTTCCACAGCTTGAAAAAGAGGAGAGAGAAATTATGTTGTAAAATCGTGGCCCACCACCATACCTTATATATACAACCTCATTCTCACAACCCTATTTTCATGCTTCCATAACTATTCATATTCTCTCAAATCAAATATCTCTCTCCATCTGTCCATCCTCTTTCATAAATCTCTTTCATCTTCTTCCCAACAAAAATCAATGGCATCCTCCTCTGATATTCCTCAAAATGTTGAGATCCCTCCTTCTTCCTCTACCGTCGCCGTACAAAACCCACCGGTTCCTGAACCACAAGTTCAGGAACAAGTTCATATCTCTTATCTTAATTCACTAGTTTTCACTCCTATAAATATCACAAAATCATCCAAAGTGAATTTCTCTGCTTCCCAAATTGTTGTGAAATCCAATAATCATATTGGCACATCTGAGTTGCCAAAAGATTCTAAGGGGTACAAGCCCATGTTGGACTTTATCCATGCTTCTCCTGCCAGTCATTGTATTATGGCAGATCCGGAGAAGATTTTTGTTCATCTTCTCCGGAGTTCTGGTGGACTTGTGAATATAATGATGAAACAAAGTCCATCACTGGCACTGTTAGACAAGGGGCAAAATCAACAACTATTACTCCGGCGTCTCTTCGCCAAACCCTAAGATTTCCCCAAGAGACAAATGAAAACAAGTTTGTAGAGGCTGTTGGTGAAAATGAATGGAAGGAGTGGTTACCTTCCATTGGCTATAATTATAACTTGAAAACTCCTCCAGCAATTCCAAGCAACCCCTTGAAGCAGAATCTTCCCGGGATCTGGAGAGTTTTGTTCACCCATGTAATTCAGTGCATGGGTGGTAATTCTGGATCATATAATCAAGCATCATCTACCTCGATGCCGATTATTCATGCCCTCGCTGAAGGGAGATTTGTAGATTATGGGAAGCTGATTTTTAATGATATGAAGAACAAGGTCAGTATGAACAATAGGTCACATACAGTGCCTTTTGTAAGAATTTTCTCTCTTATCTTCAAAGAGGCACTGAGTGAAGAATATGTGTTACCAAACGCTGCCACAATTCCTATAGCGAGAGTGGGCAACAACATCTACAAGCATCCCGCTGAGCATCTTGTTGCTCGCCTTACCTCACACATGAAAGAGGTACTCTTCTCCCTAAATTCTTCTTTATACCCGAAAGACAACGACTAGGAGGCAACACTTCTTTCTGATGAAGTGGCTGATACAGTCGCTGTGGATGCTCAAATGCCTTTAGAGGTTGGCTCGCTGGTAAACCCCCCAGCGACCTCCAAAGCCTCCAAAAAGACCAAAGCAAAATCCAAGGCAGCATCCTTAACACAAACTTCACAATCTTCACCCTCCGCTGACATCCCAAAACGTAAGCGGAGTGTACCAAAGGGCCAACCCAAGGTTAGGAAGTCCTCACTGCCCAAGGACGATAGTACCCAGGCCACCCCATCAGCAGCCTCCCAACAGGCTGCTGACGAGACAAATGGGAACAGCAGGCAGCCACCTCAAACTTCTGTAGGCGAGGTTGGTGAAGATATTGGGTCACCCCAGCCCACTAGAGGTCAAAGTCAAACTCCTCCCCCAAATAATTCCCCTTTTTCTCAATTATCCTCTGAGTCGTTGACAGCAGCCAGATCACAGGTGATGCTAGAGTCAACACATTCTACGGACGATGATGTCTTGGTGGAACAACACACTGAGACTGAGGCACAAGGTTCCCTTACCCCTCCTTCTTCTATTGTCTTGGAAACTGTCTGTGCAGGGACTGAGACAAATATCTTATCAAGTGAAATGGAAACTGATGAAGATCTAGGCAGCGAGTTTGACCTCCAAGATAATGATGCTGAAATCACACTCGCTGCCGCAGAAGAAAGTGAAGAAGAGGCTTATGTAAGTGGTTTCTTAGATGAAGACTTGGGATATATGTTGATCTCCTCTCCTCCTACTGAATCTGAGGATATCCCAGAGTTGTTGGCCGATATGCCTCCTCCACCATGCTACTCTCAAAGACCCACAGCTTCTCATGAACAAGTTTGTAGAGGCTGTTGGTGAAAATGAATGGAAGGAGTGGTTACCTTCCATTGGCTATAACTATAACTTAAAAACTCCTCCAGCAATTCTAAGCAACCCCTTGAAGCAGAATCTTCCCGGGATCTGGAGAGTTTTGTTCACCCATGTAATTCAGTGCATGGGTGGTAATTCTGGATCATATAATCAAGCATCATCTACCTCGATGCCGATTATTCATGCCCTCGCTGAAGGGAGATTTGTAGATTATGGGAAGCTGATTTTTAATGATATGAAGAACAAGGTCAGTATGAACAATAGGTCACATACAGTGCCTTTTGTAAGAATTTTCTCTCTTATCTTCAAAGAGGCACTGAGTGAAGAATATGTGTTACCAAACGCTGCCACAATTCCTATAGCGAGAGTGGGCAACAACATCTACAAGCATCCCGCTGAGCATCTTGTTGCTCGCCTTACCTCACACATGAAAGAGGTACTCTTCTCCCTAAATTCTTCTTTATACCCGAAAGACAACGACTAGGAGGCAACACTTCTTTCTGATGAAGTGGCTGATACAGTCGCTGTGGATGCTCAAATGCCTTTAGAGGTTGGCTCGCTGGTAAACCCCCCAGCGACCTCCAAAGCCTCCAAAAAGACCAAAGCAAAATCCAAGGCAGCATCCTTAACACAAACTTCACAATCTTCACCCTCCGCTGACATCCCAAAACGTAAGCGGAGTGTACCAAAGGGCCAACCCAAGGTTAGGAAGTCCTCACTGCCCAAGGACGATAGTACCCAGGCCACCCCATCAGCAGCCTCCCAACAGGCTGCTGACGAGACAAATGGGAACAGCAGGCAGCCACCTCAAACTTCTGTAGGCGAGGTTGGTGAAGATATTGGGTCACCCCAGCCCACTAGAGGTCAAAGTCAAACTCCTCCCCCAAATAATTCCCCTTTTTCTCAATTATCCTCTGAGTCGTTGACAGCAGCCAGATCACAGGTGATGCTAGAGTCAACACATTCTACGGACGATGATGTCTTGGTGGAACAACACACTGAGACTGAGGCACAAGGTTCCCTTACCCCTCCTTCTTCTATTGTCTTGGAAACTGTCTGTGCAGGGACTGAGACAAATATCTTATCAAGTGAAATGGAAACTGATGAAGATCTAGGCAGCGAGTTTGACCTCCAAGATAATGATGCTGAAATCACACTCGCTGCCGCAGAAGAAAGTGAAGAAGAGGCTTATGTAAGTGGTTTCTTAGATGAAGACTTGGGATATATGTTGATCTCCTCTCCTCCTACTGAATCTGAGGATATCCCAGAGTTGTTGGCCGATATGCCTCCTCCACCATGCTACTCTCAAAGACCCACAGCTTCTCATGAACAAGTTGGTTTTTATGGAGACTATGTGCCTGAAGTGAATGATGCTGAGCTTCAGCGAAGGGTGGAATTAAGTCACCTTCAAAGAATAAGGCCAGCTGTTTATGTTGAGGTGGAAGAAGTTGATGATGAAATAATCATGGAAGTGCCACCATTGCACCACCCAGATTTTTTCAGGGTTCCTTGTTCAAAGTACCCTGTTTCTTTGAAGGCACTCCAAGTTCCTAATGCTGATGAGGATCTTCAAACCGCTTTCACTGCTGTTAATGTCCCTGGCCTTGACTATGTTGAGACTTGTCAATTGCACGAATTGTTGCGAAGAGTGCAAATCTGCCAGAGCCAAGGCAATAGACATGGGTACTTGTATGCTTGGCTGGTAGACCAAGTAGCTCAGGTTCATATTGAGGCTCATGAAAACTTTCTAAAGTTGATAGCTGGAAATGTTGACTTGACTGATGAGCTAGCTGAGCTCAAAGGTATGGTGTTTGGGATCACCAAGAATCAAGTCACCTACACAAAGTCAAATGAGCAGTTATTTAGAAGAAATCAAACCTTGCTGAATGCAAGCATGAAGAAGGTCAGCACCTCTAATTCTGCCATCTCTGCCTCATTGGACAAGCTGAAGAATGAAGTTTCTGAGTCAGCTCTTAAAGAAGTTGTGCCAGCACTTCTTGAACTCTCCCAAACAAACATTCTCTTCACCGCCCATCTTCGCCAACTCTACAATAAAATTTCTTTCTCTTCTACATCTCAAGATGATTTCCACACTTCCATCACTCAAGAACTCGATTCTCTCAAGAACAAACTTTTCTCTCAAACTCCTTTTCAAGTTGCTGTTGACAAGAAGCTACTTGATGAATCTGTCACCAGGACAAAGAAACTTGAAGAGGAGGTTGCTGGTCTTAAAGGAATGATGGGTGAAATGTTGGGCCTCCTCAAAAAGGGTAATGTGGAAGTAGCTCGTACCTCAGCTGCTTCCAAGGGGGAGAAAAATGTTGAGGACCCAACACAAAAATCCAAGCCAGCTGAGAAGGTTGTAGAACCGGCAGCTATGAATGTAAATGTTGAAAATGCTCCCCAAGTTCCCCCCACTGAAACTGGCAATGCTGAGAAGGTTAGTAAACCGACAGCTAATGTTGAGGGGGAGCAAACCTTGAACGTCACTAAAGAAGCTGAGAAGGTTATTGAACCGGCAGCTGAGAAGGTTGTTGCTGAGAATGTGCCAGCAAAACCAATAAATGTTTCTATCTTCAAGCCAACTGCTGAGTTCCACGCTGCCCTTGAAAAGAGATATATTGATAAGGGTAAAGCAGCAGTGGTTACTCAAAGCAAGCCACCAAAAGTTCCCACTTCAGCAAGGGAACAACAAGAAATTTCTTTCTCTTCTACATCTCAAGATGATTTCCACACTTCCATCACTCAAGAACTCGATTCTCTCAAGAACAAACTTTTCTCTCAAACTCCTTTTCAAGTTGCTGTTGACAAGAAGCTACTTGATGAATCTGTCACCAGGACAAAGAAACTTGAAGAGGAGGTTGCTGGTCTTAAAGGAATGATGGGTGAAATGTTGGGCCTCCTCAAAAAGGGTAATGTGGAAGTAGCTCGTACCTCAGCTGCTTCCAAGGGGGAGAAAAATGTTGAGGACCCAACACAAAAATCCAAGCCAGCTGAGAAGGTTGTAGAACCGGCAGCTATGAATGTAAATGTTGAAAATGCTCCCCAAGTTCCCCCCACTGAAACTGGCAATGCTGAGAAGGTTAGTAAACCGACAGCTAATGTTGAGGGGGAGCAAACCTTGAACGTCACTAAAGAAGCTGAGAAGGTTATTGAACCGGCAGCTGAGAAGGTTAGTAAACCGACAGCTAATGTTGAGGGGGAGCAAACCTTGAACGTCACTAAAGAAGCTGAGAAGGTTAGTAAACCGACAGCTAATGTTGAGGGGGAGCAAACCTTGAACGTCACTAAAGAAGCTGAGAAGGTTAGTAAACCGACAGCTAATGTTGAGGGGGAGCAAACCTTGAACGTCACTAAAGAAGCTGAGAAGGTTAGTAAACCGACAGCTAATGTTGAGGGGGAGCAAACCTTGAACGTCACTAAAGAAGCTGAGAAGGTTGTTGCTGAGAATGTGCCAGCAAAACCAATAAATGTTTCTATCTTCAAGCCAACTGCTGAGTTCCACGCTGCCCTTGAAAAGAGATATATTGATAAGGGTAAAGCAGCAGTGGTTACTCAAAGCAAGCCACCAAAAGTTCCCACTTCAGCAAGGGAACAACAAGAAAAGTTAATGTCTGGAGCCTTTCCCAAATCCACAACTTCTACTGCTGAACTGTCTCTGAGGAAGTTGTTCGTCAACATGAACGGTTAAGTAAGAAAAAAGAAGATGAGCTGTCTCAGAAGTTTATAAGTGAGCAAATTGTTGGTGATGAACTTAAAGATGCTGATGATGAGACAAAGAGGTTGGCTCAGCAATCTGGTGGATTGGCAGTCTTGAAAAGGAATGAAGAAAAGTTCTTTGCCAAAAGAATGAAAACTTTTGAAGAAGGTCAGGCGACCTATCTCGAATCAAGAGAGGTAAGGCAAAGGAAAGAAGAGATCACGTCGGTCAGGGTCTCGCTAACCCAACAAGGGATGAATCTTTCCCTACAAAGAAAAGGAGTGCCCAAGTTATATACGCTAAAAAATGTTACTAAGGATACACTTGGGCCAACTGAATGGATCGAAATTTACAAGCTGATCAAGGACAAGATAGTTGTAAGTTATGAACCGCTGATCAAGATGGCAGGTGAGCAGATAAAACATATTCGCAAAATGGAACAAAAATACAAAGTCAAAGACTCTCTGCTCAGCGCTGCAAGACATCCATATCCTCCTCCTCCTCCTCAGCAACCAAGAAGTGGTGTGAAGAGAACAGCTTCTGGTCAAGTGATGTCTCAGCGTCCCTTCATTCTCAGAGCTGTTCCAAAGACTGATATAGATGAGGAGCCTCTGCTGAATCTAAAAATGCCTTCCAGGACCCTCTTTATGGATGGAGCTCATGATGACAAGCTGGGAGGTTTCTGCTTTTGCAATGTGCATGGTCATGAACTCTTCTTCAGGACCAATGAAATTCGAATTGCCCCCTCTACTTTTCTTTTGAAAATAAGAAAGTATTGTGCTCAGTCGTCCAACAATCCCGAATTTATAAAGCTAATTGATCTGAGCTGCTGAAGCCTGAAAGACAACAAGACAGAGCTTTCATCGAGGCCAAGCAAGAGTCACAATGGGATTAAGGAGACTTGTAACCTTTGTAATGCTGTTTTTATTGTAAAGTTGTTTGTCAAATAAATAAGATCAGCATTCCTTCATTTCTATCTATTGTACTTCTAAGAAGTAACTTATACTCAGCTAAGTCTCCTCAGCGAATAGGGGGAGATTGTTGAGTCATGGATTCGCTGAAGATTACTTGCTGAGTCAAGTAGTCGCTGACAGCCTCAGCGAGAAGTTTCATCAGCGAGCCTTCAGCGATCATTATTATCTTCGAGTTAAAGGATAAGTTCAATGACTCACCGTCATATGTTGTAAGTCAAATATAGGCGGGAAAATGAAGATAAGAAGACTGGTCCCAAGGACACGTGTTGCAAGATCAAGATGGAGCCATGTGACCTTGTACCAAGATGGTACTAAGGTGTTTCTCTTTCATTCCGTTTTGGGAAAGAAACAAGATGGCAAACAGAGATGTCTGAAGACCAGTCTTACACACCAATAGATAGTTGACAACCTTCATGTGTCAACATCTATTGGGCTGTCATGTGATGCCTTTTCTCCCCTATATAAAGCATCACTTGACCTAGCCGCAAAGTTGTTGGTTCATTCTACAATAGTCACTTAGTGTGTTTTTCTCTCATTGTAGAATTGTATAATTGTTAAGTTTTCGTGTGTGCAAAAACTTAACAATATTTCTTTCTTTCTTTCTTTGTAAACCAACCATGTATTCACCGTTTAATTAATACTACTTATGATTAAACGTGTTTACTTTCTTGTCTTGCTTTCTTAGTGTAATTTACATTAGTTGTTTAATTACATAATCGTTGCAAACTTGGGACTTTCAGATTTCTTCAATAAAAGTTTTAGCGTGTTTTGGCTAATATCTTTCGTTTCGGTGATCATTGATTCGAGTCTTTATTCGATTTAATCTACCGTCTTTGTTACTTGCATGACCGAGGAAGACCTTGTATTTAACGAAGTTAATTATAACTGAAACAGGATATTTTTGTGTCTAGTTTGTTTATCCGCTCAAAATCAACAACACATGTAACATTTATATTAATCATTTTAATACAAAGTTTAATAACATACTCTTTGTTTAATCAAACATAATTAAGGCATTTCAAAAAATGGCACGAATTTGTATGTATGAAATTAAAAAAAAAAGCAATTACTAATAATAAATATAATATTTCATCGGATACGATCAAAATATTTATCAAAAACAACCACATGCTACCACAAAGATGAAAGATTAGTCTTAGCCGATATCGTATTTAACAAAGGACATTTAATAAAGTAAGGTGATTTGCCTTAAATATCAGACGCAACAACTAACTTTTTTGTTGGTTCCTTCGACAACATATTTCGAAACCGCTCTCTTAAATTGTCGCTATGATCTATGCTTAAAACATCTCATCGGTATCAATGCATTATACCTAAGTACGTTCAAAACAACAGACATATAATCTCGATCAACTGCCGTAGTATGAAAGACACCGATGCATAATGCTCATAGATCCTTAAATTTTGAATGGTTGACTAAAAGGTGAACTCGACGGGGAAAAAAATGAGACGAAGAAACTGATACGAAGACAAATGATGACAAGCTAAGCAAAAAATAGTTCTAAATTAAGTTAATTAGCAAAGTTAATTACCTAAACTTATATATGTTTCCAAGTTTCAATGATAATATTGTTAATGGTATATAGCATTGTATTTTATTTTTAGTTGTAGAACGTTGTACAAATACAAATATATAATATAGTTGCAAATCTCTTGTTAGGGTTTGTATGTTTCACTTGATGAGACAATTTGAACATGGGAACTTGAGAAAATCGCATATATGTGGATGGATTTTAATTAACTAAACAAACATATTATTAAAATGGTCAGTTAATTGAATCACACCATAAATAATCCCCCGCAAGTCAATTGTTTTGATAGGTGGTCGGCTTATCCTCTTTTAAAAAGGTACGTAGCTACAACTATATTCCAAATCTTTAAATAAAAACAAAACGCACCAAGACGTGATTAACATATATATCTACTTTGATTAATAAGCAATTGAAAAAAGCTAAACGGCGCATATGACACAATTTACGGAAATCTGGTAGATTTTATATTAACCGGTGAGTGACTGAGTGATGCATCTATATACGGTTCTTTCTACTCGTATCAATTAATCATGTCATGCTCACATGTTATGATAGTGACAGAATTATAAAGAATAGAAGTGTAAAAATAAATAATTTGGTAATGTTGATTAATTAAAATTAATTATCAAAACATAATATGCTTATATATTGCTGAAAATAAAGCCTTTTGTTACGCAAGTCAACACTTTTTATGTAATAAAGACATAAAAATGAACAAAAAATATGTTGGTTGCAAATTTGCAATACTATACCTAGACATCCAAAATGTCTGTGTTTTGTGGACATTTTTCAACATGTTTAATTGATCAGAATTATTCGGCATTGACCAAAGACAGAAATTGTGAACAAGTTACGATTTAGTGCAAGTAGTGCAAATAGATTTGGCATTAGTTGACATCAACCTCGATATGATCGGGCCATAAGCGGTTTATTTAGTGGTATAGAAATTTAATATAAAGTTATACATTAGCTTTTATATATAAGCATGCAATTGTTTATAACTCATATATATACTCCTTTATAATAGTAATAAACTATTTAAAGGGTGTAGCTAGCCACCTGATTTGAATTGCCTGATGACATAAGAGTACGTTTGCGATGATGGTTTGTGAAACCAGCATGTTTATTTTTGTTTCAGCTAACTTAATTAGCGGTAATTTACGTAAAACATTGCATAAATTCTCACAAATCGTCCATGTGGTTTGCTCAATTCGCATTTTTATCCTTGTGTTTTTTTTCCCATTAGGTGTCCCTGTACTTTTCATTTTCATTGTCAGTCGTCCTTGCCACTAACAGCTGTCAATTTTCCTCCGTTAAACCCCTCATGTGCAATGCACATGAGGGTATAATCGTCTTTTTTGTAACCACATGGACTATTTGTGATAATGATATAAAATTATACTTATACAAAACATCCTTCTTCTTCTTCCTCTTTCTTTTTCCTTTTCTAAGCCACCACCATTATCATTCATCAAGCCTACCAAACATGTTTTATTGCATTTAAGAGGCACTTTGGGCGACTTCTTACATACTTAACCCATTTTCTTATCAATTTTTTTTATTTACATGTTTAACCAATTAAAGATTCAGCATACCCCAGACGATCAATTAATTCATAAATAAACTAGTTGAACTTGACACTTTTTTTGCATATGCTATATATGCAAATTGACATCATAAAACCGTGGTATATATTAAATTTAGTGATTAATATATGGTTAACTATGTTTGGTAGGTGGTGGGTGGTGGTGGGTGTTTGGTTTTGTTAGTTATGGGGAGGTACAAGGTTATAGGGGTGTTTGGGGTTTTAAATGGTGAAGATGATGAAGTGGGGTGGTGGTTCTTGGTTTCCTGTGAATTTTCCGGCGGTGGCCGGAGTTGTGGGGGAGAAGAAATGGTGAAGATGATGAAGTGTGTATGTATGTTAAGTGTGTAAAAGTTAAAAAGAATTTATTACAAATAGTCCCTATGGTTACGAAATGAACGAAAATGCCCTCATGTGCATTGCACATGAGGGGTTTAACGGATAAAAACTAACGATTGTTAGTGTCAGAGACGATTAGCAATGAAAATGTGTATCTCAGGGATACCTAATGGGGAAAAAAACACAAGGATGAAAATGCAAATCCAGCAAACCACAAGGACGATTTGTGACAATTTCTCTAAATTTAAATTTAACTTTTTTTTTTGTAAATTCTTCTTAATTAAAAGGAAAATGTTAAATAAAGCCCTTAGGGCTTCACTTAACTTGCATAAAAAGATTGTACATTTCATAAAAGTCACTCTGAATTTTATGATAAGTGTACAACTATTTAATACACCTTGACGTCCTAATTAAAAAATACATTCTTTAATTTTTGTAAAACGAAGTTTGATAACTTTACATATATATCGAAAATAAACATTACTCGTACATAATACTTTGGGTTGAAATAATATTAATGAAGGGATCCAACAAATTATTGGGAAATCAATATAGGAATTTGTTTTAAGATCGAATCGGGTAAAGAACTTTTAGGATAGTGGTAGACGTCACTCATAAAGTATGCCAAATCCGTTGTTGATGTTAAGAAAGATACATACTCGTATTTTGTATAGCTGCCGCAGTATATATAGTAGGTGAATTGAAGGTGTAGGAGTATCCAAAATCAAGAAATGATGGATGGATCAACTGTTTTAGCAACATTTACAAGTAACCGCTGGAGTACACACAACAATCAACAGACCTACTATTACTACTCCCTATGCTGCCTTGCCTTCATCAATTCTCAAATCTCACTCCATTGCTCTTAATATTAATGTTATCGAATTAAAAGTCATGTACAAAACAAAGATTCTGTAACAAATTTACAAGGCTACACAATATAAAAGATTGAAAGGTTAATTTACAATAATACACTAATCAAGAAAATACTTAGTTAATTAGCAAACTTACCTCCTCCGGATTATAAATAACACCCCGCCATATTTTGTATTTCTTGTATATCATGAGTTCATGACTTTGTTGGTTTGACAAAATTTATCCACACTTATAAATGTATTAACAAAATGTTCACACTTAAAGTGTGAAAATGTCAAACATTTTCACACTTAAAAGTGTGAAATTAATTTGTAACACCTAATTTCTTCAGCTCCCTCTCGCGTGAAGAAATTTAGTGTTACAATTTGACTTTTCACATTTCTAAATGTGAACAATTAATATATTTTTACACACTTGAAAGTGTGAACTTTTTCTTCCCACATATATAAATGTGAAAAAACTATAATCTTTAAATTTTTTCACACTTTTAAATGTAAATACTTTTAATACATTTTTAAGTGTGAAAAAATTAACAAATTTCTTTACACTTTTTAAAATTATGTGTGGACAAATGACTTATTTGTTGTAGTGTCTCTTTATTAAAATTTATTGTGCCGCTCTAATAGAAAAAGACCCCGCTATACATCTTTGTGAGAGGTTTGTATAATTAGTAATCTGTCTACTCTAAAATAAAATGGATGATTATCTACACTTTATCTTCCTTGGCCAGCTTCAAAGCGTTTTAGGAATTAATAGATATAGTAAGCAGAAGCGGAACTAGTTTATTCTCCGTATAACTTATTGCGGAGAATTTGTATCTCAAACTTTTGGTTGTATATGTATGTACTTATATGATTTTCAAAAGATGTAATATAATTATTTAGAGGGCATTCAGTAAATTTATTTTTACAAAAGCTCAAATTTCAAGCCAAAAGCTATTTCTAATAACATATGTTTTAGGAACTTGTAAATGAAATTCATAATCTACTAAATTTATTAGTAGCTAAAGAAAATTTAAACATAACGTTATAAAAGCCATAAGCTCAACTTAGCATAAGTTAATTACTAAACACACCTAATGTGGAGCTATGGATTGTAAAAACTACTATCTCCAAGCTACTTTCACAATTGACCAAACCTAAAAAAAATAACCCGATAGAAAAAGAGAAAAAAATTATTGTTAAAGGAACTAAAGAAGCATAAATAACATCAATCAGATTAGATACAAAGGGTAGGGTCCATGGCACCATCCCATATTTGATACGAGGAGTGTAACACCACCAGGCAAAAAAGTGTAACCCCACCAGAGGCATTATTAGCGGCGACGTCGCCGCTAATACTGCACCAGAGAGAGTATTAGCGGCGACGTCGCCGCTAATACTGCGGGCCCCCTGTCTGTAATGGTAAATCTGGCAGAGAAATTAGCGGGCCCCCCGCTAATACCTTGGTCGGGTTGACTTTTGCATGGTGGTGTTACCCTGTGCCATTTGATACTGTCCGACTCATTGCCATGTCGATCATCTATTGTGCTGTCACTCCCACCAAATTACTTCACTTCACTGCCCCCCACTCCACCCCCTCTCCCTCCCACGTTATAATTGCTCGCACATTTCCAATCCATTCTATTTCCCATTACTCTTCCTCTAGATATTAATCATAGAATTTAAGATCAACACTACTTGTATTCCCTCATTTATTTCTGTATATATTTATACTCGAGCATCGTACGTGTACCGATCAAGTGGTTTACATCAATTGTAACTAGGTGCTTCAATGTCATAAAATCCGGATTTCTAATCGTAATGGTCGGGTCCTAGACATAATCACCTATATATATTACAAAAATATAATTAGGAACCCATATAATATTAATCAAATAGTTAAAACACTTAAAAATAATGTCGATCAATAGGTTATAATAATAAAAAATATATACCTTTTAAACTCCGCTAACAATTCAATATAGCATTAAACTAGATTTTAGAGACCCGTGTTAAATACTGGACACGGGGCTTACGTTATTATCAATATTAGATCTTCATACATTTAAGTCATAAAAGCTTATAATTTTGAAGATATACGGTTCCAAGTGTAATACTTTGCAAGTTGTAGTACAATAATCACAGGTTCGTCGTAGTCATTAAGACACATGTTACAATAATTCATCTATTATAGAATTTTTTTAAACCAGTTGTACTCATAATGTGATATTATTATGAAAGATAATTAAGAATTAAAATATAAACATACTTGTGATCCTGTACTTGACATTCAAGTATATATGTCTTTGATCATGATGCGAACCATAACACGAATAGGTTTATTTTCAATCACTTATCCTATGATAATTAGATAATAATTGGGATTGTTTTCATATTATTTGATAACAATTAGGACTCTTGATTTGAGTGACAATTGTAACTTTAAACATTAATACGCAAAACTAATTGGATTTAGTATTGAAGTAACCCTCTGTTGTAAAGCGTGCTTTGTTTTATGATCGTCTCATGTTCTGTAATTCCTATTGTGTTTAGGATAAGGATGTTGTATATCGTCATCTGTTATTGTGTTTGGGATAGGTATCTAGAATTCATATTGTGTTTATGTTAAATATTAAATTAAATATTGATATTTATAATTTATAAAAATCTAATCTAATATATTACTCCCTCGTCCCATTAGAAATGTCTTGTTTTGAATATTCAAAGTCTTTATTTATCAACTTTGATCTTAATTTGTAACACCCCAACAAGCCGGAATAATGGGATATCACAAGAAAAGCACAGCACGATATGAAAATAATGTAGAGGGAAACTAAATGCATAAAAAGGATTGGACAATCCATACAAATCATTCAAGAATACAAGTACCGGATCATACAAATGCATAAGAAGCACAACACCATCAAACGTTTACAAAATATAGTTCAAAAGATGGCTAACGATCCTAAGCATAACCCATGAGCGGGATCAAATGAATCACGGATCCATAAATAGTCCAAGTCCAATCCTAGCATGCAATCAATCAACCAACACGTCTCTGATTAACTTGTTCACCTGAAAAGTGTACTAAAACGTGTCAACGTAAAGTTGGTGAGTTCGTAGGTTTAGTAATGAAAATCAAGTGTCGGGATATCAACCGTTAACGATATACGAGGATTAGAATACGTAATCACGTCCAAGGAAACCCTAAAAGGTTTCACGTTATCACAAGTCAAACGTCAACGTCAAATAATCGTCCATATATATATAATATCGTCTTTACGCAGGTTAAACAATCCGTATCCACGGTTATGATCATGCCGGGTGTGGATTCGTCAATCCACCGTCCACGTCTTACATAATAGTATATAATAAACGTCTTAATATAATATCGTCATAATATGGCAATGATCATACCGGGTGTGGATTCGTCAATCCACCGTCCACGTCTTACATAATAGATAATAAACGTCTTAATATAATATAATACGTCTTTTGTTAGGACCAGTTTTGCTGAAACTGGCCAGTCTCCAGTTGCATCTGGAGACTACAAAGATTTGTCCAGAAATATATTGAAGTCCAGTTGCAACGTACAGTTAACGCAACTGAAGACTTCCTCCAGTTGAGATCTGACCAGATGAAGAATCATTCCAGTTGAAGTCGAAGACAACAAGTGGAAGATAAAGAATGACAATAGCAGCGAAGCCCAGTTGACATTCTACTCAGATACAAACTGGAGAACATCAGTATAAAGTACTTACAAAGCTTTACACTGATTACGAGGAAAAGACCTTTATGCTTTATGTGCTATTACACGGATAAAAGGATTTATCTATGTATAAAGTACAAAAAGGTACATAAAGCAGGTTGAGAAAAGTTACTTTATACTGTAACTTTACACAGCATTTTAAGGAATTAAATGTTATTCCTTAAATGTTCTCAACCATATTTGTACGGCCAAAGTTGACATCCCAATGTCAACTTTGCCTATAAATAGAGGTCTTTGCACAACACAAAAACAACTTTGCAAACCTGCAATATTCTTGGTGAACTTGTGCAATATTCTCTCAATCGCAAAAAGGAACATTTCACAACTTTAAGTGTTTCGATTGTTTAGAGAATTTTCAAGTATAGATTAATTGTATTTCATAGGTTGTTAGGATATTTACATACTTTGTATTATCTTGGTTCCGCAACAACCTTGTAATTTATTTAAAGTTAATAAATAAATTACACTTGAAAAATACATATTGTCTCACCAATTTACTTTACAAGTATTTTCTATTATTGCATTGTCTTTTACTTATTGTCACTTTAATAAGTAATCTATCCAAGAACTTGGTATACACTCACTGCAACTGGTCGTCTCCAGTTCAGTGTTTATATTGCAAAGTAACCCCACCATCGACATAGAGGTGTCTTCAGGTAGTACCATCTATTAAGTTGGGACTTACAAGTGGTATCAGAGCACTCCAACCCAGTTGCTATATCTCACAACCCAGTGATGCACTCCAAAACAAAGCATATTGACATCAGGTATCATTTCATTCGTGATCATGTTATGAAAGGAGACATTGAAATACATTTCATCCCCACTGAAAACAGCTCGCTGATGTTTTTACAAAACCTCTTGATGAGAAAACTTTTAAACATCTCATCAGCGAACTCGGAATGTTAAATTCCTTAAAACTGGAGATTTTTGTTATGAACGCGTCAGTGACACTGATGAAGTTCTCCAGTTGAGGAGGTCCAGATAATCTTTACTCGCCAGGCTATCGAACGCCTTTGTGATACTATCCTGGCACTAATCGATTTCTGGATCATCATTTTAGGGGGAAAGACTCAAAATAAATTTTCTTACCAAAATTCTTTTTGTTTGAAAATGGCAACTGGAGAACTCTCCAGTTGGAAACTGACACTGGACTAATCCTCCAGTGTAAAGGTTCAGTCTTGTCTTAAAACTGGTTGTCAACCAGATTTTCATAACGTTGGAAAATACTTGGTCAATATTTGTGACACGTGATGGTACTCGAGTGTTTTAACCCACTCAATATCGTCATATGACGTGTTTAAAGTCATTCTTGTAAAAGACAACTGTTTTTATTGGGAATATGAAAGTTAGTGGGCGCGTGGGTAAGTTAAGCCGTCGTAGCATTTAATGCTGACACGAAGAATTAAATTGTTAGTTCAAAATTTAATTAACTTTTGTAAAAATATCTACAAAATTGAGTTTTGATAATAAAATAATTCTTGGTATTTCATTGGGATCATAATTTTCCTTATAAATACCCCTTATTTACTCCGATCACATTTACTTTCTTTTACATTCTTTCATTTACTTCCAATCATCATCAAACTCTTCATTCCTCTCTCTGCTTCATAAATCAAAACCCTAATTCCCAAATTTTCAGTTTCATATTCAAATCTTTCAAAAATGGCACCTAAATCAAGAAGTAGGGATGTAAATCTGCTTACAGTCCCTTATAATCCATCAAACAATGTCAAACGAGCCAGTGGTGCCCCTTCAAATTCCACATCAATAAAATTAAATCCAAACAATCTCATGGCTAGTTTGAGAGGGACTCAAGCCGCCGATACACTAATCGGGAGAATCCAAGCATTTCTTCGTGATTCTCCCCTCGGCGAGTCTTTTTCCCTCAACCCACGCAAGATGTACCATGAGTACTTGTGTGAGTTTTGGTACACAGCAGAACTCTCCGAAGACTGTTCATCTATCTCCTTCACCCTTAAAGATGGATCAGTCGAGTGTACCATTACTGCAGAAACGTTGAGGGATGCTCTGCACCTCAACTACTGGAGACAGGGTGAGTCTCTAGTTGTGATATCCCAAAATATCAATTTTCGCCAGGTACTCCTTGATATGGGAAACAAGGAGTGTTTGGAAAATGGGGTATTAAAAACCAAAGGTGCTATGACTATGAAGGGCCTTACACCATCCTGGAGGTACTTCTTCATTCACCTAGTTGAAAGCATGGGTGAGAGTTCTGGTGGATTGATCCAGATCAACTCCATACACGCAGAGATGGCTTACTGCTTGTGGAATGGACTTAGAGTGGACTTTGCTGACATTTTATTCAGAAGCCTCGTGATTAAACTGAAGGGCTCCAGGGGATTATGCATCCCCTTCTCCGGGTATTTGTCACTCTGTTTTCTACAACTTTTGCGCAGTGAAGAATATTCACAACACTCAATCTCTGTACACTGTCCCAGAGTTGCTGAGGAATCTTGACTCCCTAACATCTGTCGATGGGGAGGTTGAGATCCCTCAGAGAATGTTGCTGGCATTCTCTAAAACCGATGCACCAGTCCAAGGTGAGTCAGAAAGACAACTGGGCGGGCCTCAAAACAATGAGGGGCCCACCAATTCGTCTGCTGGAATCATGACCATTGCCAAACCCGGGCAACAGTCTAACCCCTCCAGCTCCACCGTGTCTGTCCCTTTAACCATCTACCCTGGAGACCTCCCAACAGGTCCTTCAGGTGTTCCAAAGGCAAAAAGAACACGTCGCCCTAGGACTCGGTCAGCACTTTCCACTGATAGTAGAAACCAAGCCAGCCCTCCAACTTCCTCCCAACAGGAACCTGGAGATAGTCAAATGGGACAACCGCAAGCAGCCACCCTCGAATTTTCTGTAGGAGAGGGTGGTGAAGATGATACTGGGCTACCCCAACCCAGAATAGAGTTAGAGTCTGCACAAAGTTTCCACGGCCTATCTTCTGACACTTCTCTTGCACGAACTGACGACGTCTCTGGCCAGTCACAGCTGGAGACTGAGGTTCCAAACTCTACGGCTGATGATGTTATGATTGTGGATAGAGCAATTATAACTGAGGCAACCCCAGTGACCTCTATCCCTGGTGAAGTTACCCTGGTAACTGAATCTTCAACAGATGCAACCCTCCAGGAAACTGGAGAAGGTCATCTGGAGACTGACCAATTTGGTCAGCCCTCAGTTACATTCATGTATCTGGACATGAATGTTAATGACGAGGAAATCCTTATTGAATCTTCGGATTCTTAAGGTAATGCTTCAGACATTGAGATTTTTGAGTCTTCTGTACAAGATCAAAACCCTTCATCTCATGTCTCGCTTCCAGATGCTTCAATTTCAATTTTACCATCTCAAGAAAATGAGCCTACTGAAACTCCATTTCCCACTTATAACTATATGTCTGGAAACAGACGTATGGCACCATCACCATCTGGGCAGTTCTCACTCCTTCGAGAAATGCCACCACCACCGCCGCCGTTGGACACACCTGAGCATTCTCAGCATGTCCAACAATTTGAATTTCCTCTCCTTCCTTCTTCCACCACTTCTGTTACTATTCCTTCAACTGCTGCGATGTCAACTGGGGAGGTTTCTCTCAATTTGCCTCCTCCAGTTACTCCAGTGGTAGCTGCTGCTGGTTCAGTAACACGTTCTCCTCCGTCACTGGACACTCAATTTGCCTCCTTCCAAGCCGAAATCCAAAACCTTATTCAAAGGGTGGAGGATGTTCAAAAGGCAATTGATAAAAATACCAAGACCCTCTCCAGATACAACAAGGATACCACCACAAATTCTAAGGTTGTTGATCTGGGGATAAACAAGTTTGCTGAAAATGAGGATCTGGTATTCAAGAAGCTCAATGAGCTGGTCGAAGGCTGTAACAATCTGGCTACTTCTCTAAAGGAAGCCTTTGACCTTACTCAGACCAAAGTCACCACTTCAATCTCCAACTTGCTGGGTAATACTGTTAGACAATCAGAGGTTGATTTGAAGGAGATTGAAAAGTAGGTTAAGGAATTAGTTGAAAAACCTGGCTTGAATGTGACTGAGCGTGGGCAGCAGTTGATGACTTCAGTTGGTCAGAAGATTGATGATACGCTGGGTGCAAGAGAAACACAACTGATTGAAAAGGTGATAGCTGAGATCACCAAGCTGGCCACTCCTCAGGTTGATCTGGCCCCACTCACTAATGAGATCAACCAGTTGAGGGGCAGCATAGACACTTTAAACACCCAGGTATCACATCACACTCAGTCTATTGATAAGATGACAACTGAAGTAGAGATTTTAAAGAAAAAGGATGAATAGGTGAAGGAAAAGGTGGTTTCTGGTCTTGATGAAGATTCTAAGACCTTGGATGAACTGAAGACTGGTCAGCAACAAGTTGCAGCAAATGTTCTGACCCAGTCTAAAGAGACCAACCATCTGTGAAGATCTTTCAGGATGATGTGCACAATCTTTAAAGAGTGCAAGGACCTGCAATCATGGCAGCCTCTTGACCGGTTGCCATCTAACCAATACGACTGGGAAGTCATAAGGGCAGGTCTAGATGCTGCCAAGGGGGAAAGACGTGCAGTCCTTGCACCAATTGCAACTGGAAGTGCTCCATCTGGAAGTCAAACTGGTAGAGAAATGGTAGTGGCTGCCAGTACTGAAACTGGTGAGCAAAGGGTTGAAGAGTATGAGGATGTGATTGATAGGGGGAATGTTGATAAGGGCAAAGGGTTAGCATCTGATGAATCTGCCCAGCCGGCCACTGATGTACCAATGTTAGAAACTGGCAATGTTGATAGGCTTCCTCCAATTTCAGAAAGTGATAGCAAACGATTGGCAAGACTTGGAGATCAAATCAAAGAAAGAAAGAAAATGAAACAAGCAAACCAAGCTGAAGCCAGAGAACATCTTGCCAAGATAAAATTGCTTGATATAAGTGATGCTCACCTGTTGGGAATCACTAAGGAGGAATATTCCAAAGTCAAGAATGATGCAAGGATAGTGGGCATGTTAAAAGAAATGCTTGATGTTGAACTTGACAGACACTATCCTGATGATGAAGCTGAGTATGATGCTAGAAATCTGAACATATCAGTGGAGAAGGCTAAAGAGAATCGGGCCAGTGGAATTCTTAAAAGAATTGAAAATGTCAAGAAGGTTGTGAAAAGGGTCTTGAATCCACCAAGAAGGAACCCTCAACCAAGAAAACCACTGCACAGAGATGCTGATCTAAGAACCTTCCTTGAACCAACTGGCGAAGTCTCAAATGATGACATCAAGGTTGCCGTGCAGGCTGCTGGAGCTGGGACTATTAAAATTTCAAATGAATCTGAAGCCAGAAACTATTATTCCCAGATCATGGAAACCAGAAAGCACAGTGGGGCAATTAATGGTGTCTTTGTAACAATCAATCCAGGCACCAAGTTCTTTCATGTTGAAGTCAGTTATACTAGAGGGCCACTAGTTAAAACTGATAATCCTGGTGTGATGCAATATGGGTTCTCTGAATGGGTGGAGATGGTGAACTTTTTGGAAGCAAAGGCACAAAATAATAGGTTTGAGAAAGCATGGGTCAACTTCTTAAAGGGCAAGATTCAACATAAAGAGAATCTGGAGCTGAAGTTGAACATTGATCCTGAAGACTCTCGTCCTATCTCTTCAGTGTCAAAGAGAAGGAGAACTGGCGAAGGGCCATCTGATTAAGTTTTCCTTCCAGTTTATCTACTTGTATTTTTATTTACATTCTGTAACTTATGTAAATTTCATTTCCTTGTATAAATGAAGTTACCAGTTTGTAACCACAAGGTAGATAATAGATTAAATCTAACAAACTCAAAAGAAAAACCCAAGGCATTTATTGATCTATAAAAATGCCTTGGAAAACTTAGATAGACTTAATCGAACAAGTCTTTCCAGTTCATACTTGTATAGATACAAGAACTGAAAAAGACTTGGCAATATTTCAGGACAAATAGGGGGAATTTGTTAGGACCAGTTTTGCTGAAACTGGCCAGTCTCCAGTTGCATCTGGAGATTACGAAGATTTGTCCAGAAATATATTGAAGTCCAGTTGCAACGTACAGTTAACGCAACTGAAGACTTCCTCCAGTTGAGATCTGAACAGATGAAGAATCATTCCAGTTGAAGTCGAAGACAACAAGTGGAAGATAAAGAATGACAATGGCAGCGAAGCCCAGTTGACATTCTACTCAGATACAAACTGGAGAACATCAGTGTAAAGTACTTACAAAGCTTTACACTGATTACGAGGAAAAGACCTTTATGCTTTATGTGCTATTACACGGATAAAAGGATTTATCTATGTATAAAGTACAAAAAGGTACATAAAGCAGGTTGAGAAAAGTTACTTTATACTGTAACTTTACACATCATTTTAAGGAATTAAATGCTATTCCTTAAATGTTCTCAACCATATTTGTACGGTCAAAGTTGACATCCCAATGTCAACTTTGCCTATAAATAGAGGTCTTTGCACAAAACAAAAACAACGTTGCAAACCTGCAATATTCTTGGTGAACTTGTGCAATATTCTCTCAATCGCAAAAAGGAACATTTCACAACTTTAAGTGTTTCGATTGTTTAGAGAATTTCCAAGTATTAGATTAATTGTATTTCATAGGTTGTTAGGATATTTACATACTTTGTATTATCTTGGTTCCGCAACAACCTTGTAATTTATTTAAAGTTAATAAATAAATTACACTTGAAAAATACATATTGTCTCACCAATTTACTTTGCAAGTACTTTCTATTATTGCAATGTCTTTTACTTATTGTCACTTTAATAAGTAATCTATCCAAGAACTTGGTATACACTCACTACAACTGGTCGTCTCCAGTTCAGTGTTTATATTGCAAAGTAACCCCACCATCGACATAGAGGTGTCTTCAGGTAGTACCATCTATTAAGTTGGGACTTACATCTTTCATCACATATAAACGTCCAATAACACGTATCACAAGCAAACAATTAGATAACTAACGTCTCGTTTCATATCATAATCAATTGTATCAACCAACAAGCGTTTAAACGACAAGTACACTTTCCACCCCAAAATAGGTAACGTAGGGCCTACGAAAATCACCTTGATCGGCAAAAGAGAAGTTTATAATCAAATAATATCGTCCAATGATCGTTACTCGAACACACCTATCATTAAGCATTTACGTTTTAAGTTAAGTCTCTATTTAGGTTTTAGAATTGAGTCACGACTTTGAACGACTCGTAGGACCCGCACAAGACACTAAATGAGACAAGGAAAGATTCTATGTAAATGTGGACTCGACCCAAGAAGTGAGTAAACAAAGCTAGAACTTGAAACAGGAAAACGACAATTAAAGGGGTGGCGTCTCAAACGGTGAGACTTAACGTCTCACACGGTGGTTCAAAAGCAGCTTAGCATGCCAGACAGTGGTAGCCACCGTCCCAGATGGTGGCCTGGTTAAGGAAGTTCCAGCGTGCATCCACCGTGTGCTTAGCGTAAGACAGACAAGGGGTTTTTAATTTCAAAATTTTATTTTGGGCGCCACCGTCTCAAACGGTTACCCCAGCGTCTTGGACGCTCCCCACTGTTTTACACGCCCCCAGTTAGCATTCCAGATGTCCAGCCAAGAGGACCCACCATCCCAGACGGTGGTTATTGGCATGCGGGACGCTGATCGGGCTGCAAGTGCAGCAGCAGCAGGAAAACGGGCCAAACATGATCCAAAACCCTAAAAACTCATTTCCTTGACCTAAAACTTGATTAAGGCGGTTTAGAATCCTTTTATACCAATAATTGAACACATTTAAACGCAATTATGCATAACCCACTTTGAATTTCCAAATCAAAACACCAAATTCGACCCAAGATTTGCTTGACACAATTTATGACTTTTGAAAACCCTAATCTTGGTTAAAAACGAATTTGACTTACTTTTTGACCTAAAGCACTTTGTTTTGGCTGGAAATATGAAAATAAACATGAAATAAGGATATGGAAACAAGATTGCTCTCCAATTCTTCCACTAGAAGTTTAAATCCGAATTTAGCTTCAACATATAGGATTTTTTGCACTTTTAAACTCCAAATTTTGATATGTTGTTACAATGATGATATAAATGATAAATCTTGAACTAATCTAGCTTGAGACTCATTAATTGTGCTAAGATTTTAGGGAGAGGGTAAGGATGTGTGTTGGTGATGCATTTAGTGAGAAGAGAGAGGGAGATAGAGTAAATGTGGGTGAGAAATGAGAGGATGTAAGGGTTTTGGGGAAAATGGGTAGGCTTAGGTCAATGGATCGGTCCAAGTGGGTCAACGGGTCGACCCAAATACGTTTTCTAGTCAAACAACAAATCGTCTTAAGTCCCACAATCGACCAATAAGTCTCGTCTAGCATATAACACGTCCATCAATCATCAAATAAAGCTTCAATTAAGTAAATCGACTAACTAAATTGGCTAGTCATTATCATGAATAAGTCAACGAGTCAAGTAAAAGGGAATTCCATAATTCATGAAATTAATATTGCATTTAGCCACGTTTAACACGTTAAAGTACAAGTCAACTAAGTCAAAATAGGCAAATGTTACATAATTATTTTTGTTTGTGTCATATAATAATTGAAAAAGTTACATGTTTGATTGAGTTTTAGATATATTTTCATCAATAGTTATATAACATAAATTTTTTTATTTAAAGTCAAATTTAAAAAACAAAGACTTTGAATATTCAAAATGTGACACTTATAATGGGACGGATGGAGTATTAAATTGGACGACATTATCAATATTGTATTGGGATACCAATGTATGATATTTATTGGTATCAATTTATAATATATTCTTATAAGCTAATATTTATCGTTAGTCATGTAGTCGACATTGATATTTATATGTGTATATCTATAGAACGAAATGCATTTTTGGTCCCTGTGTTATCACACCATTTGCAATTTTGGTCCAAACATTTGCAAAGTGGCGATTCTGGTGCCACAAATGGAAAAGTTTTGCATTTCTGGTCCATTTTTAACCTTCCGTCCATATGGCTCCGTTATTCGACCCACGTGCGTGTCACGTGTGGGGTAGATTCGTCATTTCAATGCTTTTGGACCAGATTTGCAACAACAAAAAAAATCCCCCACCCATTTATAAACCCCTTTTTCCCCCAAATTTCTTAACCAATTTCTTTTACTATCCAAATTAAAACCCAAATACCAACAAAATTACAATCGATCAAATGGTGGTTTGTAGATGTGGCTCTCCTTCATTGTTACGCACATCGTGGACTGAGAATAACCCAGGAAGAAGATTTTATTGTTGTTCTAGAAAGGTAAAACTTTTATATTTCTTATAATTTATTGTTATTTGACCTAAATTTTGGGGATTTTTTTTAGGGTTCAAGACATGGGTTTATCAGTTGGCATGACCCACCTATGTGTAGTAGATCGATCGAAATCATCCCGGGATTGTTGAGATCAATGAATAGATTTGAAGAATCGTCAAGGGTTAATGAGATTCAAGTAAGAAGATACAAGAAATTGTTATTAATAAGTTGGGTTTTTTTTGTACTTTGGGTTATCTTTTTTTGAGGATTGTATGTTTTCTGGTGTTGTAAGTGTAAAAAAGGATTGTATGTTTTCTTAAATACAAGATATTGGTGTTGTATCCTTTATTTGGTATTTATATGAAAATGGTACTTTTATTATACAAAAATATTGTGCAGTTGTTGGAAGTCACTAAATTGTGTCAGCACTTGTTTGTAAAAAAGATAGATAGTAGTTCAGCAAAATAATGTCAACTGTCCAACCAATATCTTAAATGTCTAACAATAACTTACCAAAATTGTGCCATACATATATAGCACACATACTTAATTTAAGAAACAAGTCTTGCATACATACTTAAGCAGTCAAAAGAGGAAATAAGAAACAAGTCTTGACAGGAAATAAGAAACAAGTCTTGGTTGCATACAAACCAACATTCATCTAAAACAAAAGCAAATAAACTAGTGCCATCACTTGGCAGGCTTCTTGGTTGCAGGCTTCTTCCCTACAGTCTTTTTTCTCCCAACTTTTGAACCTGTAGCACCCCTTGAAACTGAACCAGTTGGCATTGAAGTTGAACCAACTGCCATTGTACATGATCTTTTGTTATGGCCATCTTGCTTGCAATTCCCACACTTAGTTAAAGCAGCAGCCCTTGTGAGCTTTCCTTCCTTCACCAACTGTATCTCAACCTGGCTTCTTCTTCTCTTCTTTTTGGGCCTCCCAATGGACACTTTCTGCTTGGGTGGAAGAAGTGTGTAGAGACCCTCAAACTTAGGCCATTCATTTTTGGCCCAGCTGTTTCACTAAATACAGGAATATTGCCCTCACAAATTACAGTAAATCTTCTGTTATCATTTTTCACAATTTTCAAATGCCTTATAGTTTCAACTGATAGTTGGGTGACAAGTTCTTTCATTTCTTGTTTAGTACCAAATACTTTCCCTGGATAAAACTTTGCAATATTTTTTTCTGGGTTTGTATTTTGCTCTCTTCTTAATTTCTTTAAAGCAACAGTCCTAGCATCATCACCTGAATCTGATTGACTATCAATATTGTCAAAATTCAATTTCTCAACCTCTAGATCATCAATTGGGCCTCTATTTTCATTTTTATCCCTTTGTGCTACCCATTCTACCTCACCATCTATGTTATCTACAAAATCAGTCATATCAACTTCCACATCAGTGATCTTGTTTTCCCCATCCATATTAAAATCACTATCTCCTTCACTATCATCATGTTCATGTTGGTCAGCCTCATTGTCATCATGTTCACCCTCATTACCCTGCCCCTGTTCTGCAGTTTCCATGTCATGTTGACCAATACCACTACCACTACCACTACCACCATGTCCAAGTTGGTCACCCTCATTTACATGCAAACCACTACCACTACCCTGCCCACATTCAGTTTGTCCATGTACATTGTCACTTAAAAATACCTCATTGAAAAATGCATCATTATAGGGTTGCATAGTAGGAGGAACACTAGTTTGGACTTGCCCACTACCCTGCCCATCTGTTTCATTAAACTGTGGTACATAAATTTCTTCAGTGAACAATGTCTTCTTAACAGGGGTATGTTTCTTAGCCTTCATTCTTATAGGGGTAAGGGGTATGTCCTCAATTTCTTTGATCACAACATTCTTTGGACTTTGCAAATAAGTATTTAAATTTGTTTTCCCTTTTTCTATATAAATTTCTAACACATTAGGCTTGCCAACATACTTCAATAAATACCTAATATCATCATCATTACCTAAAGCATGAAGACCATAATCCAAGTCACTATCTGGAGCTTTAAAGTGATACCACAATGGAACCTTCTCAGTATACCCTAGCTCTCGAAGCATGACATTCACTTCAAGTACAGAAAACTGGTCACCATCTACACAATCGACATAATTTACCTTCCCACCAACATATCTTCTGCCTGGATGCTTCTTAGTAAATGCCCCCCCGTGATGGATTTCCAATGTAAATAAATTAGGGTTTTTTTCTGTAAAAATAAAAAAAAATTAGGGTTTTTTAAGTTAAAAACAAAAACACTTATATATACATTGCAATGATCACCAACTATATATATACTCAAAAATGAAAACAGAATTTAATAAAGAAAAAACTCACCGTAAACTTCATCAAGGAAGTCATGTCTGGCTACATTTCCTCGAAGAAACCACGTAGTTGAATCAAGAGTTGTTTGTGATTTTTCTGGATTTTGAATCAAAAGTTGTTTGGGATTTTTCTGGATTTTGAATCAAAAGTTGTTTGGGATTTGTCTGCATCATAAGTTCTTTTGATTTAACTGCTCATGTATGTGTGTGTATATATTAGGGATGGAGGATGCGATTGAAATAAAATAGGTTAAGAAATTTGGGGGAAAAGGGTTTATAAATGGGTGGGGTTTTTTTTTTTTGCAAATCTGGTCCAAAAGCATTGAAATGACGAATCTACCCCACACGTGACACGCACGTGGGTCGAATAACGGAGCCATATGGACGGAAGGTTAAAAATGGACCAGAAATGCAAAACTTTTAAATTTAAATGTAAAAAATGTAACTAAAAACAAATTTAAAAGAATATACTTCTAGAACATTGAACACATATATTGTATTTCATCTTTTGAAATAATTTTTTGTAGACAATATTTCATATGTTGAAATTTTTTAATTAATTAAATGATTAAAAAAAATCTTCTCAAGTTGATGGCTAAAAATAAATATAAATTAAGTATTCAGGGCTAAAAAATGTAAATTATTGATGGAAAACAAAAAAGTGTAAATTAATGAGACTTTTTCTACAAATATAATATAAATACTAATATAATAATATATTTGGATAATGATTATTATAATTTTTAATTTATAATTAAATTAAATGATGACATAAGCGGAAGTCAATTTGATGAAATTGAGCGATTTGATTGGTTAATAAGTTATTAGTTCAACTGTCTTATAGTATATATTAAGATAAGATATTGATTGGATTAATACTTCAAAATGTAATCAACTTTACATGAATTGTCATATAGTATATATGGAACTTCAATCATGTGCATTGTATGTAACAAACTTTCAAATTTTGTGCATTATATGTATTTGAGTATATGTGGCAATCACATACGCTGTCACTTGTAAGTTTTTGATTGGTCGAATACATACCATGCACAAGATTTGAAAGTTCATTACATACAATGCATAAATTATTAAATCGAGACACGCTTATACACAATATGACAATTCGTGAAAAAAACCCGGATTAAACCAGAGTTAAGATAATGGTTGGTGAATATTTCGTAGGTATGGCCTTGGGATTCATTTAAGCAAATAGTTATTTTAATCATATACAACAACAACAACAACAACAAAGACCCAATCCCTAGACGGGGTACGGGGGAGGTGAGCTGTAGACAGTCTTACCCCTACCCAAAGGTAGAGAGACTGCTTCCATAAGGACCTCCGGCCACAAAGAGGTGAAAGTCGAAAAGTGTAAAGAGTTTAGTTATCATACCTGTCGGTCGCCGATAGCAAAGAAGGAAATACCTGTCTGTAAGCGTGGGGGGAGTAGCAAGCATGCAACCTAACATACTTTAGCACAGGTTCGACAATACATATACACTAGCCAACATGGGATAAGTAAACAACAATGCATACATGCATATAAAAATGGGACCAACCATGCGAGAAAGATAATTGGTGCTAAACATCCTATGGAACAAAGTACTAAGGCCGCCTAGCTAGACTAAATCCTATTCCTCACATATACTCTCAAACCCCTAAACTAATCCTAGTCCTCTAAATCCTCTCTCATTGGTCATGTCCTCCGACAAACAAGCATTTTGGGGTCAGCCTAGCGTGACCTCCCCCCTCGGTTTAGGCCTACCTCTACACAAGGCCAAAACCAATACGGAGGTCACAGAAAACCAAAGTCTAAGTAACAAGTCTAAGTAAATAGTCTACATAATCTAATCCCATATGCCTTTCGCCCCTTGTCCACGTCCTCCGCCAGGGACCTCCTTTGGAGCATTTGGTATCCTGCCCTTCTCCCTTCATCGACCTACCTCTTAATCTGTTAGGTCAAACCCCTCCCCCCCCCACCCCCCCCCCCCCCCCCCCCACCCCCCCCCCCCCCCCCCCACCCCCCCCCCCCCCCCCCCCCCCCCCCACCCCCCCCCCCCCCCCCCCCCCCCCCCCCCCCCCCCCCACCCCCCCCCCCCCCCCCCCACCCCCCCCCGACCTACCTCTTAATCTGTTAGGTCAAACCCCTCCGTAACATCGAGTCACCTTAGTTGGGCCCGCTTCTCCAGGCCCAACCATCCCTCACATCCTTGGGCAAAGCCATATGGGAAAAGATGTCGATCTTAGTCACTCAGCGATCTACCCTAACCTAATCCTCTACTCTAATCCTAGTTCTCCAGGCCTCCTATCCGACGTCATGTCCTCCGATAAGCTAAGCTCTTTTAGGTCCTTCGCTAGTCGCTCCTCCCACCTCATCTTTGGCCTTCCCCTTCTTCTTACGCCGTCAACTTGGATAGATTCTGCTCTCCTTAGTGGTGCAGCTTGGTCTCTTCTCCTAACATGACCAAACCATCTTAAGCGTCCTTCCCTTAGCTTGTTAATGATGGACCCTACTTCAAGTTCGTCTCTAAAAACTCCTGTGGGGATCCTATCTGATAGTTTCTTCCCGCAAGTCCACCTTAGCATCCTCATCTCAGCCACCTCCATCCGGGACGCTTGGGCTTTCGTCATCGGCCAACATTCCGACCCGTATAACATAGCCGGTCTAATAGCCACTCTGTAGAACTTGCCTTTCAGTTTTAGCGGGATCCTCTTGTCGCACATGACTCCAGAAGCTGCTCTCCACTTCATCCACCCTGCTTGGATCCGATGTGTCACGTCTTCATCTATCCCCCCCGATTTGTGTATCATTGATCCTAGGTATCTACAAGACTCCTTCGGACACAATATCCGCTCCCCAATGCGAATATCCTCATCCCCATTATGTCTTATCTCCTGCTTATCAAAGTCACACCGTAGGTATTCTGTCTTCTCTCGGCTCACACACAAACCATTGTCTTCAAGGGCTCCTCTCCATTTCTCTAACCTACGGTTTAGCTCCTCCTTTGATCTTGCAATAAGCGCGATGTCATCAGCAAAAATCAGGCACCACGGTAGTTCCTCTTGCAGGTCACTCGACAACTCGTCTAAGATCAAGGTAAAAAGGTAAGGGCTAAGCGCGGAACCCTGGTGTAGTCCCCTCTCTACCGAGAAAAGCTCTGTGTTCCCCACAGGGGTTCGAACACCGGTCCTTGCCCTGTCGTACATATCCCTGATAACACTAAAGTACCTCCCAGTAACTCCTTTCGCTTGTAGCGTCCTCCAAATCAGCTCCCGTGGTACACTATCGTATGCCTTTTCCAAATCTAGAAAGGCACAGTGTAGGGCTTTTTGTCTTTCCCTATACTTCTCCATAAGGCTTCTGGTGATGTGAATCGCCTCCATCGACGACCTCCCTGGCATAAATCCGAATTGGTTCTCTGCCACCTTCGTAACCCTCCTAAGCCTCATCTCGATCACTCTCTCCCATAGCTTCATGGTATGACTTAGGAGTTTTATGCCCCTATAGTTGCTACAACTCTGCACATCCCCCTTGTTCTTATAGATAGGTATAACCTCACTAAGTCTCCATTCTTCTGGCATCATTGCACTTGTCCAAATCTTGTTGAAGAGGCTTGTCAACAAGCTTATCCCCGCGTCCCCCAGGCATCTCCATGCCTCAATAGGAATTTGATCTGGACCTACTGCTTTGTTTCTCCCCATTTTCTTTAAGGCGAACCTTACTTCCTCTTG
Source organism: Erigeron breviscapus (assembly GCA_034093135.1). Taxonomy (NCBI): domain Eukaryota; kingdom Viridiplantae; phylum Streptophyta; class Magnoliopsida; order Asterales; family Asteraceae; genus Erigeron; species Erigeron breviscapus. The sequence continues at coordinate 16,320,339 of CM067169.1, read as the reverse complement.
GCTGATCCTCGTGGCATCGTCGTCGTCGTAGCGTGTGTCTGAGTGTGTACCGTCAACTCCTCCTTCACTTTGCCCCGCCCCTCTCCCATTAAAAAGGTTTGCGAAGTACTCTTCCCATCTTTTCCTAATGTCACCCTCCTTCACAATGCTCCGTCCGCTTTCGTCTTTTATATAAATGACGTCTCCTAAGTCTCTACGTCTTCTCTCCCTTGCTTTAGCTATTCTGAAGATATCGTTTTCGCCTTCTTTGGAATCTAATTTCTTATACAGTTCTTCGTACGCTCTTTCTTTTGCTTTAGCTACACTCTTCTTTGCTTCTTTCTTGGCTTCGTAGTACCTCTGCCTTGCCAAGGACCAGTCTTCATTTGTCCCGTTCCGGCGGCTCTTGATAAGCTCTCTAAAGCAACTATGTTTTGTCGCGACCTTGGTCTGGACCTCTTCGCTGATCCACCAAGATTCCCTACCTACTTTACGCTGCATACCTGTACCTCTGGTTACCCCTAGTACCTCCTTCGCCGTCTCCCTCATGCCCTCTGCCAAGTGTGTCCACAACTGATCAGCATCCATATGCGAACCGTCTTGGATCTCCCTTGTGAACCGCTTGCTTGTCGTCAACCTAAACGTCTCTGCTGCTTCACCTCTTAGGTTTTTCCAAAGGATTCTTGGCTTTACGACCTTCTCTATCTTGGTTGGTCGTCTACTCGAGAGCAAATCTATGACCAACAGTCTATGTTGGGAGCACCAATCCTCTCTAGGGAGGACCTTGCAATCTTTGCAGGCCCTAAAGTCGCCTTTACGCACCAGGAAGTAATCAATCTGGGTGTAATGTCGGCCGCTCTGGAAGGTAATCAGCTGGGTATCCCTTTTTCGGAAGAAAGAGTTTGCGATAACCAAGTCGTGTGCTGTAGCAAACTCCAATATCGTGCGTCCGTCTTCATTCCTTTCTCCAAACCCAAATCCCCCGTGAACACCCGCGTAACCGTCTGCCTCTACTCCTATATGCCCGTTTAGGTCTCCTCCTAAAACTAGTCGTTGGTAATCAGGGCAACTCCTAACAAGTTCATCCAACGAGTCCCAAAAACTCTTCTTCTCCACCGCTCCGAGGCCCGGCTGGGGAGCATACGCGCTGATCACGTTTATTGTCTCCTCTTGTATCACCAATCTCACCAACATCAACCTATCCCCGTGTCTTTCTACTTGCACTACATAGTCTTTAAGTCGTTCTGTCATGATGATACCTACTCCGTTTTTCGCCGAAGGCGCTCCAGAATACCATAGCTTGTATCCATTGACCTCTCTAGTGCTTTCCCCCGTCCACTTAGTCTCTTGAAAGCATGCAATGTCTATCTTACATCTAGTCAAGGCATCACCTAGTTCTAAAAGCTTACCAGTAAGGGTACCCACATTCCAGCTCCCGAATCTTAGCTTAAAGGTTCTCTTTATTCTAGCCTTAACCCCCCTATGCCTGCCCGCCCCTGAAACAGGAGGACATGACCTCACGAAACCATGGTAATGCGACAGCTTAAACTAAAAGCCTTCAATAATAATCGTAACAACAATAAAATATAATAAAATATAAAGTCCGACAATGAATACTAATTATAGTAGCACAAACGCAGCAATGGAACTTATTAACAGTAATATGCTTAATAGGTATGAAATAAAAGCGGTGATTTATTTTTTTTGAGTTAATAAAAACTATTTTACACGAGACAGCAAAATTTATTTAAAAGTAAAAGAATTTAACAGTTTTGAAGTGTGTAGTACAGTAAATAAATACAAATTATTCAGATTAGATATCAATTAGTCTAAATCTGTTAACCCCAAATTATACAGAGCAATAAGAAATAATACTAAAGATACCAATCAATTTGACCGTATAAATGATAAATAAATATACCCTATAACCAGTTCAATAACCCAAATGTAAATCAAGATGATTATTAATATTAAACTTGATAAAACAAAATATTAAAATAGGGCTGCTATATGGCTGTAATTTAAAACCAGTAAAGGAAAGTAAATAAGGGTTTGGAGGTTGTAACCAAAAGTGAAAATCCAAAAATTGTGATGGGGACGGTGGAACCAAAAGAGAATAATCAAAAATTGGGTTGGTAGAAATTAACCGTAAAGGTGAGAAGGTGGAATCAAAAAAAGATGATTTTTGCTATACGGTATTTAGAGGAGTGATGGCATTAAAGGTTTACAAACCTGACTTGGAGTGAAGATACAAAAGGGACAAGGAGGCAATTAATAATATAATACTAATAATAATAATAGATAAAAGTTACCTAAAAAAGGGAGAGAGTAGATCGAGTAGAAGAAACAAGAAAAGAAAGTGCCAAGACAAGAAGAAAAGAGCAAAGCTTTATAATTCGAGGAGATCTAGATGTCCGGCAGGGGGTTTTCCCGGTGAGGTAGCCGGAGAAAACTCCAAACGGTCACAACAGCAGTACAAACGGTAATTATTAGAGAGAGAGAGAGAGAGAGAAATATGATTCAAAATTTTTCTGTGCATATTTAAAGATAATATGGAAACTGATAATCCTTTTGATGATCCATTCTTTTCTGAATTGGTTGAAAATCGATAATTGATTAACATCTCTTATGTGTAGATGGCACTACATTTACATGTGTGAGGATTCGAACCGTTGATCCTCTGAAAACCATAAAGTGAGAAACTCTTTAACCATTAAGCTATCACCCCAATGATAATTTGTAGCTTTTATTTTGGTAGAACTATTGTATAAACCAATATTGACTAGTTTCTTTTTTACATCAACATTTAACAATTTATAAAGTGTTTGAATGTTGATATGTATAACGACTATTTTTTTATCGTAACAAATGGAATATAAATTTTATATATAAATGAAGGACTACAACGTTAACTCTTATTGTACTTGTTAAAGTGTATATCCAAAGGACGTACTTCAACTTATAGTATTATTTGAATCATATATCTTCCAGTTAATACTTATGAGAAAATGCATGCGCTAGTTTTAAACTACTTTTCCTCTGAGCTGCAATTATTTCTTGTTTTGGATTTTAGTTTGCCTATACAAATTTATATATACTCATGTAATAACACACGTTCAAAATTTGTCACTTAATTGTTCTAATATTTAACTTATGTAGGATTTATTTATTCCAAGGCCCAAACAAAGAAAAAAGAGTTGGAAATTCATGAATAACGAACAGATAACCGGATACAATCAATCTTTGAAGGCACGTAATCGCTTTCAGATTGAATCAATTTGGCGGTTCACCCAAACTATTCAATCGGATACAATCAAAGATTAAGAATTTTCTGTGTGTATGTATTTGAGAGAAAAGAACCAAAGAAGAAGAAGAGAATGATCTGAATGATATTACGGGACGTATGTATATATGTTTTTGGCCCATAAACTGCCTAAACGACAGTTAATTACTAAGGTTTTCGAATTGCCACTTTTGGTCCCTTTCAGAGGCTTTGCCCTAAGGTCATAATAAATTCAAATAAGCGTGCACTCCGCACCTCCAAGCCTATGTGATGTATTATTATGACGTTATCGATCAAACAAATTAATCCAATTACACTATAATATCCAACAATTAAAGCACCCAGCCGATAAGAAGACTAAAAACAATTCAATGTCAAAGAAAATATTACAACACGGTAAGCAAGGGCAGATCTTATTAGGACCCATGGGGCCCCGACCCCTTCCGTTTTTTCGCTATAGTGTATTTTATCTGTATTTTCGAAAAATATTTTTCTTAGTATTATTTTTGGTTCCCATGACTTTCGGCTCCTTCGTGACTTCCCTCAAGATTCGTCACTACTTGTATGATAAGATATTCTTTGATGTACTAACGTTGCTTCAATTTCTGCTCCTGTGTGTTGAAAGGAAATATTTAAGAAGTGTGAGAATAGTTTTTCGGTATGGTAAATGATGAATTGTGTAAATAAATTTTAGATAAAAAGTATGAATTGTTATATTAGACTCCAATGTTAGATTCATGATTTGTTTATTTTATTCAAAATTATTTATAAGAACTAATTGCATTTTTGGTCCCTGTGTTATCACACTTTTCGCACGTTTGGTCCAAACTTTTCATTTGTTGCATTTTTGGTGCCAAAAGTGTGCATTTTTCGCAAGAATGGTCCAATTTAACGATTCCGTCAATTATCAACCGTTAAATGGATCATGTGCACCTCATGTGAGGAGCAATATCGTCTATTTACATAATGGAGGACCATTCTAGCAATTTTTATATAAAGTTAATTACATTTTTCTCCATAAGGTTTGTATAAACTTTATTTCGTGATTAGGTATTCTAATCCTCGTATATCGTTAACGGTTGATATCCCGACACTTGATTCCTATTACTTACCCCTACGAACTCACCAACTTTATGTTGACGCGTTTTAGTACACTTTTCAGGTGAACAGGTAGATCAATGACGTGTTGGATGTTTCATTGCATGCTAGGATTGGACTTGGACTCTTCCTTGGATCCGTGATCCATTATTTTCCCGTTTAAGGGTTATGCTTATGTGTGATCCGGTACTTGCATTCTTGAATGGTTAGTATGGATTATTGAATCCTATTTATGCATTTAGTTTACTCTACATAATTTCCATGTCGTGTTGTGCTATTTGTGTAACCCTCATGATTCCGCCTTGTTGGGGTGTTACAGATGATGGAATATCGTTGATGGTGAAGTTGTGAGGTTGTGGTCGGGGATGATGGTAAGATGGTTCAAATCCGGCCAGATCTAGATCGAACGGGTATATCTGGTTCAAATTTGTATGTGTTTGTAATTTTGTATGTATATGGTTTTGGATCTGACCGAAATATAGATATACATATTTGGGTTTGTGTGTTTATATGTATATGGTTTTGGAGTTCTTTGATTTTCGATTATGGATTTTTGGAAGAAGATGAATAAAGGAGGAGGAAGGAGATGAATAAGAGGGGGAGGAAGAGAGAGAGAGAGTGTGTTTCTGATTAAATAAAAATAAAGTTTATACAAACCTTATGGAGAAAAATGTAATTAACTTTATATAAAAATTGCTAGAATGGTCCTCCATTATGTAAATAGACGATATTGCTCCTCACATGAGGTGCACATGATCCATTTAACGGTTGATAACTGATGGAATCGTTAAATTGGACCATTCTTGCGAAAAATACATACTTTTGGCACCAAAAATGCAACAAATGAAAAGTTTGGACCAAACATGCGAAAAGTGTGATAACACAGGGACCAAAAATGCAATTAGTTCTATTTATATTTAAATAAGAAATGTTACTATATAGTATTAATAAAAAGTACATTAAATAGGTAGATTCAACTTTTTGATTAAAAAAAAAAAAAAAATTTCTCAAAAATATAAGTTTTTCATTGACTTTTTTATCAAAAAAAATTTTTCATCAATCTACCATTGCGGATATTTTTATTTACTAATACTCTACTAATTTAATTCAACATCAATCAGTTGCTAAAATATATGGAGTATCTAATATTGACAAAATTAGTAATTGAGATTAGGCCTTTTGTTTTGTTTGGGATATGAAATGAAATTTTGATTTGATTCAGATGATCGATGTGACGTAATAGTTGTGTGTCATTATATAAACAAAAATATACAGTGTTTTTGTTCGTCCATAATTGTGTGATTTATCGCAATATATTCTTGAAGTAGGAAGGAAAAATGATAGTAAACCATAATACAACATATTTTTTATAAGGAAAATGATAAATCCTCTAAAGATTAGCCTAAAAATCCTCCTAAAAACTATAAGAAGATGACATGTGTATTCCATTAATTCTCTTTCCTAATCTCACCCCCTGATTTTTCCACATGTCCTCATCTAATAATTAGGAGGATTTTTAGGCTATTATTTAGGAGGATTAATCATTTTTATTTATATATGTATAACTTTTGCATTCACAAATTTATATAAAAATGGTAAGAAGGCGACAGTGGGTAACGTAGAGTGGGAATTTGGTAGTGTTAAATATTTCTCGTAAGAGAAATAGTAACGTCTTTGGCCTCACTGAGACGTTAGCATCGGGAACCCAACTACATATATGTTACCATATTATGTGTTTTTTGTTTTATTCTGCTATAGAACAAACCATATAATATGAAAGATTTATTTTGATTAATCTAATAAAATGATAGGTTTTGAAGATTTTTTTGTGTTAATGTTATTGTATGTTCATAACAGAATCATGATGTATATACATGATTTGACTATTAAGTCCGTGTATTCGATCTACAAGGTAGATTACACGTCAGATAGATAGTTATATGTAGGATAGATGTACAACACTATACCATTATAACAAATTCTAAACCAAAACTTTGTTTACTTCACGATAAAAGTAAATTGCATAATTAGATAGTTTGACAATCTTTTATCTATCCAAATGTACCACAAACACGAGTATACTCACTCATAGGGTATTCATAAATCACATGAGTTTTCTATATTAATAAAGAATTCTAATACTGAAAACATATATATGAGGTACAAATGTAGTTCTATGAACCTTATAACATTTGGTTTTGGCCTTTTGGGTCAAGCATGATCTCAAAGAAAGTATATATGTAACAACAATTTATGATTGATATTGCATATTCTAGTTGTTTAGTGCTAAAAGTATACTATATTTTAACTGTTAGTCAAAAAACCAACATAATAATATCGCACTAGCTATAGACCAGGTAAAGACTCAAAAATTTTTTTAACAGCATTACTTTTATTAATAATAAATTGTTCGGCAAGACGCCTGGGCAATAAACCAACTACTACAAATTACAATAAAAATGATGGACTCGTCACCCATACTGATCATGGGATACTAGATTTCCTATCACGGTTAGAGATCCAACAATATGAAATAGAAACAATAGAGTGAAATACAACATTACACGAGTCGCCAATCTCCCGGTGAATCACATGATTTCGGTGTTTCCACAACGACCACCACCACGCGAAACAAATAGCTTCCAAAATTCTTTTAAACTTGGACGGGAAATGAGAGTCATGAATCCATTCTAGCGTCGATTTCGGGTTAGCAATATCCATGTCAATCTGTGTCCAGTTGCTAATGAGTTGTAACATCCTAAACTTTTTATTTAACAGTTGACTAATGCCGTTAAGTCAACATTATGTGTGTCGTTAAGTCTATTGTAGATTTAATACTTATACGTAGTTATTGTGTGTTTTGTGTGAGGCTTGAAAGCCTAAATGTATAATGTAGTATATATGTGTGTGAAATGTAGATAAATGCCTATGTAGTGGTATTTAATGAAGTAATTATGTTATATATGGTCCATAGAGTAGTTTGGGACTAGAAATGAAGGATTAGGAAGCTTAGGGACTAGTTTTGACATAGGAGGAAAGTCAAAAACGGGTTAAGGGGTTTAGGGAGTGTCATTAGGTCATTAGTTGCAGATTTTCTTCCTCCTAAACAAGCCCTAACCGCCCCACATAGTTCCTCCATCAAATTGCAAGCCGAAAAGCTTCCTTACGTGGGATTCAAGTGTGTATTGTCAAGAGTTTTGCATTCTATTTGATATCTACAGGTAGAGCAGGTATGATTTCATTGTTTTCAGGTCCTTTTGATATTATGAGTCATTAGGATTAATTATTGGATTATGGGGGAATCGTTTAACGGAGATTAATGGTGGTTTTGATGGATTAAAGTCACATGTGGTGTAATTGATGGTTGAAATGCTTTGTAATGATTTGAATATGAAGGATTTTGAGGTATGAAAGTCTTGCATTTGATTTAGAATGATTTGGACCTGGTTTGGGATGAAGTCGATCAAACTTGTGCAGAATCGGGGCCAGTTGCGGCGCAACTGGTTTCCAGAAAGATAAGTTGCGGCGCAATGAGAAGCATTGCGGCGCAACGAAAGGCTTGAGCTGCGGCGCAACTCATCTATTTTCAGAAAATGTATACTTTTGAACCGTAACGTCGTTTGACATGTAGATTAGACCTGAATCATAAGTGAGTCTTTAAAGTGTGTGGGTCTAGTTATTGGCCTTAATGACGTGAGTATGTAGCTTGTCTAATAATCGTTTACTAATTATAGGTAGACGAGCATAGTTGCTTTACACAGTGACTAGTTGTTGATTGTTGTGGACTACGCCGAAGTAAGATACACTACTTTGACACGCTGGGGGATTCAACGAAAAGCTGGTTTCAAATCATAAATACTTCCATTTGGTATCTTTATATTGCATGTGGGCATATGGGGTTACACGAGAGGTATTATGGGTTATGTAGTTGACCATGAGACCTGAAATGCAGTTCCTAATGTAGTGAAATGAAGTATTGCTTAATGTAGTGTATTGTTATGCAGTTTATGTAGTGTTACGAAGTATCTCATTATGCATGAAACGTAGAAATGAAGTTGATGTGTGATATATGCATGCTTACATGGCTTGTACACCTAGCTCACTAGACTTATTAGGTTGCCATGTCACTTGCACGTTTAAGGATCCAAACGTAATGAAGATTAAGTGTGTGAACGTCTAGGAATGTGTGTTACCTAGACTATATGTGTGAGACGGTTTAGGAATGTGTGTTACCTAAACCATATGTATGAAACTGAGCTCGTAAATATAATGCAGGGAAAGTGTTAAGCTTAACCCGTACTGGTCTTAGCCGGACGAGTGCGTTAACGTAGTTGTTGCTTGGGTGGCTCCTTGCAACATGGTCATTATAATGCAGGGCGAGTAATACGAGGGGTTTGACCAACCTCCACATACGGATTACTCTTGGATTGGCTTGTCATTCCTTAACGACGAAGTATGACTCGCCTTTTGGTGAAACATCTAGTCGGGTGTGACTTATGTTACACTTATATGCAGTTAACGAAGATACGTGTGATAATGTGTGAATAAAATGAAGGATATGCACAATTAGGGGGATTCATCCTAATTGATATGAAGTTGATATGCAGTTATGTGTGAACGTGTGAAGTGTGTTGTGCCTAAATAAACTTGTCTAATAATGAAGATTGTTTTAATTGGACAAATGTTTTAATAACATAGTGTTATCTTACTTAGCTAATTCATTAGCTAACACTTGTTTCTTAAATGTGGTTGTTCCCTCAGGTTTAGCTTGAAGGACTAGTTGATGCAGGAAGAGTGAGAGTTGGGTAGATGCATGCAGGAGAACTTAGCTACCCATAGACGATTGACTCTTTAGACATTTATTTACATTTCGTACTTGATGTCGAATTTATGCAGTATTGTTGAACGGTTGTTTTGTGTTGGGCAACCGTTGGGTTTTCATTTTAAACTATTTGATGGTATTGCATGTAACACCAACTAAACGTAGAAACCGAACAGTTTTTATCGGTTTTGACTTTTAAAGTATTTTCTTCCGCAATTTGACACCGTTAGGTGAAAGTTTTTGAAAACCCATATTTTTAAAATGACGGGTGTTACATGAGTTGTGCAAGTTCATTAAAAAACATACAAGACGAAAAGAGATGCTCGATTGATTCAACCTGGTATGGGCATAATGGGCAAGAGATATCATCAACTATTCGTAGACGAAAGAGCCCGCCATCTCCATTTATAAAGAAGTGCAAGATTAAGCGCATATAGACTGCCAATGCCCAAACCTCCAACCTCTTTAGAAGCTAATGCTAGTTTCCATTTAATCCACGCCATCTTGTGACAATCATCCGTACTTCCCTAAAAGAAATTGGATCTCAACGACTCAAGTTTGCTATCCACCTTCTTTGGAAGTTTAAAGAGGGAAAAATAGTAAATTCCAAGAGAACCCAAAACTGATGACACAAGAGTAGACCTACCACCTATAGAAAGAAGTTTTGCATTCCATACCGATAGCCTCTTCTTGAACTTTAGCACCAAACCGTCCCAATCTTTGATTTCCTCATAGATCGGCCAATTGGAATTCCCAGATAGGAGAAAGGAAATGAACCTGGTTTGCAACTAAATCGTTCGGCCATGAAGGCAACTTCTTCACTTTTCACGCCAATACCAAAGATAGATGACTTATGAAAATTAATTTTGAGGCCCGAAATGGTGTAAAAGAATTTTAAGGCTAGCTGGATAGTATCAAGATTTGTCGTTAACCATTCACCCAATAGAATCACATCATCAGCATACAATAGATGCGAGATAGAAAGATGGTTAATATTAATAGCCCGAAATTTTCCAAGTCGTACCAGATTCTCAAACGCTACATGTAAGCCTTCCATTGCTATGATGAACAAGAATGGTGCCATTGGGTCACCTTGACGTAATCCTCTCTTTATGCGGAATTCACTTGTTGGGCTCCCATTTATCAGGATTGAAGCCCTGGCTAAACTCAAACATGACGTAATCCATTTAATCCACCTCTCACTAAATCCAACTGTTAGGACCAGTTCACCTGGAACTGTCCAGTCACCAGTTTACACTTGCCAGTCACCAGTTGCATCTGGAGATCAGTGAAACTGGTGACCAAGAAGATTTGTCCAGAAATATATTGAAGTCCAGTTGCACGTACAGTCAACGCAACTGAAGACTTCCTCCAGTTGAGAACTGACCAGTTGAAGAATCATTCCAGTTGAAGTCGAAGACAACAAATGGAAGATAGAGAATGGCAATGGCAGCGAAGCCCAGTTGGCATTCTAGTCAGTTACAAACTGGAGACCATCAGTGGAAAGCCCTTACAAAGCTTTACACTGATTACGAGGAATTGGCTTGTATGCTTTATGTACCTTTACCCGGATAATAAGCCTTATCTTATTATTTAAGTAATAAATGGTACATAAAGGTGGTTGATTAAAGTTGCTTTAACATGCGACTTTACACTGCTTTTTAAGGAATTAAATGTTATTCCTTAAATGCTCTCAACCACATTTGTACGGCCAAAGTTAACATCCCAATGTTAACTTTGCCTATAAATACAAGTCATTGCACAACAAGAATATTAAGTGTTTTGAAATCACAAAGTGAAAAACATACAAACACTTCACACTTTGCAAACCTGCAATATTCTTGGTGAACTTGTGCAATATTCTCTCAATCGCTAAAAGGAACATTTCACAACTTTAAGTGTTTCGATTGTCTTGAGAAATTCCGAGTGTAGATCAATTGTATTTCATAGGTTGTTAGGATATTTACATTCTTGTATTATCTTGGTTCCGCATCAACCTTGTAATTTATTTAACATCAATAAATAAATTACACATTGAAAAATACATATTGTCTCATCAAGTTATCTTACAAGTTATTTGTATTATTGCATTGTTCTTTACTTATTGTCATTTAAATAAGTAATCTATCTAGAACTTGGTATATACACACTGCAACTGGTCGTCTCCAGTTCGGTGCATATATTGCAAAGTAACTCCACCATCGACATTGAGGTGTCTTCAGTAGTACCATCTATCAAGTTGGGACTTACAAGTGGTATCAGAGCAGAAGGCTAATAAACTTGCCTAGATCTGCTAAGATGAACACTACTGAAGGTGGAGATGGTTCTGGTCAAGGTGAAATCCCTTTGAATAATAATGCCCAACCTTTTCAAAATGTTAATACTAATCCTCCTCCTCCTTCTACCCCAAACCACGTCCATGTACACTACTCTAACACTCCTGTTCCCAAATTCGATGGAAACAGTGAGACTTTCGGTACATGAAAGGCTAGAATGCTTTTGCATTTTGGTGGTATTGAGAGGTATATGTTGAAAATCCTTAAGGATGGACCATATATACCCATGTCTCTTGGGGTTAGTCCTCTTCTTGATCCAACTGGAAGAAGAGGTTCAAGAGAAAAGCCTGAAGACCATTGGTCTGATGAGGATCGTAGACTTGTTGATCTGGACACCAGACTCAAGAACATAATCCTTGGGGCTGTTCCTGAAGATCTAATTCCAACACTTGTGCTGTTCCCCAGTGCAAAATCTATGTGGGACGAATTAGTTATTCAGTTTGAAGGAGGTGATGATACTATTGTCACTAGAAAAGTTGCCTTGAACAAGAAGTATGAATCCTTCTTTGCCTTACCCAATGAAAGTCTAACTGGTACATACACCAGATTTTCTAGCCTCATTAATCAGCTGAGAGGCTTGGGTGTAGAGAAGGATAAGGATATTCTTCTTGAGAAGTTTTGTGATATTCTTCCTTCCAAATGGGAAAACATGGTTCTTGTCTTGAGACAAGGTAAAACCTTGCACAGCCATACTCTTGCATCGCTCTATGGAGCCTTCAGATTCACTGAAGATAATAATGCTGCAAGACTGGTGGCTGAGCAAGATGCCATGAACCATGCCCAGAGTTCCAAGGTTGCTAGTGTACCTGAGCGACCTTGTGCTGCTTTAATGTCTGCAGAGAGTGTCCAGGCACACTCAATGAAGGAGATGTTAAACAGTTTCTTGAACTCTGGCCTGGCCACTGAAAACAGTGATGGTTGTAATGAAACTGACGATGATGATCTGGTCGCCATGATTGCTAAAACCTTTAACAGGTTTAAGCAAAAATCTAAAAGATTTAATGGCCCCAACAATGCTTCCAGCTCCAGCTCTCTGGATAAAACCAATCTTACCTGCTATAAGTGTGGTAAGAAAGGTCACTTTATGAAGGAATGCAGATCTAGTCAGTTGAACAACCAAACTGGCCCCCCTGTCCCTAATTTCAATCGGCCTGATGATAGCTACAAAGCTAAATACAAGAAGCTTAAGGCCCAGATTGCCCTCCTGTCCATGGAAAAGGAAAAGGATCAGTGCTTAATGGCACAAACTGAGGGAAAATGGGAGTACTCTGATGATTCATCAGTTGATGAAGAAGAGGAAAGGGACATGTGTTTCATGGCCTTGGAAGACCAACAACAACATGTGGCAAAAGAAGATGTCATCACTGGAAGATGGGTGGACATCATCTTGAAAAAGGTATGTGATTATGATCACCAGATTGACCCTGAACTAAAACTGGACCTGGCTGAATCATTAAGTGGTGATTTAGCTTTTGTGGAAATTGTTAGAGCTGATAGTGAAAGATATCTTGACACTATCTTAATTGAACTGAACATTGTTAAACCACAACTGAATGATTTACAAAGTGTCAAGTTGGCTCTCAAGGAGTCAGTTTTAAAGATTGAGGCTTTAGAACTTGATAATCAAAAACTATTTTCTGATCTTGAAAAAGAACAAAAGATTATCAAGTCATGGGTAAAAGCATCTGGTAAAAAACTATGATGCATTTTCAAGAACTATCGATGCCCAGAAGAATGCATGGAAATCTGGAGATCTGGAGATGGCAGCTCTCATACCAGATCTTCATGCATTGCCTCCAGCTCTCAAGGTTGAAACACCTTATGATCAACCTGAAGCTGTTGAAACTGAAACCTCTGAGACCACCCCCATTGAGGTTAAAACTGGAGCCAATCAGGCTAAAGCTCCAGTCAAAAAGGCCACTGGTAACAAGCCTTTACCTCAAAAGTCTAAGGTGCCCAAGACCCGACAGACTAAAGCTCCAGTTGAACCAAGGTCCAAGGTTCAACTACCTGAAGAAAATAATATTTTGGTTAATCTGGAAAGTCAACTCCAACTTTTGTCTCGGCAGGTTCAGAGTTGTACTGCCCGGATTAACAATCTGGAAGGAGGTTTATTACCTCCAGTTTCAAACAAAATATTAAACCACTCCCTTCAATACCTAAACTAAAGAATGTTCCATCTGGAACAAAATCTGGTAAAAATAAGGGAGTAAGTATCAAATACCAATCATTTTTACTCCTGCACCTGGAGCTGGTGAAAAAGCTCCAGATGCAGCCTCCAGTTCAACACCACAACAATCTACTGTGACTTCTGTAGAGAAGTCCAGCGAACCCATCAAGAAAAGATGGGTTCACAAAAAGAACTAATGATTTTTGTGTGTGTGTAGGGAGATCGAAAGAAGAATATCTGGTATCTGGACAGCACTGCTGGCCGGACTATGACCGGATGTAAGCCCCTACTGGAAGAGTTCACTGTCCAAGATGGACCGACAGTGACGTTTGGTAACGATCAATCTGGAAAGACTGAAGGATATGGTGTGCTCAATAATGGACAAGTCGAATTCAAAAGAGTTGCATTTGTGAATGGTTTGAAATACAACCTGATCAGTGTCAGCCAACTTTGTGATGATGGCTTCAAAGTTTTGTTCGATATTGCTCAAGGCACCATATTTAACAAGGATTGGAAAGTGGTGATGATTGCACCAAGAAAAGGAAATGTGTACATCATGGATATGGAACCAGCTCCAAAAGAGCAATGTTTCTATACCAAAGCTGATGAGGACACCAACTGGCTATGGCATAAAAGATTATCCCATCTTAATTTTAAGAATATCAACAAGTTGTCTCGCAAACAACTGGTTGATGGGATAAATTTCTTTCAATAAAGAAAAAACCATGTCCAGGGTGTGAGATGGGCAAGCAGAAAAGAGCCAGTTTCAAAACTAGGCAAAATTTTAGCATCACTGAACCTCTTCACATGCTACATATGGATCTCTTTGGTCCAGTGAATGTTCAAACTAGAGCTGGAAAGAAGTACACTCTAGTTGTGGTTGATGAATTCACCAGATACTGCTGGGTGGTATTCATCAGATCCAAAAGTGATGCACCTGCTGAAATCATCTCTCTCATTAAAAGAATTGAGCTCAAGTATACTCGAAAAGTTTGTCAGTTGCGAAGTGATAATGGTACTGAATTCCAAAATAAGGTACTTGAAACATTTTGCAATGACACTGGCATCTCTCAAAACTTCTCATCAGTTCACTCTCCAGAGCAAAATGGAGTTGTTGAAAGAAAGAATCGTACACTGATAGAAGCATCCAGAAGTATGCTATCTGAATCTGGTCTTCCCACCAGTTTTTGGGCTGAGGCAGTTGCAACTGCTTGTCACACCTAAAACCGGTCAGTCTACATCAAGAGACATAAGAAGACTGCCTATGAAGTACTCAGGAATCGTAAACCAAATATTGGATATTTCCATGTATTTGGTTGTCCAGTTTATATCTTAAACGATTCCAGTCAGCTTGGAAAGTTTGATGCAAAAGCTGATGAGGACACCAACTGGCTATGGCATAAAAGATTATCCCATCTTAATTTTAAGAATATCAACAAGTTGTCTCGCAAACAACTGGTTGATGGGATACCTAAAATTTCTTTCAATAAAGAAAAACCATGTCCAGGGTGTGAGATGGGCAAGCAGAAAAGAGCCAGTTTCAAAACTAGGCAAAATTTTAGCATCACTGAACCTCTTCACATGCTACATATGGATCTCTTTGGTCCAGTGAATGTTCAAACTAGAGCTGGAAAGAAGTACACTCTAGTTGTGGTTGATGAATTCACCAGATACTGCTGGGTGGTATTCATCAGATCCAAAAGTGATGCACCTGCTGAAATCATCTCTCTCATTAAAAGAATTGAGCTCAAGTATACTCGAAAAGTTTGTCAGTTGCGAAGTGATAATGGTACTGAATTCCAAAATAAGGTACTTGAAACATTTTGCAATGACACTGGCATCTCTCAAAACTTCTCATCAGTTCACTCTCCAGAGCAAAATGGAGTTGTTGAAAGAAAGAATCGTACACTGATAGAAGCATCCAGAAGTATGCTATCTGAATCTGGTCTTCCCACCAGTTTTTGGGCTGAGGCAGTTGCAACTGCTTGTCACACCTAAAACCGGTCAGTCTACATCAAGAGACATAAGAAGACTGCCTATGAAGTACTCAGGAATCGTAAACCAAATATTGGATATTTCCATGTATTTGGTTGTCCAGTTTATATCTTAAACGATTCCAGTCAGCTTGGAAAGTTTGATGCAAAAGCTGATGAAGGGGTATTTTTAGGTTATTCAGATATTCGAAAGGCCTTTAGAGTTTATAATTATAGACTCCAAAAGGTTCATGAGACAATTCATGTCACATTCGATGAGTCAACTTGAAGCAATCAACAAGAGACCAAGCCTTGATATTACTCCAGTCGTTCCAATCAACTTTGGTGAAACTGACCAAGTTCATCGGTCAGTTGTTTCACCAGAAGATGTTTCCAGTTACAACAAATTGGAACCAGTTAAGAAGAAGAACACCACCAGTGACACATCATTCTATCCCTCCATCAATTTCAACTTACCACAAGAATTGGTGATTGGATCTGATGTACGTGCCACTCCAATATCAGCACCAGTTCAAACACCTACTTCTCCAGTTCTTCATGAAATGCCTTCTAATGAAGAATTTCATGATGCCAATCGAGACCTCATTGACTCTGATGAGGATGTAGAAGTTGTTTGGACTGATCCTTCTCCAGAAGCTGTTGCAACTGAAGAAGATCGCCAGGTGACTTGCACTGATATTGTAGTTCACCAGCCTAGTCAATACACTAGATGGACTCGAGCACATCCAATTGAACAGATTGTGGGAGATCCAACTAGTGGGGTTCAGACTAGAAGAGCCACCAGTGAGCAATGCTTAAACGTCACCTTCTTATCTCTAATTGAACCAAAGAAGATTGACGAGGCCATGGCAGACCCAAGCTGGGTGGAAGCTATGCAAGAAGAGCTCCTCCAGTTTGAAAGGAACAATGTTTGGGAGCTTGTTCCTTATCCACCAGGGTTAAAGAAAGAACCTATTGGTACCAGATGGGTCTATCGAAACAAAATGGATGAAGATGGCCATGTTGTAAGAAACAAGGCCAGACTAGTTGCCCAGGGTTATTGTCAAGCAGAGGGCGTTGACTTTGATGAAACTTTTGCTCCAGTTGCAAGACTTGAAGCCATAAGAATATTTTTGGCTTATGCAGCCCATCTGCAGTTCAAGGTCTTCCAGATGGATGTCAAAAGTGCGTTCCTTAATGGAACATTGGAAGAAGAAGTTTATGTTAAGCAGACTCCAGGTTTCATCGATGAGAAGCATCCTCATTGGGTTTATAGACTGAACAAAGCATTGTATGGTCTAAGACAAGCCCCAAGAGCCTGGTATGATACTTTAACTAAACATCTTCTTAAAAATGGCTTTCAAAGAGGTGCAATAGATAATACCTTGTTTATCTTGAAAGAAAGAGGTAATATCTTATTGGTACAAATTTATGTTGATGACATTATATTTGGTTCAACTGATGATGCAATGTGTAACAAGTTTTCTAAAATCATGTCATCTGAGTATGAGATGAGTTTAATGGGTGAATTAACATTTTTCTTAGGTCTTCAGATTAAGCAAACTGAAAATGGAATTTTCATAAACCAAGGAAAATATGTCAGAGATTTGTTAAGAAAATACAAATATGATTCAATCCCATCGAAAAACACACCTATTGCAGCACCATTGAATTTGGACTCTGACCCAACTGGCAAACCAGTTAACATAACTGACTATAGAGGTATGGTTGGTTCACTGATGTACTTAACTGCCAGTCGACCAGATATAATATTTGCAACATGTTTATGTGCCAGGTTTCAGGCTAACCCTAAAGAATCACATTTGCACGCTGTAAAGCGTATCTTTAGATACCTGAAAGGGTGTCCTAATCTTGGTCTTTGGTACCCCAAAGGCTCAGGATTAGATCTAATGGGTTATTCAGATTCTGATCATGCAGGTTGTAAGATAGATAGAAAATCAACAACTGGTGGTTGTCATTTCCTTGGAGGAAAACTGGTGAGTTGGACCAGCAAGAAGCAGACTTCAGTCTCTATGTCCACTGCTGAGGCAGAGTACATTTCTGCGGCCAGTTGCTGTGCCCAGATTCTCTGGATCAAGAACCAGTGACTAGATTATGGTCAAAAGTATACAAGGACCCCAATCTTTTGTGACAACACCAGTGCAATTGCTATATCTCACAACCCAGTGATGCACTCCAAAACAAATCATATTGACATCAGGTATCATTTCATTCGAGATCATGTTATGAAAGGAGACATTGAAATTCATTTCATCCCCACTGACAAACAGTTAGCTGATGTTTTTACAAAACCTCTCGATGAGAAAACCTTTAAACATCTCATCAGCGAACTGGGAATGTTAAATCCTTAAAACTGGAGCTTTCTTTGTTATTGAACGCGTCAGTGACACTGATGAAGTTCTCCAGTTGAGGAGATCCAGATAATCTTTGCTCGCCAGGCTATCGAACGCCTTTGTGATACTATCTTGGCACTAATTGATTTCTGGATCATCATTTTAGGGGGAAAGACTCAAAATAATTTTCTGACTAAAATTCGTTTTTTGTTTGAAAATGCAACTGGAGAACTCTTCAGTTGGAAACTGGTACTGGACTGATCCTCCAGTGACCAGTTCAGTCTTGTCTTATTTTTATAACGTTAGAAATACTTGGTCAATATGTGTGACACGTGATGATACTCGAGTGTTTTAAACCACTTGGTATTATGATCTGACGTGTTTCAAGCCATTTTAGTACTTGAAAACTGTTTGTATTGGGAAAACAAAAAGTGAGTGGGCGCGTGGGTAAGATAAGCCGTCGTAGCATTTAATGCTGACATGGTAGCATTTAATGTTGACATGGCAAATCATTATTTTATTTCAAAATTCAAACTAACTTTGTGAAAATATCTTCAAAAGGGATTTTGTTTATAAAATATGATTTTTGGTATTTCATTGGGATCTTGAATCCCTTATAAATACCCTTATTTACTCCGAACTCATTTACTTCTTTCTCTTCTACATTCTTTCATTTACTTCCCAATCATCAAAATTGCTTCATTTCTCTCTCTGCTTCACAAATCAAGAACCCTAATTCACAATTTTCAATTTCAATTTCCTATGGCTCCTAGATCATCTCATTCAAGAGATGTAAATCTCTTGACTGTTCCATATGCTCCTTCACCAGATGTCAAACCGGCATCTGGTGCTCCTAGTAATGCCTCTGTCATTAAACTAAATCCAAATAATCCGATGGCAAGCTTACGAGGATCTCAAGGGTCCGATACCCTTATTGGTAGAATTCAAAAGTTTTTGAAGGATTCTCCAATAGGACTCTCATTCTCTCTTAACCCACGCAAGTTGTTTCACAACTACTTGTGTGAGTTCTGGTACACTGCCAGTCTTTCTTCCGATTGTTCCTCCATCAGTTTCACTTTAAAGGATGGAACAATCCAGTGTACCTTGACCGCTGATGTATTGAGGGATGCCTTATGCCTCAATTACTGGAGAGAGGGTGAATCTCCAGTCGTCTTACCCCCAAATATAAATTTTCATCAAGTACTTCTTGAAATGGGACACAAGGAGTGCTTGGACAATGGGGTGTTGAAAACAAAAGGTGCGATGACCATGAAGGGCCTTACACCTTCATGGAGGTATTTTTTCATCCACCTGGTGGAGAGCATGGGTGGAGTTCTGGTGGACTTGACCAGATTAACTCCTCACAAGCAGAAATGGCTTACTGCTTGTGGAACGGATTGAGAGTGGACTTTGCAGATATTTTGTTTAGAAGCCTGGTCCAAAAGCTGAAGGGCACAAGGGGTGTGTGTATCCCCTTTTCAAGGTTCCTCTCTCTTTGTTTTAAGCATATTCTGGGCAGAGAAGCATATAATAGTACAGATTCACCGTACACTGCTCCAAATATGCTAAGGAATTTAGACTCTCTAGTATCTGAAGCTGGAGAGGTCGAAATTCCTGAACGAATGCAACTGGCATTCGCTTCAACTGATGCACCTATTGAAGGTGAGTCAGAAAGGCAACTGGGCGGGCCTCAAAATAATGAGGGACCCTCCAGTTCGTCTAATGTTGTGGTTGAGGATAGAGCAACCATAACTGAAGCAACCCCAATTACATCTATCCCTGGTGAAGATACTTCGGTATCTGATCCACCAACAGATGCACCCATCCAGGAAACTGGGGAAGGTCATCTGGAGACTGACCAGGAAACTGGTCAGCCCTTAGTTACATTCATGGATCTGGACATGAATGTTAATGACGAGGAAATCCTTATAGAATCTTCGGATTCTGAAGGTACTGAAACAGACTTGGAGATTCTTGATGCTTCTGTACAAGCTCAAGACCCTTCATCTCCAGTCTCCCTTCCAGACGCATCAATTTCACTTTCACCCTCCCAAGAAAATGTGCCTACTGATATATCTTTCCCAATATATACCGCTCCTTCACCAACTGGGCAATTCTCATTTGCTCGAGAAATGCCACCCCTACCGACGCCGTTGTTCACACCTGAGCATTCTCAGCATGAACAACACTTTGATTTTCCAGTCCTTTCTTCATCCACCACTCCTATTATATCTTCAACTGCTGGTTTGACAACTGGGAGACTTCCTTAAGTTTACCTCCTCTAGTTGCTCCAGTAGTAACTGATGCTGGTCCAGTGACACCTTCTCCTTCGTCACTGGACAGTCAAGTTGTCTCACTTCAAGCCGATCTCCAAAACCTTCTAACCAGGGTGGAGGAGATTCAGAAGATACTTGACAAAAACACCAAGTCATTCTCCAGATACCACAAGGATCACCTGACAAACATCAAAGTGGTTGATCTGGGGATAAACAAGTTTTCATCTAATGAAGACTTGGTGTTTAAAAAGCTAAATGAGTTGGTCACTGGCTGCAACAATCTTGCTGGTACTTTAAAGGAAGCCTTTGACCTAACTCACTCCAAGGTTACAACCTCAATCTCCAACTTGCTGGGAAATACTGTCAGAACTTCAGAAGTTGATTTGAAAGAGATTGAAAGGCAGGTTAAGAAATTGATTGAAAAACCTGGCCTAGATGTAACTGGACTTGGAGAGCAGTTGATGACTTCGGTTGGTCAGAAAATAGAGGATACGCTGGGTGCTAGAGAAGCACAATTGGTTGAAAGGGTGATATCTGAGATCACCAAGCTGGCCACTCCTCAGGTTGATCTGGCCCCACTCTCCAGTGAGATCAACCAGTTGAGAGGCAGCATTGAAAGTTTGAACACCCAGGTATCTCTACATGCTCAATCTTTAGATAGACTGACAACTGAAGTAGAAAATCTGAAGAAGAAGGATGATGAAGTGAAGGATAAGGTTGTCTCCGGTTTGGATGAAGACTCCAAAATTTTAAATGAACTTAAAACTGGTCAAGAACAAGTTAGTGCAAATGTCTTGATTCAGTCAAAGGAGACGAACCATTTGTGGAGATCCTTCAGGATGATGTGTGAATCTTCAAAGAGTGTAAGGACATGCAGTCATGGCAGCCTCTTGACCGGTTGCCATCTCACCTCTCTGAATGGGAAGGTATTCGGGCAGGTCTAGATGCTGCCAAGGGGGAAAGAAGTGCAGTCCTTCCACCAGTTGCACCTAGAAGGACTCCATCTGGAAGAGAATTGATTGTGGCTACCAGTACTGAAGCTGGTGAGCAAAGAGTTGGTGGATCTGGTGATGTTGGTGATAGGGGGAATGTTGTTTTGGATAAAGGCAAAGGTTTAGCTGGTGATGCATCTGCCCAGCCGGCCACTGATGTAATGCTTGAAACTGGTAATGCTGATGTACTTCCTCCAGTTTCAGATAGTGATAGCAGAAGACTGGCCAGACTTGGAATGATATCAAAGAAAGAAAGAAGATGAAACAAAGAAACCAAGCTGAAGCCAGGGCACATCTTGCACAAATCAAGTTACTTGATATGAGTGATGCCAATCTTTTGGGTATCACTAAGGAGGAGTATGTTAGGATTAAGAATGATCCTAGGATAGTTGACCAGTTGAAAGAAATGCTGGATGTAGAACTGGACAAACACTATCCTGAGGATGAAGCTGAATTCGATGCCAGAAGCTTGAATATTTCAGTGGAGAAGGCCAAGGAGAATAGGGCCAGTGGGATTCTTAAACGAATTGAAAATGTTAAGAAGGTTGTGAAGAAGGTTTTGAATCCACCAAGAAGGATTCCACAACCAAGAAGACCACTGTCTAGAGATGCTGACCTTAGCACATTTGTTGAACCAACTGGCGAGGTTTCAAATGAAGACATCAAGTCCGCTGTACTGGCTGTTGGTGCTGGGAGTATAAGAATTACAAATGAATCTGAAGCTAGAAGCTACTACTCCCAGATCATGTCAACCAGAAGACATAGTGGTACTATTAATGGTGTAAATGTAACAATCAAGCCAGGCACCAAAGTTTTTCAAGTCGAAGTTAGTTATACTAGGGGGCCACTGGTTAAAACTGACAATCCTGGTGCTATGCAATATGGGTTCAGCGAATGGGTGGAGATGGTGAATGTACTGGATGCGAAGGCACAAAAGAATAGGTTTGAGAAAGCATGGGCAAACTTTCTAAGGGGCAAAATTCAACATAAAGAAAATCTTGAGCAAAAGTTGAATATTGACCCTGAAGACTCTCAGCCTATCTCTTCAGTTGCCAAGAGAAGAAGAACTGGCGAAGGGCCATCTCATTAAGTTCTTTCTTCAGTTATCTACTTGTAATTTGTATTTACATTCTGTAACTTGTATAAATTCCATTCCCTTGTATAAATGAAGTTACCAGTTTGTAACCACAAGGTAGATAATAGATTAAAATCTAACAAACCTAAAAGAAAAACCTAAGGCATTTATTGATCTATAAAAATGCCTTGGAAACTTAGATAGATTTAAATCGAACAAGTCTCTATAGTTCACACTTGTATAGATACAAGAACTAGAAAAAGACTTAGACTATATTTCTAGACAAATAGGGGGAATTTGTTAGGACCAGTTCACCTGGAACTGGCCAGTCACCAGTTTACACTTGCCAGTCACCAGTTGCATCTGGAGACCAGTGAAACTGGTGACCAAGAAGATTTGTCCAGAAATATATTGAAGTCCAGTTGCACCGTACAGTCAACGCAACTGAAGACTTCCTCCAGTTGAGAACTGACCAGTTGAAGAATCATTCCAGTTGAAGTCGAAGACAACAAATGGAAGATAGAGAATGGCAATGGCAGCGAAACCCAGTTGACATTCTAGTCAGTTACAAACTGGAGACCATCAGTGGAAAGCCCTTACAAAGCTTTACACTGATTATGAGGAATTGACTTGTATGCTTTATGTACCTTTACCCGGATAATAAGCCTTATCTTATTATTTAAGTAATAAAAGGTACATAAAGGTGGTTGATTAAAGTTGCTTTAACATGCGACTTTACACTGCTTTTTAAGGAATTAAATGTTATTCTTTAAATGCTCTCAACCACATTTGTACGGCCAAAGTTAACATCCCAATGTTAACTTTGCCTATAAATACAAGTCATTGCACAACAAGAATATTAAGTGTTTTGAAATCACAAAGTGAAAAACATACAAACACTTCACACTTTGCAAACCTGCAATATTCTTGGTGAACTTGTGCAATATTCTCTCAATCGCTAAAAGGAACATTTCACAACTTTAAGTGTTTCGATTGTCTTGAGAAATTCCGAGTGTAGATCAATTGTATTTCATAGGTTGTTAGGATATTTACATTCTTGTATTATCTTGGTTCCGCATCAACCTTGTAATTTATTTAACATCAATAAATAAATTACACATTGAAAAATACATATTGTCTCATCAAGTTATCTTACAAGTTATTTGTATTATTGCATTGTTCTTTACTTATTGTCATTTAAATAAGTAATCTATCTAGAACTTGGTATATACATACTGCAACTGGTCGTCTCCAGTTCAGTGCATATATTGCAAAGTAACTCCACCATCGACATTGAGGTGTCTTCAGTAGTACCATCTATCAAGTTGGGACTTACAAAAAGAGTTTACTCTTTCGCCTTTTAAACCAATTGATTGGCCCGTCAAGAATTTGTCGGCCTTTAAGGAAAGCTGACTGTTCTGGGCTAATTATAGAATCAATGACCTTTGCTAATCTATTAGCTAATAATTTAGCAATTGTTTTATACTGAGTACCGATAAGACTAATCGGTCTATAATCTGCCATAGTAACACGGTGATCAACTTTAGGAATCAAGGAAATAAATGCCGAATTGCATCCCTGTGGAATTTTTGAAGTCTTAAAAAATTCTGAGACCACATCAAAGATTTCACCACCAATTGTATCCCAATAACGTTTAATGAAGCCAAAGTAAAACCATCCGGACCCGGCGATTTGTCACTGCCACAACTCCATACTGCCTGTTTAACTTCTTCCAAAGACACCCTTGAATCCAAAAAATTAGCATCTGAGTCGGTCAGTTTCTTGAACTTGTCTGAATTAATATGAAATTTGGGAATCTCATGACCACTGAATTTCTCTTTAAAGTAGTAAAAGAAAGCATTTTTCACCTCATCGGGTTCGTCCAACCACTTGCCTTGATATTTAATGCCCTTTATTGAATTTGATCTCCTTCTCTAGTTGACAATGTGGTGAAAGTATTTGGAGTTCTCGTCTCCCTCCATAGCCCATTTCAATTTTGCTTTTTGCATGTTATCTCGACTTATACGTAAATCAATTTCATTCAACTTTATCTTTGTTGTATTACGAAGCTGAACCAAGTCATGATTGGTGTGACCCATAGCTATTTGATGCTCTAATGATGCAATTTCAGAAATGTAATGGTTCCGGTAAAAAAGAGCGTTGCTATTTTTTCTCCAGACCCGAATATCATTTTTCACCACTTTTAATTTGTTTTTAAATCGAATTGCAGCGGATGTACAATGCAAGTTCTGCTGAGACGCCCAAGTAGTTTTGACCACATCTTGAAAGCCATAAACATCCATCCATGAATTAAACAACTTAAACGGAGTAGGGCCAAAATCACGTACCAACAGAGAACATACAATAGGGCGATGATCTAATATCAGCTCATCAAGAATAGTAACAGCCAAACTAGGGAACTGATCACAGAAGCCTCGAGAGAACATAAACCTATCAATCCTACTACCTTTCATTCCGTTGTGGGAAACACGCGTAAACTGGTTACCACCCGTGGTAATTTCGACTAAATTACTATTGAAAGTTGATGGGAAATAAACACCACAACGGTAAACACAAATGCGGAAATACCCCTTCGTTTGGAAACCTTTTCCAACCAGTGTGAACCTAAGATGAAACTAACTAATAGGGTACACTAAATGCAATCAAATCAGCCCCTAATGATAACAAAAACAGCAAACAAGCACACACACAACACAAGAGCTTTTAGCGTGGAAAACCTCTCAACGTGAGAGTAAAAACCATGGGACCCTTAGGCCGCTTAAAATCCACTACCACCAATAATAGAGCAATACAATCTGAATTTCCCTAAATATACTAGAGGCATACAACAATGATCATACACTTGAAATAAAGCATCAAGATGTATGGAAACAAAACAAAGACAAGAGAAGAACAATATCACCAGATTTTTTGCCCTCTGTTCCAGCCACAGTAACTCGACTTTCAGAGCACTTGAGACGAATTCAACCGTCCAAAATGTTGGCCCAGGTGTTAGGAACACACTGACGAAAAACCAAGACGATCCAACAGTTCAATCTATGGGGATCTTCAATTTACCGGACTGCTGCAGGGAAAAACGGGTGCTGAAACTTTTCTCTCTTTTGATCTCACTCTCTCTTCTATTATTGTGTATATTTGATAAATGGCTGCACAAAGCCTTTATCAACTGATGCCCTAAAGATGCAAGTCAACAAGAGTCAAAGAACTCTTGGATATGGGCCTAATTTGTGGGCTTCTTCCTCATGGGCCAAAGGAAAACCAACCCAACAAATCTCCCCCTTTTCCTGACTATGAGGAAGAGTTCGCCATCCCGGTGATTGAGCAACAAACCTTGAGCTTCTCCCTTGCCAATGGCTTAGTCAACATATCGGAACCATTATCATCGGTATGAACTTTATCAAGTTCAAACAAACCATCTTCAAGACAATCTCTGATCCAATGATACCTCACATCAATATGTTTTGTTCGCTTATGAAACATAGAATTCTTAGCAAGGTGAATAGCACTTTGATTATCACAAAGAACCACGTAGCGCTGTTGCTTGAAGCCAAGCTCCTGCAGAAACCTTTTCAACCACAATAGTTCTTTACACGCTTCTGTTGCTGCCATATACTCAGCCTCTGTTGTAGACAAGGCAACACACTTTTGCAATCTTGACTGCCATGAAACAGCCCCACGAGCAAAAGTCATCAAATAACCCGAAGTAGACCTCATGTTATCCTTGTTACCAGCCATATCTGAATCTGTGTAACCAACCAGCATCGGCTTCTCATCTCCAAATGTAATACCCAACTTGGAGGAACCCCGCAGATATCTGAAAATCCATTTAACTGCTTCCCAATGCTTTTTACCCGATTTGACATAAACCGACTAACAACACCAACTGCATGAGCTAAATCAGGTCTAGTGCATACCATAGCATACATCAAGCTACCAACTGCTGAGGCATATGGAACACTATCCACCTCTTCAACATCCTCCTTTGAAGAAGGGCAATCTGCATCTGTTAGCTTAAAGTTGGTAGTAAGAGGGGAACTAACCACTTTAGCATTTTCCATGTTGAACCTGCGAAGCACCTTTTCAATGTATTGCTCTTGTGACATATGTAACTTCTTGGCACCTCTATCATGAGTAATCCGAATACCAAGGATCTGACTTGCTGGCCCTAAGTCTTTCATAGCAAAAGACTTGCTCAAATCTCGCTTCAACTGGGCAATTCTTCTAGTATTCTTGCCAACAATCAGCATGTCATCAACATAAAGCAACAATATGATGAAATCATCATCACCAAATCTCTGAAAGAAAACACAATGGTCTCAAGTCGTCTTTCGGTAGCCTTGCTCCCCCATAACCGACTCAAATTTCTTGTACCACTGTCTTGGTGCTTGCTTCAACCCATATAGACTTTTTCGAAGTCTACACACATAATCCTTTTTGCCCATAACCTGAAACCCTTCAGGTTGCTCCATGTAAATTTCCTTATCCAAGTCACCGTGAAGGAAAGCTGTCTTGACATCCATTTGCTCAACTTCAAGATCAAGACTAGCTGCTAAACCAAGAACCACTCGAATAGATCCCATCTTCACGACTGGAGAGAAAATCTCATCAAAATCAATACCCTTTCTCTGACTGAATCCTTTGACAACCAATCTAGCTTTGTACCTGGGTCTGGAAGAATTCTCTTCTGTCTTCACTTTATAAACCCACTTGTTCTTCAAAACTTTCTTGCCTTTAGGCAACTTCACCAACTCATAAGTATTGTTCTCATGCAAGGAACTCATCTCATCTTGCATGGCTTCAACCCACTCCTTTCTGTGATCATCTTCCTTTGCTTCTGCATAACACTCGGGCTCTCCCCAATCAGTGAGTAAGACATACTCATCAGTAGAATACCGGGTGGAAGGATGACGGTCTCTGTTGGACCGTCTGAGTGGAACAAGTGGTGGCATATCTGGTACTGGTAACTCTGGATGAACATCTTCATCATCTTGCTCTTGAGCATCAATATCATCAGCACCTTGTTGGTTATCATTATGAAAATCATCTCCAACCTGTGTATCAACATGTTGTGGAGGAACCGGATCCAAATCAGCAGAAATATCACTATGTTGAGGAACTGTCTCTGTCTTATCAACATCTTTCAAGGTTTAATTTTCAAAAAATACAACATCTCAACTTCGTACAAGTCTCTTCTCAACTGGATCATATAACCTGTACCCAAACTCATCTTCATAGCCATAACCGAGGAATACACATGGCTTAGACTTCACATCAAACTTTGACCTTTCATTTTTGGGAATGTGCACAAATGCCTTGCATCCAAAGACCCGCAAGTGATTATACGAAACATCTTTGCCGCTCCAAACCCTGTTTGGAACATCAAACTGCAAAGGAACTGTAACATCCCAAACTTTTTTTTTACTAGTTGACTAATGCCGTTAAGTCAATATTGTGTGTGTGTCGTTAAGTCTATTTTAGATTTTATGCAGCCATTACATTCTCTAAACAAGCCCTAGGCCACCCCATAGCATTCCTCCACCAATTGCAAGCCGAAAATCCTTCCAAAGTGTGAATCGGTTGTGTTTAGCCAAGTGTTTGCATCCCTATTGTCTTCTACAGGTAGATCAGGTATTAAATCATTGATTTCAGGTCCTTTTGATTATATGAATCATTAGGAATAATTATTGGATTATGGGGGAATCGTTTAATGAAGATTAATAGTGGTTTTGATGGATTAAAGCCATATATGGTGTAATTAATGATTGAAATGCTTTGTAATGGTCTAAATATGAAGGATTATGGTGTATTGAATCTGTATGGTAGACCTGGAGTCGTTTGGGGTCGAATTGGGGGTGGAAAACGATTTTGTAAAAGTGCAGGTCGAAGGAGAGTTGCGGCGCAACGCCTAGTTGCGGCGCAACTCAATTCCAGAAGAATAAGTTGCGGCGCAACATAAGGTGTTGCGGCGCAACTGGGGGCTTGAGCTGCGGCGCAACTCTATGTTGCGGCGCAACTCAACTATTTTCAGAAAAGTTATACTTTTGAACCGTAACGTCGTTTGACATGTGGATTAGACCTGAATCATAAGTGAGTCTTTAAAGTGTGTGGGTCTAGTTATTGGCCTTAATGACGTGAGTATGTAGCTTGTCTAATATCGTTTACTAATTATAGGTAGACGAGCATAGTTGCTTTACACAGTGACTAGTTGTTGATTGTTGTGGACCACGCCGAGGTAAGATACACTACTTTGACGCTGGGGGATTCAACGAAAAGCTGGTTTCAAATCATAAATACTTCCATTTGGTATCTTTATATTGCATGTGGGTATATGGGGTTACACGGGAGGTATTATGGGTTATGTAGTTGACCATGAGACCTGAAATGCAGTCCCTAATGTAGTGAACTGAAGTATTGCTTAATGTAGTGTATTGTTATGCAGTTTATGTAGTATTACGAAGTATCTCATTATGCATGAAATGTAGAAATGAAGTTGATGTGTGATATATGCATGCTTACATGGCTTGTACACCTAGCTCACTAAACTTATTAGGTTGCCATGTCACTTGCACGTTTAAGGATCCAAACGTAATGAAGCTAAAGTGTGTGAATGTCTAGGAATGTGTGTTACCTAGACTATATGTGTGTGACGGTTTAGGAATGTGTGTTACCTAAACCATATGTGTGAAACCGAGCTCGTAAATATGATGCAGGGAAAGTGTTAAGCTTAACCCGTACTAGTCTTAGCCGGACGAGTGCGTTGACGTAGTTTTTGCTTGGGTGGCTCCTTGCAACATGGTCATTATAATGCAGGGCGAGTAATACGAGGGGTTTGACCAACCTCCACATACGGATTACTCTTGGATTGGCTTGCCATTCCTTAACGACGAAGTATGACTCGCCTTTTGGTGAAGCATCTAGTCGGGTGTGACTTATGTTACACTTATATGCAGTTAACGAAGATACGTGTGATAATGTGTGAATAAAATGAAGGATAGGCACAATTAGGGGGATTCATCCTAATTGATATGAAGTTGATATGCAGTTATGTGTGAACGTGTGAAGTGTGTTGTGCCTAAATAAACTTGTCTAATAATGAAGATTGTTTTAATTGGACAAATGTTTTAATAACATAGTGTTATCTTACTTAGCTAATTCGTTAGCTAACACTTGTTTCTTAAATGTGGTTGTTCCCTCAGGTTTAGCTTGAAGGACTAGTCGATGCAGGAAGAGTGAGAATTGGGTAGATGCATGCAGGAGAACTTAGCTACCCATAGACGATTATCTCTTTAGACATTTATTTACATTTCGTACTTAATGTCGAATTTATGTAGTATTGTTGAGCGGTTGTTTTGTGTTGGGCAACCGTTGGGTTTTCATTTTAAACTATTTTATGGTATGGCATGTAACACCAATAAATGCAGAAACCGAACAGTTTTTATCGGTTTTGAACTTTTAAAGTTTTCTTCCGCATCTTTTAACACCGTTAGGTGAAAGTTTTTGAAAACCCATGTTTTTAAATGTCGGGTGTTACAGGAACACAAGGGGTTAGATTAATAACATGGACTGCGGTGTTCAAAGCTTCACCCCAGAAAGAAGCAGGCAACCCTGCATGTGAAAGCAAACATCTGACTCTCTCAACCAATGTTCTGTTCATCCGCTCTGCTAAGCCATTCAACTGCAGTGTATTTGGAGGAGACTTTTGATGTTTAATACCATGCTCTCTACAATAAGCATCAAAGGGCCCAATGTATTCATCGCCATTGTCGGTTCGAATACATTTAAGCTTCATCCCAGTTTCTCTTTCAACTGAGGCATGGAATTGCTTAAACACACTTAACACTTGATCTTTGGTCTTTAAGGTATAAACCCATACCTTCCTAGAATGATCATCGATGAATGTGACAAAGTAATAGCAACCGCCAAGAGACCTAGTCTTCATAGGCCCACAAACATCAAAATGAACCAAATCAAGTACTTTCTCCATTCGAAAAGGAGAATGCTTCTTGAAAGCAACTCTAGTCTGCTTCCCTGCCAAACAATGAGAACACTTACCCAAGCTAACATCATGAACCCCGGATAACACATTCTTCTTTGAAAGAATGGACAACCCCTTTTCACTCATGTGGCCAAGTCTCTTATGCCACAATTCGGACATGTCAACATTCTCCACAGCATTAACATTGTTGTAGGAGATCTTCGGGTGTGTCACGTATAACTTTGAGACTTTCTCGCCTCTACCCACGATCAGTGAACCAAGAGTTAGTTTCCATTTACCATTACCAAAACCGTTGTAGTAGCCATCATCATCAAGCAACCCTGTAGAGATCACATTAAGTCTCATATCTGGGACATGTTTTACATTACGCAAAACCAGCTCCATCCCAGTATCAAACTTCAAACAAATATCTCCAATACCAACGATCTTTGATAATCCAGTATTACCCATCCTAACAACTCCAAAATCACCTGGAGTATATGATGAATAAAACTCTCTACGTGTAGCAACATGACACGTAGCACCACTATCAGAAATCCAACTCGAGTCATCGTGAGCAACATTAACCATATCATAATCACAACAAACAAAGAACTCATCAGTGATAGAATTAACCTCAGTATTACCATTACCACCAGCATCTTTCTTCTGATTGTTGTTTTGATTAATGTAGTTAGCCTTTCTGTTCTCTTTCTTTGCTTGTCTGCAGTATCTTTGTGTGTGCCCTTTTCTACCACAATGGTAGCACTCAACATCAACAAACTTTCCTTTACTGGAACTGGAACTGCTGGTACCACGCTTATTACCTCTGTTACTCGGACCTCTACTCTGACTTCTCCCCCGCCTTTCAGTGACCAAGACATCTGACTGTGAAGAGGAACCCTGTGACTTTCTTCTCATCTCTTCATTCATAACACTGCCCTTAGCCAATTCCATGGTGATAATACCATCTTTTGCAGAGTTGGACAAAGATGTCCTAAAAGTCTCCCAAGAATCCGGTAATGTACCAAGTAACCACAAACCTTGAATCTCATCATCAAACTTGATGCCCATTCCAGAAAGCTGATTCACAATACCCTGAAATGCATTTAAGTGTTCTGTAATAGGAGTGCCATCTCTATACTCTAACTTGAGCAACTGCTTGATTAAGAAGAACTTATTATTCCCTGTTTTTCGAGCATACAACTCTTCAAGCTTCTTCCATAAAGTACGAGCATGTTTCTCCTCAATAATATGATTCAAAACATTATCCTCTACCCACTGCCGAATATATCCACAAACCTGTCTATGTAAAATCTCCCACTCTGCATCTGTTTTATTCTCAGGTTTATCTGTAGCAAATACGGGTAAGTAATAATCTTTCACATATAGAAGATCTTCCATTTTTGTCTTCCAAACATGATAGTTCGAACCATTCAATAAAATCATCCTACTTGAATTAGATTCCATCTTTCAAACAAGCTTAGATTCACTAATGAGCAACCTGGCTCTGATACCACTCTGATGGGAAATAAACACCACAACGGTAAACACAAATGCGGAAATAACCCCTTCGTTTGGCAACCTTTCCCAACCCGTGTGAACCTAAGATGAAACTAACAAATAGGGTACACTAAATGCAATCAAATCAGCCCCTAATGATAACAAAAACAGCAAACAAGCACACACACAACACAAGAGCTTTTAGCGTGGAAAACCTCTCAAAGTGAGAGTAAAAACCACGGGACCCTTAGGCCGCTTAAAATCCACTACCACCAATAATAGAGCAATACAATCTGAATTTCCCTAGATATACTAGAGGCATACAACAATGATCATACACTTGGAATAAAGCATCAAGATGTATGGAAACAAAATAAAGACAAGAGAAGAACAATATCACCAGATTTTCTGCCCTCTGTTCCAGCCACTGTAACTCGACTTTCACATCACTTGAAACGAATTCAACCGTCCAAAATGTTGGCCCAGGTGTTAAGAACACACTGACCAAAAACCAAGACGATCCAACGGTTCAATCCCTGGGGATCTTCAATTTACCAGACTGCTGCAGGGAAAAACGGGTGCTGAAACTTTTCTCTCTTTTGATCTCACTCTCTCTTCTATTATTGTGTATATTTGATAAATGGCTGCACAAAGCCTTTATCAACTGATGCCCTAAAGATGCAAGTCAACAAGAGTCAAAGAACTCTTGGATATGGGCCTAATTTGTGGGCTTCTTCCTCATGGGCCAAAGGAAAACCAACCCAACAAAAATAAATTCATTAAAATTTGCAGCATTTAAATGATAAAAAATAGATCCAAAGCGATCACCTTCTACACGCATCGAATTGAAATCACCAAAGACACAGTATTCACCCGGGTTGTTCACAATAAAGTTAAGAATAAACGACCACAGATTTACCTTGTCACTAACAAACTGTTTTTGGAAATTTAGCTCCCAAGACATAAGAATCTCTATTGTGGATTTTTTGTGTGTAAGAATGATGGTCAATTCCTTTTCTGTATCAAAAGAATGACGCCTAGCTCTCTTTTGCATTTTTTGTATGAGATGAAAATGCACTTACATTGCATTATTTTTCTATATATCACATGCTTTAATTCAACGTTTCCGACCTATTGTTCTTTTTCGTGTAGTGAATCCAATTCATCCACAAATATTATCGACACACATCACATCATGACCATTGTGATTTAAGCGTGGATACTAGACTATGATGGTCATAGTAATCAATAACTCGTATTTCATTGAAAATATAATAGAAACTTGAGATTTTCATTATCCTAATTCTGAGTTCTATATTCTCCTTAAAAATTAGCCTAAAAATGTTATTAAAACCAGAAGATGATTATATAAGGATTTTATTAATTAATTTTCTTTCATAATCTCTTTCTTTAATTTTATCACTAATTTTCTATCCTAATCTAACTAGAATGTAATGATGTGACCCGATGAGTATATGTTTTGGACTTTGAAGTGTTAACAGTTTTAATGTCGAGTATCATATTAAACACATAAAATATATAGTATTTTTTAATATACAATATATACTGATATATGATATCGCTTCTACATATTTGTATTTCTATGTATTGTATCCATATTGAATTCTTTTTTGTTTGTAATAATTTAATTTTAAATCTAAAAAATATGATATTAACACTTCATTCTTGAGTTTATTTTCAAAGGATAAGAAAGCGAATGATAAGAAAATATCTTGTTTTTCATTCTTGAGTTTTTTTAATCAAAGAAAGGAAAGGGAATGATAGGATAATTTAAAGGTTTTAACCCCAAAAGTTTTCTTGTCGAATTGGCCAGATTTGGAAGGAAAGGAAAGAACTTTTGTGTGCAATTACCATTCTAGCCTTCAACTCTAACATTCAACAAAGTATTATAAATATTATCAAAAGGATATTTTTGTAAAAGTATCCTTTTTTCCTTTCCTTCCCCATAAACTCAAGAATGCAATTTATCTACTATTATTTTTTTCTTTTTTATCACTATCTAATCATCTCCTTTCTTTTCTATTTGTTTAAAACTTGAGATGAGTGAAACAAAGTTTTGGTTAAAGAAAATGTGAGAGAGGTTGAGTCTGTTGTCAAGGATAGAGCCAGGTGATACCCACTGCCACACCCTCCTGCCACTTCCCCACACACACATTTATAAATACCAACCCCCTGTTTTCCCCCAAACATTCAATACCCCTCCTCCTCCTTTCCTTTCAAATACCATCATCCTTTCTTTTATTTTACTCTAAAATTATACTTACATTTTTCTATCTCTATCTATCTTTTACACACTCTTTCACTCTCACTCAACAACAAAATGGCAACTACTGCTACTACATCATCATCAGCAGCAGCAGCCCCACAACATTTCACATACTTTGATGAAAAATGGAAACTATCCAAGAAAGAAAGCATCTCAAGAAGCCGTTCTTCCACGTCATCATCACTCTACCCAACTCACCGCCGTTGTGCTTTCACTAGAAAATGTGCTCGTCTTGTCAAAGAACAAAGAGCTAGATTTTACATCATGAGACGCTGTGTTACAATGCTCATCTGCTGGCGTGATTACGGTGACTCTTAATTCTCCGACCACCCATCTCCCTTTTCCGGCCGCCGCTTTTGGTGGTTGAGATTTTCCGGCAAGAAATTGTACATACAGTAATATTTTGGTATATAGCTTTTTAATTATCTTTATCTTTATTTTTCTTTAGATTTATTTTTTAGATATTTTTGGTGTAACTGATTTGATTGCAATGAGAAAAAAACAACTAGAGATAATTTAGATTATTGTTATATGGGCCTCATTTAATTTTTTTTCCCTTGTTTTTTGATGCATTTAGAAAAAATGTGAAATGTGTTTAGTGTGTGTGTGTGTGTGTGTGAGAGAGAGAGAGAGAGAGATAAAAGGTTGAGATTCCATTCAACATAGCAGGTGCAGAACTGTGATCCAGTGTGCTTGGCTGACACCACCTCTTTATTTAATTCAACTAAAATTTATAAAATACAAAAGATCGATAAAAAAGAAAATATAATTTACATTTTAGAATTTACTTACAAAAGAGTTGGATGAGTGTCTTTAATTAAGTGCTCAAAAGATTCCGTTTCTTTCCACCGTTTTCCTACAGTTGTTTAATTCTACAAATTTCAGATTGTTTTCAAGGTCAAAAAGCATTAAAAGCTTTATCATTTTTTTTTAATATAAAAGTTTTATTACATGAATGAATGTTGTAATAGATATATATTTGAGACGTGCTTAGTATGTCTTACGATATTGTTATTTATGTATCTGCAGTTTTTCTTATGTGCTTTTACTTGACATTCATAATAATATTTGCAACCGTAGAAAAATTCCAAGTCACTTCTTTTAGCTTGAACATATTGTGGAAATAAAACTGATCGAGTTTAAAACAATATGACTTTTTAAATAGAAAACTCACTTATTTTAACTTTCGACCAATAAATAAATGCAATTACGACACATTAAAACATTTTATTTTCAAACCTTTTCGATAATAACAACAAAAGGGTTGTTATATAATTTAGAAGGCACGAACATTTGAATGAATTATGTAATGACAATATGAAAAAGTAAATAATACGTTATTGACAATCTTAAAAATATGGGTTTACGACAATTATTAGCCATCTACAACAAATGTACATGTTTAACTACACAGTATACAACTGCGTAAAACATACATTGTTGTAGATGGCTAATAATTGTTGTAGATATATCATTCCCTAAAAATATTTTAAGCTATCTTAGGTCATGAAGTGAAAAAGTATTACGACTTTAAAAGCTCATTACTGCTTCAAATGCTCATTAACTAATCAGAGAGATGCCAAAATCCTATGTATATAAACACAGTAGCAACGCTCAAAAAGATATAAACACAGTAGCAAACTGTAGTTAACTAGTTACATGTTTTGCCATTTTTAATAAATCTTGTTGCTGACAGATTAATGTGATAATTAATTAAAAATGTTAAGTTTCACACCAGGAGAAAATAATAAGTAAAGAGGGGGAGGGGATAAAACGGCAATCCAAGTAAAAATGAGGACCACATTAGCGGTTGGCAACTTGGTGGTGTAATTTGTAACGGGGGATATCTTTGACTACAAATGGACCACTTTGACCTTTTAAATAGTCGTATATGGAGTGGGGGTGGGTTTTAGTTTTTACCCGGAGGGTAATTTCATTTTACCCCCTTACGTTATACAAAAGTTGTTACGGGTAATTCAGATTCCTACGGCTCATATTCCACCCTCCTCTCTATATTTACTTTCTTGACACTTTTAGGAAAAATAAGCTTGTCTTTTCCTCTACCAAATTTCATCTTTCCGTTATTTGGGGCAACAACTTGTTACATCTGTGTTCTTCACATTGTTTTCCGTTTTACCATTCTTTATTACTTCTTTTCATAATAAGTAAAAGTTAGGAATTACATTTAAGATTGCAAAAATGTGTTTTGTGTAAAAATATATCACTGAAATGTGGCCAAAATTAGATCAAGAACATTAAAAAAAAACTTTTTGAATGAGGAAATTGCAACCTTACGGGGGGGGGGGGGGGGGGGGGGGGGGGGGGGGTGGGGGAAGCAAGTTCTTTGAAAACAACTCAACTCAAGAATTAGCTATAATCTCATTTTTTTTTTAACGGCATTTAAAAATTTTATTAAAAAATGCTAGTAAGAATCTAGCAAGTACAAGATACACACGAATCGATCCAACAGACAAACGAAAGTAAGGAACATAATAAGTCTAACGATACAAGACAAGCACGCATAGAGACGGCTACTAAAAACACAAGGGAGATCTCAACGTGTCGGCAAAAATATGATCTCCCGTGTATGAAACCAAACACCTGTTGCATCATACCACAAATGCAAAGAGATCTAACCGACATCATTTTTTCGTCTCTTTAAGACACTGTGTAAGAGAACAGTATCTTTTACGTTGCCATAATATCTCCAAACCTCAAAATCACTAGAAAAATAATCTTTCCACATGTTTAATTGCGCGAGAGAGAACGACCCTTGAACATTCCCATCGGGGTCTTTATAGCTCCAGATTTTTTCACAATCTATTTTGTCATCGGTTTGAGGACCAACATAATCAAGCCACGTAGAAGAGGACTCTTTATCAAGGTTTAGATCAACATCTTTAACTAGCCTAACCCGACACTTATCTTCATGTAGTATCCTGTTGAGCAGAAAAACATCAAGATTATCTAAACCGTTATTATGATGTGCCAATGTTTCTGCCTTAGCACTACTTTTGTCAAGAGATAATAAATCTTCTGCAACTTCTGGGATGCCAGTATTTTGATTAACTTCCAAAGAGAGCTTAGTCGAGGGGTTAACATACGCCTTATCTTCAATGACATCCTTACCATAATTCCCATCAAAATGATCCTCAAGAATCTCACATTCCAAATTATTCGACATATCATTCTTTACCATCTCACCTTTCTTGGTAACATTGTCAGCACAATCTTCAATATCTTTTTCAACATCAGCGTCCAATTTCTTTTCCATACAATCCTTGACACACCCATCATCATTCAAGACCGATTCAACAATGATCTCACCTTCTTCAAAGGAGTCCACATGATCACTATCCACCCCACGAACATCCACCTCTCGCATAAACCGACTAGTTGATGTCATTTCACTAGACGAATCAGAATCATTATTATCATCTTTAAACGAATTCGAATCACAATTATCAACATCCAAAGGCTCCTCGTGTTCTGATCCTCCACCCAAACTAAGACCCTTGTCATCTTTCCTTTCGAGTGGGTCAATCATGGATTTGTCCACCGTCGATTCAACATTAGGAGTCCAATATGCAAACTCAGTAGCGGTGATACAGTAAGATCGATTACGATACGAAACTTTAAAAGACTCTAGCACACGATGTAAAGACTCTGTAAGAACACAAACCTTCCCATGAAACATTGGTCCGTCGTTGACCAAATCAGTAAACACACTACATCCCCACCGACCACCCAACTTCTTATAAACCTCTGGTGCCCACAAAGCCAATGGTAGACCCACCAAGTCTATCCAAACACACCTTTCATCCGGAATAAAATCGTGAGAAACATCTTTGAGCTCCAAGAAGAGTTCGTTTAACACCTTTGAATTCTTGATGCTTTCCACCTGATCCTTAGAAACAAATTCCAACCAAACCCAACGTCCCCCAACGTATCTAAGAGCAACATCAACGAGACCCTCAGAAGACATATATTTATGAAGATCCGTAATGACACTTAAATCTTTTACTTTAACGAGAATACTACGCTCCATACCATCCAAATCTCTACACTCATTGTAACACCCCAAGCCAAGGCTCAGAATATCACGGAAATCATATAGCACAAGGTGGGATTAATGTAGAACCTGAACTAAATGCAAATAAAGGATTCAGGGAATCCATACAATAAAAGAAACAAGTATCAAAATGTAACAGAAGCAAGTAATCGTCAAGGTTTACAAAACGACATCGAAAGAATGCTATCAATCCTAAGTACAATGCAACATAAGGCAAATGGATCCTTGATCCATATAAGTCCAGTCCGGGTTCAACAGCAAGCAAACAATCAAACTCCACGTCCTGGATAACCTGGTTACCTGAAAAGTGTACTAAGCATAGTCAACACAAGGTTGGTGAGTTCGCAGTAATGGTCCGTAAAGAACCATCGCCAATAATCATAATACACGTGTAGAGGCTAGACATGACTTACAACGAGCCTCTAGGTAACACAATGACGTCCAATAACAAGATCACACCAAACAAGTAAGCGTGAAATAAGAGTGCACAAATGATGTAAATATCAATACAAACGCCAAAAACATAAACAATCATAACGCCTATTGTAATACATATCGAATTCGTATCAACCATACCACAAAATACACTAAACAGAGTATACTTGCGTGTGAACCGCGTGCGTGTGAACCGCGTATATAAACAGGTCATACTTGCGTGTGAACCGCGTGCGTGTGAACCGCGTGCGTGTGAACCGCGTATATAAATAGTATACTTGCGTGTGAACCGCGTACAAACACCAACCACAAATTCAACAATCAACAACCATCAATAATTAACTCAAAAATAAACTACACGCACATACACTTAGGAGGATTCTACTTTCATCAAGTTCTAGATGCTTATGTATAGGGTCACCCGCAGCCTTCCCACCACACCTAAAACCCTTTGAAAGTAAAGCCGACCTCCATGTATGTACTTCTATCCTAAAGAGTTACAATATCGCAAACAAATTCGTAAACCATCACACGATCAATCCAAAACCGTCTACTAAACGACAATTAATCGGGAATCAACTAGACACACAATCAATTCAACCAACCAAACAAACAACACGTATATGTACACTTTCAGCCGAATCTCTATTGAGTAGGGAGCTACGAACTCACCTTGATCGGCAAAGAAGCTTAAGTCGAGTAAATGAAAGATTAATAGCGAGTATTGGGCCCCACGTGTTCACAACCTAACAAAGCATGCCATATATCATACTGTCAACTTTATGATCATAAATAAGTTGGTTCCTTAGGTTTAAGTTGAGTCACGAACCCACAATTACTTTCTTAACATTACCGAGTGTGAAACATAACACTTTGACCCGACATTTTTAGAAACGGATTAAGAATCATACAAAATGAGTGTTACTACAAGAAACTAGACTCTCTTACGATTCCAACGATAGGTCATATGACTTAATTGGACTTATGGATCAAAAGTTATTAACGTTGGAAAATTGACGCGCATAATTTCACAGAAGGTATCCACTGCGCCGCAGTGAGCCAGAACCATGCTCACTGCGCCGCAGTGGGCTAAATCGACCCAGAGACCAGAACATTGCCACTGCGCCGCAGTGGGGAAGGGCTGTGCCCACTGCGCCGCAGTGGCCACCTCCTGCAGCCTGCACCTGCAGCTCCAAGTGCAGAAAACCCAACCCAAAACACTCCAAATTCGACCCAAACCTTCCCAAAACGACTTGTAGGAGTTTGTAACTCAATTTGAGGCATAACTAACCACCATTTACCATAAATAAACATAACCAAAACCACAATTTCGACCAAAACATCAAAATCACACCCAAATCCTTCAAATCCTAAATAAACCCTAATTTGACCCAAAACAAGATTTAAGCCGATTTAGGACTTGTAAATGTTCAAGATGACTAGAAATGCATAAACAAACATAAGTAGGTACAAATAAGATGAATTAGGCTTACCAAAACTCCTCCTTGAGCTAGAACCCGAAATTAGGTCAAAATGGATAAAACCTTGCACTATGACTTTGATTCTTCGATATGGTGACAAAGAGATGAAGACGATGATGATTCTCGAGTTAAACTAGTTCCACAACGCCAAATGATGCTAGAGAAATGAAGGGAGAAGATGGTTTGGTCTTGCTTTTCTTTTTACTTAGAGAGAAAAGAGAAAGAAAGAAAAGAGAAAGAGATAGAATGTGTGGTGAAGGGAGAGATAAGGGGAGGGAAAAGGGTCAAGAGGCTGGTGGGTCGTGGATCACCTCACGGTTCGACCCGTTTCTCTTCCCAAGTCAAATTACAAAACGTTAGGCACTTAAACACCGATTAAAACATAATATCGACCCGACGAACATACCACATTGTCATTTAATCACAAAACGAACCAAATATTTCATTGACTTAAATTGTTAGTCAAGTTGCACGTAAAGTCAAACGGTCAAAACTCACGGATGTTACACTCATCTTCCGAGATAAACATCAAAGCTTCATTACTGGACTCCTCATTTGCCTTATTACTAACCGACACCCCTACAAGATTTTCTCCACTATTACTTGCATCATTATTGCCCGACATACCCACTGATTTATTTCCCAAAACCGCTTCAGCATACGACTTAAACGAATGTAAAATATTTGCATTGTCACGAACAAGTTGAGTAATCATACCTTCAATGGGTTTGCTGTCCCCGGATCGTTCCTCAAGCCTATTATTAGTTCGACCATACTTCGCCACATCGGCAATGTGCAAGGTAAATGTAAAATATCTCTTAACAAGGTTCACTTTGTTCGTGTCATATGTCCCACTAACATATTGTTAGGTTAAGGAGTTGATGGGTGAACGTGTAAATAGTCAACTTCAAAGTTGATCGATCGTATCACGACTTTGGCCCTATGTGAATTCCTTCCGAAGGGTAGCATCATGTGATCAAAATTTTTATGTTGTAAACGTATATGCTATTAATTATACCATTTATATTATAGAAATGAGTTAAACTAAAAAGAAAGTAGATGGAAGGAACCCTCTAATCCCCATTATCGACCTTAGCGGTACCCGCTTACAGCCTGTAAAACATCTATTTTATCATAAATCTCTCACGTACAAGGCTAACAAGATTTGAACCTTCGTCTAAAGGCTTCTCATAATTATACAAAAGTCCATCAAATTTTTAGTGTATTGGGTGTAGTTTTTTTAGTTAACATCGTAAAGATAGAGAGTGCTTCAACATTTTTTTTCTTCTTCTTGGAATAGCTTATTTTATTCAAAAAGAAGAAATCACCATTACAAACACCAAAAATCAGATCGAATGTGATGCAACCCCATGCATGGATGCCAAATTAACCTAGAGCCATTTTAATTGTAAATGGATTACGAATGGTGTAAAACACATGGACCCAAAGTGGATAGCAGTGAATATAGTAGGGTCTGAGTGTAATTACTGTATGTCCTTGTGTGTGAATTATTGTCCAAGGGGTTGTTCCAGCTGGATTGTTAAGAGTTGGAGTGGATCTGACTTTTCTTTTGCTGATAACGACATTTTTTTTTTTGGAAACGAAAATAGTACAGCTTTGTTACTGTATTACTTGATATAAATTTACTCCATTCTTATCAACTTATCATATATCGGAATGTTTCTTTACATCAATTTTGTAAATCTACTCTCCATGATTAGGCTTATCACAAATTTCACTAATAATTATACGTTTCTGTTTAAATAATGAAAGCTAATTCACAAACTTTTCTAGGGAATACTGACATCGAAACCTTTCGTTTCTTTCTTTCTTTTTAATTTTTGGTAATAAACGTTGGAGTTTTCTAATATGTGCCCTAAGGGCACATGTAAGTTGCATTTATTATGTTGAATATTCATATAGAAACTAGCATTTGCTATTAATTACATTAATCTTTTTTTTCTACCATATTTACCCTCATATTAATCTCTTACATTAATTAATTACTCTTTACCATTTTCATTCTCTATGTATCTGTATGTATTATATTAATCTCTTACATTAATTAATTGCTCTTTACCATTTTCATTCTCTATGTATATGTATGTATTATTGCCGCCATACTTTTTTATATAATATACACCAAACTAACACTGATTTTTTTTATTATTATTAAACTACCATTAGCATTTGAATGTTAAGGTAATAACTTTTCAATATTAATCAAACACTTGTTAGTTTTAAAGCAAATCACTGGACGAACAAAAATTAAGGTAATGAATATTCCTATCTTTTTTTTAAGATCAAATAATATAAAGCATAATATTAATATTTTTTCCCTAGATGATATGAGTGGATACGTTCTCTCCGATTAAATGAACATGTTGTTGAATAATATACTATTGAAGAACAAACTCAACAAAATTATAACTTGCGAGGAACCATGGTAAAATAGAAGTCAATGTCACTTTGAGTGTAAAATAGAAACATAAACAATACTATTAAAATAGTTGAGATGAAAGAATAATTTTAAAAAAAGTTAAAAATATTAAATAATAGTTATGAAAGGAGAGAAACTTTAATTGGGAGAGATTAATAGAAGGGTAAATATGGTAGAAAATAAAAAATTAATGTAATTAATATCAAGTGCTAATTTCCATAAGAATATTTAGCATAATAAATGCAATTTACATGTACGCTTAGGACATATATTAGAAAACCCCCATAAACGTTATTCGTTTATGATATCTTAATGGAGATAGAGATAGTTCTTGTATGATAACACCCATATAAGGAGTTTTACGGTATATAGACATACCTTGTTTTCATTGGTTTAAAGATATTTTTAGTTTTCACATCCTATGAAAATTTTTGGCTTATACGACTAAGTTTTGTGAATAAAGGTATATATTAATTTGTTAGAGTTTTTATTATAGCAATTAGAGTTATTCGTTAGCATGCTAAATAGGATGTTTATTGTAATTTTCTATTATATATCCGCTTACTTCTATACTATACCAAAACAAATAAAAATGTCAGTGCTCTTTGCATACATTTCTCCATGTGTCTTCGCAACTCCGCACACATATGCACGTTTGTTGCAATTGTTATTTAAATTTAAAGCAACGAGTGTTATACAAGATAGATAAAACATCAGATTATGTCCTATACATTTCTACTTTTACCTCATTTGCAAACAACATAGGTTTTTGCTCTTTTATTGAATAACTCTTGTGTTTGTTATTTAATTGATTATTTTTAAAATACGGTCTAGAACTTCTGATATGTTTGCCACATACATTTTAAAATAAATTGAAGCCTTAAAATATGCATGACATAATCACATAAAACCACAACTAATAAAACATATTATCCAACAATTTCAGCTTTAAAGCTAAAAATATGATCATTCAAACATGTAACAAAATAAACCAAAAAAAAAAATGACTAGAGGAAATAAAATGTAATCATTATATTGTGTAATTAACACAAAAGTCTAGCTAGTTTTATCATTTAGAATGGTGAGATTTACAAAATCGAATGGAACAACCGATGGACCATAAATATGGAATAGAACGAGTATTATCGATCATTTGGCTAGATTAAATTGTTTTGTTAAACTATATATCAAACACTTTGCTGCGTGCTTTTGTTGACATTCCCTTTAATTTTTGTTCAAATTATTATCTTAGTCAATGATATGGAGATCTATGGATCATAATCATGATTACTAGATTTGATAAGATCAAAAGTGACCCCAAAGTAAAAGGCCATGAGATGAGGCCCAACCAATAATTTCAAAATTAAGTGGATGCTTAGGCATGCTTTGGAACACTAACAACACCTTTTTTTCAAGCATGAAATATAACTGTATAAGCATGCTGTTGTAATCCCGGTCTTCTTTTTTAATGGAATAATTAAAAAAGCCACTTTTGGGTTGATTGCAACAACGGTCCTTGCATATATTCCCAATCAGCTTGAATTGTGTCCCTTTGCATTTTAA
The DNA here is from genome assembly GCA_034093135.1 of Erigeron breviscapus. Taxonomy (NCBI): domain Eukaryota; kingdom Viridiplantae; phylum Streptophyta; class Magnoliopsida; order Asterales; family Asteraceae; genus Erigeron; species Erigeron breviscapus. Next base: position 16,276,204 of record CM067169.1, on the reverse strand, counting down.
CTTACAATGTGGAATCATTGACCTCGATATTTTATTCTACAACATCTCCGACGATTTCACCGTGAGCTATCATTTTGTTAGCATTTACAAAAGTCCAATTGATGTACGTAGTCGTTTACAGATTCGCCTTCCTTCGTGTCAAGAACTATAAACTTCTTTCGTAAGGCTTTGTAAATGCAAATGTAAATGGGCACCTTCTACTCTATCTGAAAATTCGAGATAAAAATATAATAAAAAATAGTTACTTCGGTTGGATGGTAATATAAGGCACCTAAGCTTAGGTGTGTAACACTCACATATTGTTTTTTTAATCCATAAAATTCATGGGGGTCCAAATATTTATTCATTAATAAAGAAATATTAAAAAAATTGTATGTGAGGGGTTCCACACCTAAGCTTAGGTGTCGGACAACCTTATATTCACTTTTCCCTTATAGTAATATGTTTACAATTCTCTTTTTTCATTTAAACATCTCCTCTTTTATCTCTCTTGATCGTCTAGAAGAGTCCCGGAAAAGAGATAGCTAGGCACTAATATATAGGCACCGGAACATCACCTGCTTATCCAGCACCTTATGGGGTGATGAGCAAAATTGTAACCATGGTGCCAGGTTCACTCCCCACCTTTTCAACCGTTAACATGCATATTTTTTTTCTAAATTATTTCGTCTTATTCTAATCATTTGTTTTTTGTAAGTGGGAAATATATATGGAGACATTTTTTGCATTTTAAAACAAATTGAAGCCTTAAAATATGCATGACATAATCACATAAAACCACAACTAATAAAACATATTATCCAACAATTTCAGCTTTAAAGCTAAAAATATGATCATTCAAACATGTAACAAAATAAACCAAAAAAAAAAATGACTAGAGGAAATAAAATGTAATCATTATATTGTGTAATTAACACAAAAGTCTAGCTAGTTTTATCATTTAGAATGGTGAGATTTACAAAATCGAATGGAACAACCGATGGACCATAAATATGGAATAGAACGAGTATTATCGATCATTTGGCTAGATTAAATTGTTTTGTTAAACTATATATCAAACACTTTGCTGCGTGCTTTTGTTGACATTCCCTTTAATTTTTGTTCAAATTATTATCTTAGTCAATGATATGGAGATCTATGGATCATAATCATGATTACTAGATTTGATAAGATCAAAAGTGACCCCAAAGTAAAAGGCCATGAGATGAGGCCCAACCAATAATTTCAAAATTAAGTGGATGCTTAGGCATGCTTTGGAACACTAACAACACCTTTTTTTCAAGCATGAAATATAACTGTATAAGCATGCTGTTGTAATCCCGGTCTTCTTTTTTAATGGAATAATTAAAAAAGCCACTTTTGGGTTGATTGCAACAACGGTCCTTGCATATATTCCCAATCAGCTTGAATTGTGTCCCTTTGCATTTTAACTTACAATGTGGAATCATTGACCTCGATATTTTATTCTACAACATCTCCGACGATTTCACCGTGAGCTATCATTTTGTTAGCATTTACAAAAGTCCAATTGATGTACGTAGTCGTTTACAGATTCGCCTTCCTTCGTGTCAAGAACTATAAACTTCTTTCGTAAGGCTTTGTAAATGCAAATGTAAATGGGCACCTTCTACTCTATCTGAAAATTCGAGATAAAAATATAATAAAAAAATAAAAAAAATCTAGAAAAAAAGAGAACTTAAAGTAATTAGGAGAGAGTTTTAGGCTAAAAAGAGTTTTAAGGGGTGTCAAGAGTCCCGGAAAAGAGATAGCTAGGCACTAATATATAGGCACCGGAACATCACCTGCTTATCCAGCACCTTATGGGGTGATGAGCAAAATTGTAACCATGGTGCCAGGTTCACTCCCCACCTTTTCAACCGTTAACATGCATATTTTTTTTCTAAATTATTTCGTCTTATTCTAATCATTTGTTTTTTGTAAGTGGGAAATATATATGGAGACATTTTTTGAAAGTAGAAAAGAATAGACATACGATGAAAAAGAGGGTGGCGAGAAACAGACTCTCTCAAAAGGGTAGTGTCTATTTTTAAAGGTGTACGGTCTGTACGCCATCAATAAAATATCATAATCGAATGTAATCTAGTTTCTTAGGTTTAAAAACTAGTGTTCAAGCCCGTCCGATGGACGAATAGTTTCAAAATATATATATATCAAAGGTAAATATCAAAATAATAAATAACAAAACATGTGGGGAAAAAAACATGAACAAAACAATTTAAATGAATAAACTCTTTTATAGTATAAGAAGAAACTATAATCAAACTACAATTGACAACAAACTAAATTAAAAGAGATGAAAAATACAATAACATAACAATTAAAATATCAAATAAACAAATACGAACAAATACCAAAAATATAATTAAAGTGATATAAAACAAACTGTAAATTTTTTTGTTGAGAAATTTACTTAACTTGATTTGTTTATTAAAGATAAGAAGGGGAGGAATAATATGAATGAGAATTATTAATAAAAATTTAGGTTGTATATATAATAATTTATTGGGAGATTTTAAATATATTATATATTTAAATTTAAAAATATTTGTTTTGATAGATAGAACATTATATATAATATATATATATAATATATATATATATAATATATATATATAAAGTCTTCATAATATATATAGTTTCAAAATATATATATATCAAAGGTAAATATCAAAATAATAAATAACAAAACATGTGGGGAAAAAAACATGAACAAAACAATTTAAATGAATAAACTCTTTTATAGTATAAGAAGAAACTATAATCAAACTACAATTGACAACAAACTAAATTAAAAGAGATGAAAAATACAATAACATAACAATTAAAATATCAAATAAACAAATCGAATGTAATCTAGTTTCTTAGGTTTAAAAACTAGTGTTCAAGCCCGTCCGATGGACGAATAGTTTCAAAATATATATATATATATATATAAGATATCCTTATTTCGAGAACCTTTTTTTTTCAAGAAAGTAAGAACTCTAAATTATGTATTGGATCACATATTTTTAAAGTTTATTCACATGTGAAACATTATAAAAATGTATGTTGTAGAACAAAACTTTTTTCAAAACCTTATATATAGCCGTTTGTTCACATGTGAACATAAACGTGAACAAATTCATTCACAAGTTCACACAAAACTATTTTGAATGTTTTGAAAAAAAAATCTTATGCAACATATATTTTTATAATGTTTCACATGTGAATGAACTTTAAAAGCATGTGACCCAATATATATATATATAGGGTAACACTCCAGTGAGAACACCCTTAAAATAAGAACACGGTAAGAACACTTAAAAACATCATTTTGATGCATTAAAAGTACATAAAACTAACATAGTGTATAACTAATTATCATTATTTAAGTGTTTAACAACATATTGATTAGTCAAAATAAAAAAAAATTACGTTTTTTGTTGGATGCATCCATTTTGATTAATATGTATCCAAGATGGATGCACAAAACAAAAAACATGATTTTCTCGATTTTGACATACCAATGTGTTGTTAAACACTTAAATAATGATAATTAGTTATACACTATGTTAGTTTTATGGACTTTTAATGCATCAAAATGTAGTTTTTAAGTGTTCTCACCGTGTTCTTATTTTAATACTGTTCTTATTTGATTAGCCCCTAACGTGATTTTTTTGCTTTTGACGGATCAATGTGTTGTTAAACACTTAAATAATGATAATTAGCTATGCACTATGTTAGTTTTATGTACTTTTAATGCATCAAAATGATGTTTTTAAGTGTTCTCACTGTTCTTATTTTAAGAGTGTTCTTACCGGAGTGTTACCCTATATATATATATCACAAGAAATTCATGAGAACATTCTATATTTTATATCATGTACAACATTATTTAACCTTACAAATACACTGAAATTCTAACTTCTAACTAATAATGTCATTTGTATGGTTAAGTAAATTGTAAATAGTTATATAAAGGATTACATATTTACATAGTATACTTCATTGATGCACATTTTTAGCTAGTTATCGACTTTAAACGGGTATCTTCAACTTCAAGCTTATTCGATGGTGCCATTGCATAAAGACAAAAATCTTGTCACATGCTACACTTTTGTCTCATAACTTTTCATTTTTTTTTAAAAATTTAATTTTAAGATAATTGGCGGGGTCCATCGTTAGTTGGTCATCCGTCACTTCAACAATCCCTCAGGGCATGGTTTATGAATAAGAGACTTCATTAATATGCGATATGCCTTTAAACTTCAGTAATAGCATCTAATGTAACTTTCACAGGGTAAACTATTTATTCATGGCAGTGACGACATTGTTGATATAGACTAGCAGATCAAAGATATACAACTTTAAATAAAGTATCTAATACTTTGTGACAAAAAATAAATAAATAAATAAATAATGTATAAGCCTTTCCGTTCTTCTATAATGATTTTATATGAGTATGATTGTGGAGGGGGTCCAATGGCGCTTTCAGCTTAACTCAAAGGTTATTCACAACCACTTTAAATGATGGGGAATGGATTCTTTGTACTCAAGTCATTTAACCCCTAACTCTTAGATTAAGGGCTATTTTGTATACATAATTAAAAAATAATCATACCTTTTTCATGCTCAAACTCACCATAAGTGTTTAAAAAATGACTATCGTGTCTTTAACAGTTCTTAAACTTATATTTGAAAAAAATGTGAAGAACACTTAGCACATAAACATCAAACTTATATTTTAATGCGAGTCATAGCTAATAATTATATAATGGTTAAAGTCAATTTGGAATAAGCTTGAAGTTGAAGATACCCGTTTAAAGATATGATATTTTGGATTTAACTTTATATACTAGAATGGTGGATACATATAATGATACATGATACGATTAACTTTATATACTAGAATGGTGGATACATATAATGATACATGATACGATTAACTTTATATACTAGAATGGTGGATACATATAATGATACATGATACGATTAACTTTATATACTAGAATGGTGGATACATATAATGATACATGATACGATTAACTTTATATACTAGAATGGTGGATACATATAATGATACATGATACGATTAACTTTATATACTAGAATGGTGGATACATATAATGATACATGATACGATTAACTTTATATACTAGAATGGTGGATACATATAATGATACATGATACGATTAACTTTATATACTAGAATGGTGGATACATATAATGATACATGATACGATTAACTTTATATACTAGAATGGTGGATACATATAATGATACATGATACGATTAACTTTATATACTAGAATGGTGGATACATATAATGATACATGATACGATTAACTTTATATACTAGAATGGTGGATACATATAATGATACATGATACGATTAACTTTATATACTAGAATGGTGGATACATATAATGATACATGATACGATTAACTTTATATACTAGAATGGTGGATACATATAATGATACATGATACGATTAACTTTATATACTAGAATGGTGGATACATATAATGATACATGATACGATTAACTTTATATACTAGAATGGTGGATACATATAATGATACATGATACGATTAACTTTATATACTAGAATGGTGGATACATATAATGATACATGATACGATTAACTTTATATACTAGAATGGTGGATACATATAATGATACATGATACGATTAACTTTATATACTAGAATGGTGGATACATATAATGATACATGATACGATTAACTTTATATACTAGAATGGTGGATACATATAATGATACATGATACGATTAACTTTATATACTAGAATGGTGGATACATATAATGATACATGATACGATTAACTTTATATACTAGAATGGTGGATACATATAATGATACATGATACGATTAACTTTATATACTAGAATGGTGGATACATATAATGATACATGATACGATTAACTTTATATACTAGAATGGTGGATACATATAATGATACATGATACGATTAACTTTATATACTAGAATGGTGGATACATATAATGATACATGATACGATTAACTTTATATACTAGAATGGTGGATACATATAATGATACATGATACGATTAACTTTATATACTAGAATGGTGGATACATATAATGATACATGATACGATTAACTTTATATACTAGAATGGTGGATACATATAATGATACATGATACGATTAACTTTATATACTAGAATGGTGGATACATATAATGATACATGATACGATTAACTTTATATACTAGAATGTATAGGAGTTGTGAAACATACTTTTCTGTAAATAAATTATTGAGAATCTAAAATATATCTTGTGAATAAAATTTTGTTTGGATGAAAGATTTCCGGTTGTTAAGGAAGTAAAATTGTCCACATCAATAAAAACAACAATGCCTTCTTTCAGGACGTGGACATGACTCTGTATGAATGAACCCGTGAGGCTTTGTTATATGGGCCTTCTACTTTCTTTTTTGTACTACTACTATTGGTTATGACCACTGGGTCTCTACTTATTGAGCCCATTAAATGGGTAAAGGGTAGTTCATATGAAACCCACCTGTGCAGAACTTCTGTACACTTAGTAAGTTGGTAGTTTGTTATTGTTTTTGAGTGTTCAGCACATCGATTTTATAGGATACTATTATTACTCATTTTCTCTTATCGAAAATAAGAAGGTGATTTTAATTCGGTACGTGTAGAAGGTGATCGTTTTGGCTCTAATTATGATCAGTATAACGCTGCAAACTTCAATGATTTCATTATCAATGCTAATCTTGTTGAGCTTCCTATGGGTGGTAATCAATTTACCCGCATGGCTAGCAATGGGGCAAAGGGCAGCAAGCTTGACAAGATTTTATTTTCTAGAAGTTTTTGTGATCGGTTTGTCAACATGGTTGTCACAGTTCTTGATGAGCTAATTTCAGATCACCGGCCTGTTATATGTTCTCAACTAATACGTGATTTTGGTCCCACCCCTTTTAAATTCTTTAATTCTTGGTTGGATGTTGCGGGCTTTCAGGACGTCGTTAAAACTGCCTGGTCATCACAGTCAAGACCAGAAGGTATGTGTGCTGCTATTTTTTTCAAGAACAAGTTGAAAGAGTTGAAGAATGATATTCGGAATTGGAGAAAAAATAATAACGTGTTATTTGATCGGGACCAATATGTAAAGGAGATTGCTTTGCTTGATAACCAGATTGCCTCGAATCATGATTCTTCTGCTTTAATTCAACTTCGTAACACAGCTAAAACAAAATTAAAGGAGCTTGATTATCGATTGTCTCGTGACTCCATGCAAAAGGCGAAGTTGAAATGGGCCTTGGAGGGAGATGAGAACTCCAAGTTTTTTCATCATACTGTTAATTGGAGGAGGCAAGCAAATGCAATTAGAGGTATTAAACATAATGGTAGGTGGGTGGAGGATCCAATTGAGGTGAAAAATGTTTTTCTAAACTATTTTCAACACAAGTTCAGCAAACTTGATACACCTCGCTTTTATATTACTTCCATCAGGTTTAAGAAATTGACTCATTCAAACAGTGAATTACTAGATGCAAGGGTTACCTTGGAAGAGACAAAACAAGCTGTTTGGAGTTACTATTATTACTCATTTGCTCTTATCGAAAACTTACAGCAACGTACGAAACGAAGGCTAAATTAGTCATACATTATGTATCACAGAGACATGTAATACGGCTGGGAAAGTTATGTACTGAAATTATTGTGTATAGTTGTTTTCCCCCAAAATGACCTTGAGTTATATGGCAACATATGAAAATTGAAAACTAAGCAAAGCTGTAAAGCTTTTCTTTGTGTAGATATGATTTTGGATATATGAAACGGAAATTATGATTTTGGATTATATGAAACGGAAATTAAAACACTGCCATACTCCATTTCATCATAAACTCCTTCAATGATTCGAACAATATCCAAAACGCTTTCCTCATAAATTAAATAAATTTTTTAAAAATTAATTATGTATATTATCTTAAAAATATAAATATTATAATATAGATAATATTCAAATAAAATGTGCATTCAACCTTGTTTTAATATATATAGTATATACGCATGACAATGTTAATTTGACCCGATAAAGACCCATCCGAGTCAACCCAATATTGATAGATTTGGATCATGACATTAAGTGGATGAATATTAGATGTGAAGTGGATATAGAAATTTAAAGATGTGGATATGGATGATCAAAATGAAATATGTTTGTTACTTTTTATTTTTATTATTAATATTATTGTTATTGCATTATATAAATGTATTCTCATGTTTAAATGATGTTAGTATTTTAGAGGAAAAAGTTCGTGCTATTGAGAAGTATATAATAGGTTTCCCCCAAGGTTTCAAAAGTTTAAAGCTTGTTTACAAAAGTATAAAATAAAAGTAAGAGTTTCGTGAATTTTTGAAACACAAAACTCTACTTTTTTTTAAGCTTAAAAGTACATTGAAATTTAAAAAAACATTCTCTAACTTGCTTTAATAAAATCTTATTGTCAGAAGGACCTCAAAAAGTATAAGAGTGGTTTGATTACCAATGACGATTCGATTAATGTTGGTATCAATTGAGAATATTTTTCGTCGAGATAAAAAACGTGAAAAAAAATTATTTTTAGTTTCAGATATTTAACTTTAAAGACCCTTAACCATTACCATTTTTTCCTGAATTTTAAGCTATTTTTCTATTGGGAAAATATTTTATAGAAAATAATGGATATCTATTTTATATCTTATCAATTTATAATAATATTTATATAAATATGGATAATTAAATTAAAAATTAAATATCTTTTTTATCTACACCTTTCATGTCATATCTAAATCAATTACTTTTACATTAATAATCGTCAAGACCACCACCGTGTTACCGTCACCGCAACTGTCGCATCCAACCTTTCAGCTTAAGCGATCCCTTTTTACATTTTTATTTTTTCCCCCTTTCAACCCAATCCATCTCAACCATTCACCTTTGACTTGACCCAAATCCCTTATACGTTAACGCGCGCGCGCGTGGGGTTTGGAGCCCAATTTGCTATTCTTATTCTAATTCTGCCTGAGCTATATCTAACCGCCGCGATAAGAAGACAAGAATAGATAATACTCCGAAAGGGCATGGCCATCGATTTTGCCGTAAAATCAACGCTCCGATTTTTCTCACTTTCGCTACTGCTATTATTCGCTTCTTCAAACATCTTCAGCAACTGGTATTCATACTTTATATCACCTTTTCCAATCTCAATCACATCATACTGTTCTATATTATAATTATTATTATTATCTGTGATGAACGGTAGTTACTTTATAGTTGTTATCAATTACTATAATATAATATATATGCTTTTTATAACTTGTGTGACATTTTAGTACTGGATTGCTCTAGGGTTTGTTAACTGGCAATATTGTTTCTAATTTTATTCATTTTTAAAATGATATCATATAATATCATTCATTGAGTTTATAATCTATTCAGACTTTGTGTTATATAAATAAATTTATGTAACACATACCGTCTGTTAGTTTCTAGTCACAATTGATTTGATTTATGGATGTTTTTCTGATGTTTCAGGCGAGTGAGAATATAGGGTTAGAAATGGCTGAAACAGTTGACTTGAGTGGAGATGGAGGTGTGATGAAGACAATTGTGAAGAGAGCCAAACCTGATGCTATTACTCCTTCGGATAGCCTTCCTCTGCTTGACGGTAATATCAATAATCTTGTAAAGTAACGGAATTGCTACAAATAGTTTAATTACGTATATAAATAATGCCATATGTGGACGAAGAGAACAGGGAGAGTAAAAAGTCATCCAATTGAATTTTGTTTTGCAATTTTTACACATTGCCTGATAGTTTGCTGATTAGTTCATGGATTCTTGTGATGTTTGTTATGACTGTTGGGCAGTGCATTATGAAGGGACTTTGGCTGAAACAGGTGAAGTTTTCGATACCACACATGAAGACAATACAATTTTCAGCTTTGAACTAGGCAAGGGTTCTGTAATAAAGGCTTGGGATATTGCTCTTAGAACCATGAAGGTTGACCAATTATCTAATTTTAATAGAGATTACGAGATCAATTTTTAGTTGAAAGATTTCAAATTTGTAATCTTATTCCAGGTCGGGGAGGTTGCCAAAATAACTTGCAAGTCGGATTATGCGTATGGCAGTGCGGGTTCTCCACCCGAGATTCCACCAGAGTAAATACTTGATAGCCTTTGTTTATTTCTTTTTTGTAGGAACCCAATGTTAATTCGGTATGGCTCTGTGTAGATACAATTTTATATTTTTTACCATGAACTTGTCCCTTCACATTATATAGTCACCGTTGATGATCGGTTGTATTCTTAGCAAATAGTTCAATATATGGCTACTGATTTGGCATAGAAATCTGCAGTGCAACTCTTATCTTTGAGGTGGAGCTGGTTGCATGCAGACCAAGGAAAGGTTCGAGCCTGGCTAGTGCCTCAGATGAAAGGGCTAGACTAGAGTAAGTTGTGCATCTTCTTCGATTTGTCTTTTTTTCTTCGTTTCTAACCGTAAAGTGTTTATCTCTAGAGGATCCCCCTCCATTTTATAATACATCTATTTTTTAGCTGTTAGCATCTATAAATATATACATATAGTTCACACTACAAAGAGAAAAAAACACTTACTTTTGATCTAGAGCATTCCAAATTAATAAACAGTTTAATCTTAATCTTTGAAAGTAAAAGTCAACTATACCTAATAAAAACATTGAAATGTAAAATGTTACAATTCTCATTATCAAATTAATTAGTTGTCATAAAAAGTGTCATCTAATATCAACTATGATCATTGCGTAAGTGTTAAAATGGATAGAAGAAAATTGGTTTTATTATGAAAATATTTTAATTTTATTAGTAAATCATAACGTTAAACGTTTCTTCATTCATAGTGCCTTAAGTTGTTATGTCATGAATATTGTTTTCCTAGAAATTTAATTACTTCGTGGTGGTCGTCGTTATCAACGTAAAAATACCATCAACATTAACATTTTCACGAGAAACCAAAACTTTGAATATTTAATGCATAGTTGTCAAAAGCCATCGCCTGTTGCGCCTAGGCGCAAGGCCCATGGGAGACCCAACTATGCCGCCTAGATGCCCTAGGCCCAAGTCCCGTAGATGAAAGCTGGTCTGATATAGAAAAACCATTTTCTAAGCGTTTCTATTAGTTTTTAGGTTATAGATACCTGTTCTTTTATCTATGTGAAAACCAGTTTCCATAGTTTTAGGGGTATAGAAACTTGTTTTTATGTATTTTGTATGGATAGGTTTCTATATGAAAACCTGTTGTTGATTCTATGTGAAAATCGGGTTTCATAGTTTTGTTATGACATGTATGAAATATTAGCTTTGTTTTCAGTCCAGCTAAAAAACACTGCAAATAAATTTGGGCTTCAAGCTTCTTGTTATGACATGTATTAAATATTAGCCTTATTTCCAGTTCATTAGCTAAAATCACCGTATGAGTACTGGCTTCAAGCCTCTGCATGATATCTGAATTATTGAAAACAATAAACTTGGTTTCTACACCTGCTCATCAGTGAACATGTCTCGCTTGTCAAAATCACAATTGGTTTATCTTGTTATGTTCTTGGTGTTCAACAAATTTAGGTGGGACAGAATGATAATGTTTTATGTAGTGTTTTATCTTGTTATGTTCTTGATGTTCGACAAATGTAGGTGGGACAGAATGATACTCGTAATGTTTTATGTTGTGTCAGCAAATCGACATTTTTGTCCTGTAATTACCTGAGACTTGCATATGTTGATACAGTCGTCAATTGGTGATGGAAGTTTAGGATATATATTCATCCAAGTATCAGGATATCTGGTAGGCCAGAAGGAAGTGTTCCACTTAAAGAACCAGGTTAATCCGTTCGAAGGACCTGCACAATTCAGAAATGCAAATGTTGCAAGTGTTTCTTGTTAAATGATGGAGGTGTAACGATGTCATATTTCTAATCATAATAGATAAAGAGAACCTGGAAGACCGAATGCAAAGCAATGAACTACTTTGCGTACACTCTCCAAGCAAATATATACTGCAAGTCGGTTGATAATAATATCTATATTCCACCGAATGCATTAGTAGCATTACCAGTCTCTACCTTATGCTGACAGAACAAAATAAAATTTAGATCACGAAAGAAGATTGCACATCACATATGTAGTGAGATAATATATGATATAAATTTACAGTTACCTCAAGTGTGGCTGAAGATGGATCTTGTTGCTCCGACGAGCTACCACTGTAATTAAAACAGATGTCAGGATCCATAATTCCCAAAGGGACACTTTGAAGTTATTACGTACCAAATACCTAAGACACCCGAAAAGGGTTGCATTTTATTCAGGGATGAAGGGAGTAGTTTTTCTATTTTATATGAAGAAGCAGGAATAATGTTCGTCCATGTGGCGTACTCTGCTATAGAACACTGGACATATTTTCTGGTTTCAACCTCCCGATATCCTTTTTTATTTATTGTCGTTGTACTAGTAATAGAGAAGCCATAACTTACTCTAGTAACACTGTACAGTTGTGCAGCATGTGAAAAGAAAGTTAACCTTAAATCTTCCTTAGGCAGATGGAGCATCTTCACTATCCAGCGCACTTATAGTGATCGGTGGCATCTGGAGCCACAATTTTCTGTGACCAAGGAGGCCACTAGCTGCCACGGCATTAGCGTGGAGTTGCATACAGGTGGCTTGCATTTGTAGGCCTTGTAGCCATCTAGAAGACACCAATGTTTATAGTAACAAAAGAACTGTTAATTAAGTAAAGGTAATGGATGGACGATGCTTTTGTGAAACGGGTCGGGCTGCATGGATTTTCTGACATATAGTTAGAACTTGGGAATATGTAATTATGGTTTCAAGCTAGCATGTATACTCAAAGGAACAAGTTCCAGGCAAACATATTACAAAAGTTGGCTAACCCCAAGGCCCATTCCAATTGGGTAGCCCAGTGTAACGGTGCTTGGGGATCTCCACTGATTTTCAATCTTCACAGTTTACAAATTTGCAACGTATAGCCCAGTTAATTCTGTATAACTTTTCGCAAATATGTATATATTTAGTAGCGTAAACTGGAAATTCTGTATGTCATATATCGTACAGGCTTTAACATAGTATGCAATGAGTCTTATTATTTGATCATAACAAATTTTTAGATCAATCAAGTCTGTATAATATCCCGAATTATGCCCGGGAACAATAACTTGATCGGTATAATGAAAGTTAAAGATGAGACATTTAGTCTTTATAAAGTTATCTGAACCAAACTAAAAAGAAACAACAAATGGAGATAAGAAGGGATTGTAACAACTCATTGTGGTCCAAAGTGATTTGGTCACTAGTAATCAATATGTTGGAAGAAATTGTATTGGCAGTAGCAATATGTAAAGCTAGTTGTAATATTCATGCAACATATATATGGTACATACATTGGACTATTGGAGATGTTGTAATTGACCGGGTATTTGATGTTCTACCAAAGTGAAAATCAGTACCAGATTTAGTGTCCGTCTTAGAAATGTTTTTTCCTATCAGAAATTTATAATTTCTAGCCGTAAAGCTGTTTTGTTGGTTGCAAAGAAGGGAAAATGATGGATATATATTAGACATGAAAGACATTAATCTTGAAGCTTAAGTAGCAATATCACAAAGATACTGATAGAAGTATATAGTCTCGTGATAGAAAACATTGCTGATGCCGTGATTCGGTAAACAGATGTATAGGTTCTTGTTTAATGTTTAATTGTGTCATCTTTAACCATGAATCAGTGTTACCGTGTTATATTAAAGTTTATATATTGAAAGTTGGAACTGAAAAACTCATTGTACCAATTTAACTCCTATCCATAGTTGTCGACTCGTAACTTTTGACTCGACTCGAAAACATGATTTTTTAACTCGTGACTCGACTCGTAAGAATCAGGACATTTTTAAGTACTACATAATATAACATAATTATATATATGTGACGTCTTTAGAAGCAAAATATAAGTTCGTTATCTTAATAAATTTACCAAAATATTACATATTCAATAGTTTTGAGACATAAACTTACAATTTATCTCCAAATTCAATAAAATGATCAAAACTACATAGATAACACACAAAATAATGTAACAAATTAAGTATAATATATAATATATAATCATAGTATTAAACTACAATAATTATAAGTATGCGACTCGTGACTCGGTCCAAGTTCACACAGAGACTCGTAAGAGTCTGGACAAAAACGAGTCACTTAACGAGTCGACTCGTTTTTGGTGTAAATCGACTCGACTCGTAAGAGTCGACTCGTGACTCGTAAGAGATTAACAACTATGCTCCTATCTAATAGTAGTAGCATTAGTCAAGATTAAATTAAATGTAAACACCTGATAATAAGCATTGCTTTTGGGGAGACCAGAACCATGTCTTTTGTTAGCTGATTTGTGCATAAAAGTTCATTTCACAGGGTTTCAACACTAACTTTATCAAATTGTAATTCTTTATAAAAGTTTCACCATCAACTTTTTAATAGTCATCAGAATATTTTCAGTTATATAATTGATGCTAAAAGCTAAATACTAAAATACAAATGTACACACAAGTGGTTTACTCTGTAAGTAATATTTTGATTTTCTTACTGGCCTACATGCCCTATTCTTCTTGTGGCCTTACGAGCCAAATCGCCATTATATCATATTTATGTAACTAAATTCGAGTACCACTGATCAATTATTTGTAACAACTTTTATCATATTTGCAAACTATAGTTTTACTTTTAACTTTACCTTTTTTTATCTGTCTATTGTTTCAGAAAAGACTAGAGGGCCATGGACAATGATTTAATTGCACATGAACTGCCGCAAAGAGAGATGTATAAATGGAAGTAAATGTTCCATTATGATGCTTCTGTTATCAGTTTCATATATAATTGTATATTTTTATATTCACATATAATATAGGTCCGGGATTTTCATCTTTTATATCTATCCTCGTCACATCAATCGTGCACGTTTGTCCTCTCAACAATCATTTCTACGAATTAATGATTTCAAAGACATTTCACTAGCCAGGCACATTAGACTATGAGGAGTGGGGGGATAAACACCCGGACGCCGCCCCTTCGCCGCCCGTTTGCCGCCTGCTACACCGCCCGAGGGGCGGCAAATGCCAAAATCAAACACTCCCGACTAATATTGATCGCCCGGAAATTTTGAAGAAACCAAAAAAAATAGCCGTTTGAACGGCTAGTTTTACCCTTTTTCAAATTTTTTTTACTTTAACTTTTAAATTATATACCACATTTACCTTTATATATATACATTTTACATTTTACACATACATATACTCCTATATCTATCATCTTCTTCCTCTCCCCATTTTCTTCCATTTTCATACAAACACCACCTCAAACTATATAGTAAAAATGCACCCCCGTAACCCACGAAATCCCGGTATCAATCCCGGTAACATTCCCGATCCAAACGATTCGAACTTCATGCCGTTCTTGAATAATATGCAAGTTCCGTCACCGGGTTATATGCCGTGGCCTCAAGACATGGGCGGTTACGGGGGTGCTCCACCGACTCCGACTTCTATGTTTGGTACGTATACAAGCTACATTTATATATATAAATTATATATTTACCTTTATATATATACATTTTACATTTTACACATACATATACTCCTATATCTATCATCTTCTTCCTCTCCCCATTTTCTTCCATTTTCATACAAACACCACCTCAAACTATATAGTAAAAATGCACCCCCGTAACCCACGAAATCCCGGTATCAATCCCGGTAACATTCCCGATCCAAACGATTCGAACTTCATGCCGTTCTTGAATAATATGCAAGTTCCGTCACCGGGTTATATGCCGTGGCCTCAAGACATGGGCGGTTACGGGGGTGCTCCACCGACTCCGACTTCTATGTTTGGTACGTATACAAGCTACATTTATATATATATATATATTCGTTTTATATATATATATATATACGTTTTTTTATATATTTATACTCGATATATATAATATATATATATAATATATATATATATAATATATATATATATATAATATATATATATATATACATATATAGTTCTTTTATATATAACATTTTATATATATATATATACGGTTTTTTATATATATATACATATTTATATATTTTCGCTTTATATGTATATATATATATATTTATATATGTTTTTTTTTTGTAGCGAACTACCAAAAAGACAAGACTTATTGGCGCCGCATCACGGAAAAGTTCCACAAAATCCTCAAGAAAGAACCGTACCGTGATCAAGACGTTGTTAGTTCGAAATGGAGGAAAATGCGGCCGGTTATTCAATCATTTAACCAAATCTTCCATCGTTTGAGTGAAAAGAACAACCATCTAAGCGGGGCAAGTGACGCCGACCTCCAAAACATGGCGTTGGCAGAGCATCAAGGATTGGGCGGCCCACCGTTTCAATATGTAACACCCGTTTCGTAAAAATATGGATTTCCAAAAATTTTCGCCTAACGGCGTCAATAAAGCGGAAACAGTTTATTAAAAACCTCAACCAAAGAAAACAGTTGAGAAACATAAGTGGTGTTACTAATAGCATCAAATCAGTAATAAAAGAAATCCATAAGATTGCCCAACATAAAGCAACCATAACATAGTCATTACAATAGTACCATAAAGGAAATCATTAACATTAAGTCTATGCGAAGTTATTGGGTAAACTAAAGCCATCTTGATCATCTACCCATCTCTCGCCAAAGCTTCACACGACATCTCACTGCTTAACCTGAGGGGTGTCAACACATAAGAAGAAACAAGTGTTAGCTATAAAGCTAAGTAAGATAACACCAGGTTTAAGCAAAACATTTCATCCATTAAACACGTCACTTTAAAACATTACGTCATTTGATTTAGGCATTTATATCACCACATAACGTATCCATATCACATATAAGCATAGAGTCCATGACCCTAAGTGTGCCTAATCAATTTCGTCATTTCATCTCATCTCATTAAGTTGTGACCAGGTCACCGGTAAGTTGTAACCGAAGTTACCGTTAAGGAAAGACAATGTCGATCCATGAGTAGCACGTTATGTTCACGACATTAGGTGGGTCATCAGGCCACCCGAACTACTCGCCACATATGACTTGTTGCAAGGAGCCACCCGAGCAACCATTTTAACGTACCCTCCCACATACGGGCACTACGTACTCTTCCACATGCGAGCACGACGTACTCTCCCACATACGAGCACGGTTTATACGTACCTATTACCACCGTCAGGCACGGGTTATGCATAACTCTTAACGTCTAATTAGCTCGAGCATTTACCACGTTTAGTTTAGGTTTCCACATTAATCCTAAACTAATCCACATCTATCATCTTTTCACGTTAGGGCCCTTAAAACGTGCACGTGTCATGGCAACCTAAAAAGGTCTAGTGTTCTAGATGAACAAGCCACATATACATGCACATATCATCATTACATCATATCATTAACCACCATTCATCATAACATATCATATCGTTTAAACATATCATCACATATCATATCATAAACGTATTTACGGGGAAGCATTTTAAGCATAGGCATCGTCATCTTTAATCCCCGTATACCTCCCATATCAACCCAACCACAATATAGGTTATACATTACCGTTATGGAGGTTATAGTTTATAAACCATTTATGTTGCACCCTCAGCGTGACAAAAGTAGTGTATCTTACCTGGTAGTAGAATGTGCGCGCAAACAAAGCTAACAGTGCTTAATAGTAATCCCCGACACCTATCGTACATTAATATATGAAATATAAGTCATTTGGGACCTTAAATGGACTTGAAAACGAACTTAGTTTTGTTCTTACGAACTTAATCAGAAAACGAACTTAGCATCAAAAACGAATTTAGATCAGAAAACGAATTTAGTCATCAGAAAACGAATTTAGTCATCAGAAAACGAATTTAGCATCAGAAAACGAATTTAATCATCCACAAACGAATTTAGACATCTCAAACGAACTTAATCTTTGTTTCCAAAACGAATTTAGCCAACGGATTTAACAAACGAAATTAGTCTTCTTTTAAACGAAAATGGCTTGAACGAAGTTAAACTTCGTTTTGTCAAACGAACTTAGATTTCCAGAAAACGAATTTAGTCATCAGAAAACGAATTTAAGCTTCAGGAAACGAATTTAAACCTATCTTCGTCCAGAATTCAAAAACGACTATGTTCTTCATTTTTTCCAGAAATCGATCGACTTAGGCTGTTCCCAAAACATGTTTTTGACGTAATTGAACATCTCTTGATCATAAAGATCGATTATAAACTCGTTTAACACCATTATGAACATCAATTGACCAAAACACATAATAAACCCTAATTCTTTCAAAACTTCTTTTAAAATCAGATTTGATTCAAATAGAAACATCTTTAGATCTGAAATATAGCCAACGAATCATTGATTACCTGTAGCAAAAGATGGCCGATTGATTTCCAATATAAAACACTCAATTTATTGACCAAAAACTTGAAGATTTGCTAAAGAAATCAAGAAAGGTTTGGAGAGGCTTAATGTGTGTTTAAGATTAGGGAAAATGGCTGAAACTAATCAGAGATTAGGCTACCCTAATCACAATTTTCGTTTTTAACTTTACACCTTTGGCAAAACTAGTCCCTGGACTTCATATTGACTTTATTTCGCTTTAAAACACTTATTGGGGATACATATAACACACTAAAGCACTTTCGCACACTACAAAGGCCTTTTACACATCATTTAGTCCACTTTATTGTCACTCTTTAAAGATAATTAAATCTCACATATCGGGCACATAGACATATAAACACACATTTTACCACATAACATATCACGGACTTAGAATTTGACCTAACGACGTTAGTCAACATATACGATTAAGTTTTGGGATGTTACACAATATGTGCAGGAGTGGACTATGTTGAGGAGAAGCTCGAAGTTCTTGGAGATAATAGTTCAAAATGTGAAGCAAACTCGTGGTGAGCCAACCGCGAAAAGGTCGAAGTCGTAGTTTAATTTTTAGTTTAATGTAGTAATTTTTAGTTTAATTTTAATGAAATTATGTAATTTTTAGTTTAATTTTAATAATTATGTAATTTTTAGTTTAATTTTAATGAAATTATGTAATTTTTAGTTTAATTTTAATAAATTATGTAATTTTTAGTTTAATTTTAATGAATTATGTAATTTTTAGTTTAATTTTAATAAATTATGTAATTTTTAGTTTAATTTTAATATTATGTAATTTTTAGTTTAATTTTAATAAATTATGTAATTTTTAGTTTAATTTTAATATTATGTAATTTTTAGTTTAATTTTAATAAATTATGTAATTTTTAGTTTAATTTTAATATTATGTAATTTTTAGTTTAATTTTAATGAAATTATGTAATTTTTAGTTTAATTTTAATATTATGTAATTTTTAGTTTAATTTTAATGAAATTATGTAATTTTTAGTTTAATTTTAATAAATTATGTAATTTTTAGTTTAATTTTAATGAATTATGTAATTTTTAGTTTAATTTTAATAAATTATGTAATTTTTAGTTTAATTTTAATATTATGTAATTTTTAGTTTAATTTTAATGAAATTATGTAATTTTTAGTTTAATTTTAATAAATTATGTAATTTTTAGTTTAATTTTAATATTATGTAATTTTTAGTTTAATTTTAATGAATTATGTAATTTTTAGTTTAATTTTAATGAAATTATGTAATTTTTAGTTTAATTTTAATGAAATTATGTAATTTTTAGTTTAATTTTAATGATTATGTAATTTTTAGTTTAATTTTAATGAAATTATGTAATTTTTAGTTTAATTTTAATGTTATGTAATTTTTAGTTTAATTTTAATGAAATTATGTAATTTTTAGTTTAATTTTAATATTATGTAATTTTTAGTTTAATTTTAATGAAATTATGTAATTTTTAGTTTAATTTTATGTTATGTAATTTTTAGTTTAATTTTAATGAAATTATGTAATTTTTAGTTTAATTTTAATATTATGTAATTTTTAGTTTAATTTTAATGAAATTATGTAATTTTTAGTTTAATTTTAATAAATTATGTAATTTTTAGTTTAATTTTAATGAATTATGTAATTTTTAGTTTAATTTTAATGAAATTATGTAATTTTTAGTTTAATTTTAATATTATGTAATTTTTAGTTTAATTTTAATGAAATTATGTAATTTTTAGTTTAATTTTAATAAATTATGTAATTTTTAGTTTAATTTTAATATTATGTAATTTTTAGTTTAATTTTAATAATTATGTAATTTTTAGTTTAATTTTAATGAAATTATGTAATTTTTAGTTTAATTTTAATAAATTATGTAATTTTTAGTTTAATTTTAATGAATTATGTAATTTTTAGTTTAATTTTAATAAATTATGTAATTTTTAGTTTAATTTTAATATTATGTAATTTTTAGTTTAATTTTAATAAATTATGTAATTTTTAGTTTAATTTTAATATTATGTAATTTTTAGTTTAATTTTAATAAATTATGTAATTTTTAGTTTAATTTTAATGATTATGTAATTTTTAGTTTAATTTTAATGAAATTATGTAATTTTTAGTTTAATTTTAATGAATTATGTAATTTTTAGTTTAATTTTAATGAATTATGTAATTTTTAGTTTAATTTTAATAAATTATGTAATTTTTAGTTTAATTTTAATGAATTATGTAATTTTTAGTTTAATTTTAATAAATTATGTAATTTTTAGTTTAATTTTAATATTATGTAATTTTTAGTTTAATTTTAATGAAATTATGTAATTTTTAGTTTAATTTTAATAAATTATGTAATTTTTAGTTTAATTTTAATAAATTATGTAATTTTTAGTTTAATTTTAATGAAATTATGTAATTTTTAGTTTAATTATTAGTCGTAGTTTAATTATTAGTGTAGTTTAATTATTAGTGTAGTTTAATTATTAGTCGTAGTTTAATTTTGTAGTTTAATTATTAGTCGTAGTTTAATTTTTAGTTTAATTTTATTTAGTTTATTTTTAGTTTAATTTTAATGAAATTATGTAATTTTTAGTTTAAAACAAAAAAAAAATATAAAATAAGGGGAGGGGCTTCCTCAAAGAGAAGCCCCACTCCAACAAAAAGGAGGGGCAACTCTTGGGGGAGCCTCCGCCACATGGCGGAAGTCTCCCCTATGTGGGGAGCCCCCTTTATCCCCCCACTCCTCATAGCCTTAGACTGTGAGGAGTGGGGCGTTAATTGCCCCCGCCACCAAAGTCGCCCAGCACACCGCTCCGAGGGGCGGCAAAGCTCAAAAAAAAAGAAGCCCGGCAAATATTGATCGCCCAAAACCCACGAGTTTTTCAAGAAATCCAACCGTTGCCACTAGCCATGTTTGGCTTATTTATTTATTTTTTTTAATTTTTAATTAAACCCCTTATAAATACTCCATACTACTTATTCTCATTTTTATACTTTTATCTTCCATTTTTCTCTCTACATTTTACAAAATCTTCAATTTTTTCTTTCTATAATCAAATGGCTTGGACTCGGTCCGAAGAAATAAGTTTGACACGGTCGAGGTGTCAGGCGACCCGTTGTGCGGTAACTACGAAAGAGAACGTACGTTTTGGTCGAAAGTGACCCATCTTTTCCTCACTTATGAAAACCAACCATCGACCTATCGAAATTCAGACGCGGTGGCCGCTAAATGGCACCACATGCGCACCAACATTCACGTATTCGATATGATGTTCAACCGTGTGAACCAAGGTCACAACGATGAACACGGTGCAATGGTTGAAAGAACTATGGCCGAGTACACGAAGGTATCTCGAAACATTTTTCATCACGTGGAGGAGTGGGAATTGGTACGAAGCAATCCGAAGTTTAAAAAAATTTAATCGTTTAGTTGTAATGTTTGGAATAATTGTTTAGTTGTATTGTGTGATGTTTGGAATAATTGTTTAGTTGTATTGTGTGATGTTTGGAATAAAATTATGTTTTTTTATATAAATTAGTATAATGTATGTCTTTTATTTTATATATATTATTTATATATATTTATATTTATATTTTATAAAAAAAAAAAAAATTAAAGGGCTACCCCAAAGAGTTGCCTCACTCCAAGAAAAATGAGGAGCAACTCTTTGAGGAAGCCTCCGCCACATGGCGCCCCCATGTTGGGAGCCCCAAAGTTGCCCCACTCCTAATAGTCTTAGATACCGGTCAAAAATTAGTACTGTTTATAACAAAACGGTTTACCAACTTAGCACAAATAGCCAGTAATAATTATTGGAATTAAAAAGCAGTACTTAAAAATGGACCGTGACATAAAATGGATTCCTTTTCTTTTGTAGTAATGTTAGTAACTTTACACCTTTGGACTGGATTTTGCGACAAACATATATATGCATAGTGCATACATGTATATTAACTATTATGATTATGATATGTTAAAGTTTTATTAATTAGGAATAACATAATTGAAAATGAATAACATATACTGTATATTTTAAGCATTGTATTTCATGTGTGCTTATTTATGTTTGTGTTTTTGTGTTAGATTTATCTTATTAAAGTATATCCGTTCGTACCTTTACAATTAAAGAAAAAAAGTATATCCGTTCGTCTAATGTTCCTTTTTGTTTGTTTGTTCCCTTAAACTAACCGAATGAACACGAACACAAAATCTCGTTCTCTTAGGTGCTCATTAGTTTTTTCATTAGGCCTTGTTAGTTTACCATTTAATAGATTTGATATTATTTATTCATTCAGTCACTTTATTCACTCAGCACTTTATGGTTAAAAAACAAACGGGTTAAGTTTTATTTAAAAAAAAGACTAACCTTGAATTTTCGTCTATGTTTGTTCGGTTCGTTTACGACCCATATGTATAACAATGACCATATAATAGAGTTTCAATCACGTTAAGAGTCAAATATAATTGTGAATTGTAATTTGTAATTCATTATCATCATAATTTCGGGTATTCAGTCTCTCTCTCTCTTCTCTCTCTCTCTAGAGAGCCGTTGAGAGGTTTCTCCGGCTTCTCTTTGAGATCGAGAGTAGATCTGAGATCGAGATTTTTCCGGTTAAGTCTTCCACTCCGGTGGATCTAACCCTATTTTTTTCACCCCGGGCCGGAGGTCCCTTCCACCTCGGTGGATCTGGAAGCAGCCTCCCACCTTTGTGTAGGGGTAAGGTCTGTCTACATCATACCTCCCTCATAGCCCGACTTATGTCGGGATTGAGTACCTTGTTGTTGTTGTTGTTGTAATTTGTAAACATGAAGTTTTTTCTAGAGTAGACAGGTTTATGAACAAAGAAAATAGTACGTGATTGAGCATGAAAGAAATGGACAAAGACCGTGATTCACAAGTCAATAGCAGGTGGGATTTGAGTATGACATGCCACGCGGTAAGCCAATTTTTGCTGATCGTCCATTCGTCCCTTGCCAGCCTGTTTTCTCCTTTGACTTCTTTTTGGTCAAACAATATTTTTGTTTCCACATTACTAGTCTATGATTATTATTTTTTTGAACGGATTACTAGTCTATGATTAAAGAAGCTTAAGCTTGTAGATATGATTCATTAGTTTTTCCAACAGAAAATGTTAAAATACAAGCTATAATTTCCATAAGTTAACTTAATCAACCTTAAAAGTATTTCTAATATGTTTCTCACTATTTATATCGGGTTGAATTATTTTGTAACAGTTTTAGTAATGACTCTTTCTTTTTGAAAATAAAGAGTGCCATTTATAGTTAATCTCTCTATTTATGCTATCATTTTTTTACACTAATACTTTGTTTGAAATTAACGACGTCACGACACATCACACGTTTTGTGTTGTCACTGTCACATTGCGCGAGTATCCATCTAAATTAGTTTAGTACAATTTTTTTTTTATCACGGCTAGATTGTTCTAAATTGAACGTATATATTAGGACCTTAAAGGTTATGCTACAAAAAAGTTAATGTTTGGAACTATAAACTAATATAGTTATATTTTCTAAACTTATTGGAACATTTTTATGTATTAGCACTTAATTTATGTTTGGAACTATAAACTAATATAGTTATATTATATTTTCTGAACTTATTGGAACAATTTTATGTATTAGCACTTAATTTATGTTTGGAACTATAAACTAATATAGTTATATTATATTTTCTGAACTTATTGGAACATTTTTATGTATTAGCACTTAATTTATACTCTACACTCGTCAAGTAGCTAGTGTTCATACACATACACACACACAAAATGCACGTTATTATGACACATAAAATTTTCATTAATTATGTATGTTCAATCGTACGTGTATTACAAGAGCCAAATAATCGAGTACCACTGAAGAATAAAACTATGTTAACATGATCATTACTTCTAGCTACCATGGCTGAATTATACTCTACTTTTTCCTATACTATCAAGTATATATTAAAATAAATTCTCGTAGAATGTCTATCAAAACATTTCTGTTTTAACACTGTAAAAGCTTACATAATTTAATCACAAATTTTTTATATTTCCAATAATAAACTTAAAGAATTCAACTAGTAACAATTGCATCACATGGGATCACAAACAGGATTAAAAAGGGAAACAGCTCAACAATGCACAAGTCAGTGCACTGTTTCTACAATATTTAAGTAAAATCGAATTCGGTCAGAAAAATTATAAGATCTTCTTTCGGCCCCCCTCTGCTTACCAAACAATTGTCCTGAACCTTTTCTTTCGTACCCACCTTACCAAACATAATCCATCCCTACATACATTCATTTCCTATACATTTTTATAGATATTTGTACAATGTATTTTCTTAAACGTATTGATAAATCTGTCTAAAATATAGGTTAAAAATTTACGACATGGATTTTTCTCAAATACTTTCTCAAATACCGTCTCATGATCCCCTTATTTCCTATTGATGAGATATGCCCTATTTGCCGGAAAGCTTGTTTGGATTCCTTTGGGGAGCATGCGCTTCACTGTAAAGAGCTCCCGGGGTTCAAATACAGACACGATTTGGTTAGAGATGTTCTCTTTGACATTTTTAGGCGGGCTGGGATTTCTGCTAAGAAGGAAGCGCCAGTGAATTTCTTGACTGACCCGTTGGAAGGGAGATCTACTCTCAGACCTGCTGACATTTTGGTCTTTGGTTGGGCTGGGGGGAAAACATGCATGTGTGGATTTAACAGGAGTCTCTCCTCTTGTGGGCTTAGGGTGCAACTTCACAGTCGGTCTTGCCGCTTTAAAAGCTGCCTCATGCAAAGTGGCCAAACACGAGAAGGCGTGTCTTGACAACCAATACGTATTTATACCATTTGCATTTGATACCTTTGGATTTCTTGCACCTGAGGCCGTCGAGCTACTTGGAAGGGTCCAACGGGTCATGCATAGTAATGTCATGACGCCGCGATCGATGAATGTAGTTTTTAAACGTCTTAGTTTTGCTATACAAAAAGGAGTGGCGGCGCAGCTTGTTGCCCGTTTGCCTTTTATTTCTATGTAAATTACTATATCTATCAATGAATTATGTTTATAAAAAAAAAAAAAAAAAATCTTGACCGTTTATCATGTTATATGTGGTCATTTCTTTCTTAAGCATATTATTAAGCTAATATTTAAACATATCATTTTTCTTTACTTGATTAAGCAAAATCCTCATCTTGGCCTAATGATCAGACCTAATGTCCTCGTAAGTGGCCTCGGCTTAACATATCACCAAGTAACATCTACTCATAACTCATTTAGGGAAGCCACTCAGGGTTTAAAAATAGTCAAATATCCTGATGATATCACATAACCTGAGTCGATCATCAACTATTCTAAATATCCAAAAAAATAAGATCTTACCCGTTCATGCAAAATGAAAATCCTCACCATTATAACAAACAAAACAATACGAATGGTTCAACAAAATATTCAATGAATCTTAATTAAACAAGATCCGCCCCTTTGTAGGTTGTAACAAACAAAATAAATGATTAGTTTAATTCAATTAAATCCATATCTAAATACAAAATGTGGTTATTATAATATAATACTAGTTCATATACCCGCCTCTTTGTAAGTTACTTGTAACAAACAAAATAAATGTATAGTTTAATTTAATTAAATCCATATCTAAATACAAAATGTACTTATAATATAATACTACTAGTCTATACAAGTCGGGTCATCATGTTACTGTTTATGATATCCATGAAAACAAATAAATCGAATTTTGTGAATCTTTGTCGTGTCATATTTTACAAGTCAACTCCAAGCTTTTGACTCGTTGTATCACACCTAACCTCAGCAAACCCGACCCGATTATTTGCAAGATCAAATTCCATCCACATATTTTGTTGATGGTGATGTCCGATTACATATGCTTCAATCCCCAACAAATCGGAATTTCCAAACGTAAAGCAAAATAACTCATCACTCCCTTTCGTTATTATTCCTTCCAATTTTACCAATAACTTCTCACCCGACACCACCATTTCGGCCCCCCGTAACATCATACTCACATTTGGTAATACGGGTAACCCGACCCGACTTTTTTCAACCCGGTAACAAAGATCCATCGCACCTTGAAACACAAAGTTTGTATCCTCGTAAACACGTAACACATTTTTTGTTTGCTTTAAAAATTCACTTCTTAAAGCGGTGTAAACCGGTCCTAGTAGAAAAGTATATTGAGTACCCGAGTCAATCATGGTTTGACCCGCACCCGTATGGTCAGGTTCATATATTGATTTTGGTAAAGCTAAAACCGTACCCGCAACTTTAATTCCTTCTAACTGGACCGTGTATGCGACACGGTCGAAATAAGGTAACGGGTCCGTGATTTTAACCATGGGCGTATAAGTTAATGTTCGGAGCCAGGTTAAATTATGTTCTCCGAACATTAACACGCCCGTGTGGTCTTGACCCGAAATACAATACGAAAATTTTGAATAACCCATTTGGGTTACAAAAGATAAGGAGCCCCGGTTTAATCCCATTAAACCGGTACTCTTTGAATCTTCGTATTGGTTAGTACTTGTATCGGTATCCATGCATCCAAATATTATTCCGGGTAGGTCCGAATCCATGACCCGAAATGTGTCAATCGCTAGATTGCCTTCGACTGAAGTGGCGTCAGCGTAAGAGACGATAGCGTGGCAAAGCTTTTTCGGGTCGCAAGAAGCGGGCATTGTGAAGTCTCGGGTTCGGGTCATGCATATGGATGACGTACAAGGAACAGGTGTGTACGATGTAGAATGTAATGGGTCGTACGATAAAGGTGTATTTGGTGTTTTTCTACTATGGACCCACGTGAGCTCGCTGCCGGTATCTAACACCATAGTAACCGGCTGCGGCGGTGATCCGATGGCGAAGGTGACGGTAAGAGATACATTGTGGTTAAATGAGAGTTTCTTTGGAGGTTTTGTCGAGGACCCAGATGGAATTGATTGAATCTTGAGGGGTAAGATTGCATTTTTCGAAGAAAGTATGGATCTTGATTGAACAAATAAACAAGAAATGAAGAAGAGTTTAGAAAGAAGAAGATGATGATGAATAGAGGCCATATGTAATAAGGTATTAAAGATATGTGTTATGTTTTAAGGGGGTTTTGTGTGGGTTTAATGTGGGAATATTGAAAAGGTTGTTTTTCTTTTTCTTTATTTTTATTTTTGTTGTGGTTGGTTTATTTGTTGATGTTTCTCTTTCACATAGCTAGGGACACGATGACTGTGTGTGGAATGGTGGACATGTTTTGAGTTATATAGTGGAGTGGTAAGAAAGGACACCATACTATGTACTACTTGTTGTGTCAATTTAAGGATTTTTGTTTGGTTGTGGAGGACCTACTAAAAAAGACATATTGTAGAGGGTCTTTCTTGTTTTCGGGAGTAGGTTATTGTGGTCACACTTAGTTTGAATTTCAAATTGCGAATAAGAGGTAAATAGTCCTAGTAGTATGTATGTATGGTTGAGGATTAGCAATATCAAGGCCGTGGCGGTGGGTCATTGTGGTCGTAGTAAGTCGACGAGTTAATCGTATATGATATACTCGTATGATTTAAAGATGAACTAAATTGATCATTTAGGATACGCGCTAGAGCACTCGGTGTAGTCATACCGAACACAGTAAAGAAGTCTGTCATATTACAATTAGATTGAGTCATAGTGGATTAGTGGATGAAAAGTTGAGTTAAACACACATACAATACAGCGAGATTATATAGTTTTCCATAGCTTATAATCACTCATATATAAGATAAAATGTAGTATATATATAGATTCAATCTTTTAACATGCATGTTTTTAGATTTTGTCTTATTAACATAGAATGTAAGAAATGAATATCTGAAGTTAATTAAGGTGACAGTATTGTTGTACCTGATATGATGATCGAGTTTTAGCTTCTTTTGATGAGACCTAACTTGGAAAATTATAATACTAACAAGTTGTATACTTAAAATACAAATTACACTTGTGTGTGAAATACATTAAAGGGGACAGAAAATTAGACTTTCTAGAAAACTTATTCTGATATATTTAACTAAAATAGTTGAATATATAGAAAAATAAACTTTGGTTATTTTACAGGTTGTCCATCTATTAGATTCTATGTTTCTAGAATTTTAAATATTTGCAATAAAGAAGGTTGATGAACTATTTAATTAGTGAAAAGGTGAATATAAAAGTACATGACTATATTAATTAGACGAGTGCAAAAACTTGTAACCAATTTTTTTTTTTTAACAACAAAGCCTACTTCTAAATAATATATAAAATTACTTCATAATACATCATTGTCAGGATTTAAATCCCGGTCTTTTCTTCAAGAGACCAAAACTTCTATCATGTCACTTAAGTGGTGATGACTAACTTCTAACCAATGTTAATCACCGTTTTCATTCAGCTTAAGAATTTTTTGAGAGCCTCAATCAAAGTTAAAAAAAGAAAATTTTGTCAAACAATATTAGTTCCCGAGTCGTTTAGTGGTTATATGCCATTAATAGTGATGTTGTCTATTTGTAAGATATAGACTTCCCCAAATGAGAACCCAAGGGTACCAAGTCTTCAAAGCATCTTATAACTTGCAAGACAAAATACATGACCTTGAAGTCAAATGGAAACAAATATCAGGTTTAGATAATAGTTAGAGGGTGTTTGAAATTGTGTTTTGAGGTGAGTATCTTGTTATTAAGTTTTGAAAAGATAGTTTGAGACATTGTTATTCAAAATGCATTTGATAAACGCAAAATCTATTTTACAAATGCGATTTTCCAAACACCTCCTTAAATATACATAAACTAGATTATTACCCGCGTAATACGCGGGAAACATATATAATTAATGACATGTTAAATTTTTATAATATCATAAGTTGACAAATATTTAACAGGTAAAAATTAAACCACTAAAAAACATGAAGTTACATTAGTGGTCGTTTAGATTCCGGTTAAAAGTGACCAGACAGTTGAAAAATGGATACATCGATCTATTAGAGGTCTCGCTAAGTAAGGTTTTCGTTTCTTTGATGTCTTTCATTCATCCGGATATGTCTGCATTGTCATTGTACTTGTGCTTTTAACGTTTTGCTCGAATAATTTAGTTATCCACTAAAATTACTAAGCAATTTAAATATCAATCTATATATCGCATGTTGTGTTAATCTAACATAAATTATGCATAATATCATTGCAATTTTCACACTTATTTTTCTGATATATAATTGTGATAGCTTACTATAGAATCCATATTTGTTTTTAGTTCTTTATTAAGAAGGCCGGTTTGACATCCGGTCCGGTTTTCAAAACATTGATTTAAAAATAATAAAATATTAATGATATAAAACTAAATACTTATAACGAATTTTTATTACGTTATATGATAAAAATCCTATACAAAAAAATAATTTAATAAAAACGTATTACATTAAAAAAAAAATTATTGTAAAAAAATCAAAAATTAATTTTAAAGATGAAAAATGATGTAAAATATAAAAATATTAGTTTTCATAATTATATCATTAAAAACATTAATTATTAATGTCTACAAACTTAAATAAGGAAATAATAATCATTTAAATTTATTAAAATAAAATTAAATCTAAAAAGTTAAAAAAGGTATATGACATCATCATTTGATCTAATGACTCTAATTAAAAGTTGAACTTAATTTAAGGGTCCATACTTCTCCAATTATGAATTAAGGTTTATCTTTTATATATATTTAGAGAAGTTATCGTTTGTTTAGATATGTTTGGTAACAATCTTTTCGAAGCATTTTTATAAGTTTTAGACCACTTTCATTTAATTAGATTTTGTTATAAAAAAATTTCAACAAACTTTTAATTTTGTTTTCAAAGAATGTGCTTTTGTCCTATATATAAGATAATAATATAAGTATATGTTTTGTTTTTTTTTTTTTTGAACAGCAATATAAGTTAATAATAATATAAGTATATGTAACACTAAATAAGTTAATATGATGTTCACAAACTGATGTCTTTTGTGTGGTAATTAATTTATATACTTCAATGATAAAAGCCTAAAGATAGACTATAGCTAAAACCATAATTTGTATTATCCCCAAAGCCCTGAGTCATTGTGTGAGCCAATACAATCAAATTACATCTTAAAACAACGATGTGGGGTAATGGTGATTGACAACTTAAAACTTATATGAGCTTCAAGCATCTAATTTTGTTCCAATGTGAGACAAGTTGTTAATTTGCATGAAGTATGAAACATTTGGCATCTGAATACACTCGGTTCCTTCATTATGATAGGTTGGCAAATTGCTTGTTAGGTCTATTGTAAAGATAATGTGATAAAACCAAATCTAGCAAGTGTGTTATGTGAGTCGGATTGAAAGTAAATGTCATACAAAGAACGACGAAAGAAATGCATTTATTCTTGAATGGCCGATTAACTTTCCTAGTGATGCGTCTTGATGTCCCAATAGATGGTCTCCCGGTGCGGTATATTGTTCTACCCTTACTCCTAGATTACATAAATGTTTGAGATGAACCTAATATTTTCGAAAAATCTCTGTTAATATCTCCAATAAATGTGAGAAGTAAGACTCGGACTTAAGTGGATCTTCCCAAGGTCAAACACCTTTTAATTTGATACAATACAAACTATACCCGGATAAAATAATAAGATATTACAAGTTGTGTGCTTTGTTTAGTGACGATCATTATGGAAGTATCTGAATAAAATTACTTATTAAAATAGTTCGGACACGCATGATATTTTCAATTCCATTGTATCCTTGTCTTATTTTTTAGTATCTAACTGTTTTAAAAAGTCTTGAATCTCTTAGCCATTATGGTTAATCGGTCCTTTTTATTGTATAAGTGATAAGTTGTCATCTAGCTTATTTGTTTACTTCAATATTTTATATAAATGATATCGTGGAATACTATAATATAATGCCATCAATAAGTGACAATATATTTCGTTATAATATCAGATGGAATTCTGTTCATCCCGAAGCTTTTTGGATAGTTTTTCTTGCCAATTAAAGGCGTAATTCATGTTAAGAAAAAAAAATTAATTTAGAAAGTGGCCACTGGTTATAATAAGAGAAAAATAAATACAAGTTTATCCGTTATTTAAGTTTGGATGTGGAATTTTTCACATACTAATTTTGTAAAATTTAATGTTTAATGAATAAACGTACCCCATTTGCTTTATGGATTAAAAAAATTAATATGTGAGTGTTCCATATAAACTTAGATGTCAGACAGCCTTATATTCCAATCCATCTATGTAGTTTTTTGCGATTATGTAAGCATGTTAATTAATGTGGACTCCTCTATATTGGCAACCAATCAAGATTTGACTTGAAGAGATGTACGACTCGAGTTCAAGTCTAAAGTTGCATCGGGTTTTACAATTATTCCGTTGTCGTATTTGCGGGCGGGCAAGTTAGTAGGTTTTTCCCACAACGTGGACTTCATATTCATCATTTTTGAAAGCGGGGGGAAGGGATCTTTTTTCTGCAACGGAAAAAAAACGGAGCAGATTTGACTCGGCACAACCTAACGATACATCCAATACCAATGGGCTAGGGGCTGCGTTCGTCTAGGTTAAGCAAGTTGATGCGTATCTTTAGCCAATTGGGTAGCCACATACGAAATACCCGTCATTATATTAGTTAGTCGTTAAAAAATGTAAATTAATGATTTCACTTTTTCTCAAATTTTGATTTGACTTAGTCAAGTTTAATTATATAATGTTTTACTGTATAGTGTCTCAAAACAAAGGTATGGAAACTACACTTTTGGCATAATTGCTAAAAAAGTGTAAATATAACATATGACAACAAACTCATATGTTAATTATAATGTTGTGAAATAAGCTATAATTACGGTCATTTATTAAAATGTTGTAATTTAACGCCCTTCATAACAGTATGATAGAGTATTCGAACATCTTCTTAACTTTATTTTTGCGGGTCACCTCACCTCATATTTATTCTTGGGTGAAGCTCTCCTCAAGTTCACTTTAACTTGAGGGTTCAAGTTAAAAAAATCTTAACTCTTAGATGAAAATCAAAAGTCAAAATTTGTAGTTAATTTTTTAATCTTAACCCTCGATTTTAATTCAAGGGTTAGAATTTCCCCAACTTGACTAATCAAGTTGATGAACTTGAGGGAATCCCCACCCTATATTCTTATGTCACAACCGAAAGGAAACCATTTTTACATAATGCTACATTGTTAAATCCTATGCTGCAGAAAATTTAAGAAGCAGATTAGGAAAGAGCATAGTATAAGACATCAAACAACTACTTGCTTCTCATCTTATTCCATTCTTGTACGTTGTACCTTATGCTCCTTGTGTTGGAATGTGATCACGTTAAATAAACGCATGTCCGGAAATTATTTAAGCTTACGCGGTCACACAAAATGACACGTAAGCTCTATGTTATTAATTAGTATGTTAAAGTAATATATTAATTAATATGATCATGAAATGATTAATAAACATAAGTTAATAGTTATATAAATGTTTATTAATTAAAAGAGATGGATTAAAATGTAAATTAGAAGTTTCCTAATTGTACAATAGAGAGGGTTTCCTAATCCTCTACAAACTTGGTCACCAAGTCAAAAACCCTTATAATTAAAGCCTATAAATAGAGGGTTATAGTTAAGGGTTTTGAATAAGTTCTATAAGGTAAAACCCTAACTAAAAAACTCTCTTTCTCTCCTCCTTTTCTTTCGATCGGCCGAAGGCAAGAAACCAAAGGGTTTCGGATTTTTGGGGTTCGACATTAAGGGGTTTAGACAACGGGTTTGTAAGTTCGTGATCGGGTACTAGCATACATCATATGGGTGTCAAGTGTGCGATCGTAAAGGGGTTTTTCTTTAAACCCTAAATAATAATAATCATATTATTATTAATATTATTGGAAGCTTACGCTAAAAGGTACATATCCGATTCCTACTTTGTTAATTAATAGTTATATAATGTTTTACTGTATAGTGTCTCAAAACAAAGGTATGGAAACTACACTTTTGGCATAATTGCTAAAAAAGTGTAAATATAACATATGACAACAAACTCATATGTTAATTATAATGTTGTGAAATAAGCTATAATTACGGTCATTTATTAAAATGTTGTAATTTAACGCCCTTCATAACAGTATGATAGAGTATTCGAACATCTTCTTAACTTTATTTTTGCGGGTCACCTCACCTCATATTTATTCTTGGGTGAAGCTCTCCTCAAGTTCACTTTAACTTGAGGGTTCAAGAAAAAATCTTAACTCTTAGATGAAAATCAAAAGTCAAAATTTGTAGTTAATTTTTTAATCTTAACCCTCGATTTTAATTCAAGGGTTAGAATTTCCCCAACTTGACTAATCAAGTTGATGAACTTGAGGGAATCCCCACCCTATATTCTTATGTCACAACCGAAAGGAAACCATTTTTACATAATGCTACATTGTTAAATCCTATGCTGCAGAAAATTTAAGAAGCAGATTAGGAAAGAGCATAGTATAAGACATCAAACAACTACTTGCTTCTCATCTTATTCCATTCTTGTACGTTGTACCTTATGCTCCTTGTGTTGGAATGTGATCACGTTAAATAAACGCATGTCCGGAAATTATTTAAGCCTACGGGGTCACACAAAATGACACGTAAGCTCTATGTTATTAATTAGTATGTTAAAGTAATATATTAATTAATATGATCATGAAATGATTAATAAACATAAGTTAATAGTTATATAAATGTTTATTAATTAAAAGAGATGAATTAAAATGTAAATTAGAGTTTCCCTTTGGACTGTAGATGCTCAACTCATAGGGATACAACTTTGTAGTTTTGGTCGAAGCCTGAATCGGACTGCAAACAGGGCTAAACTGGTCGTGAAGTTGCTAAAAATTTCCAGTCAGCATGTTTATGTGTAATTACTTGCTAATTGTTTGTTTAAATGCTTACGCAATCAAGGTAACTTGATGTATGTGGTCCTCTTCTTTGAAGGGGGAGCCGACTTAGACATATACATTAACCATAGTGACCATGTTTAGGTGGCCTACCATAACTCGTTGCATGATTAATTAGTTAATAGTTAGTAAGTTTATTATTTTGCTTCTTTTATTGTGATATAAATGGTGATGCAAAATTGTTTTATTGGAAAAGAATAAACTTGACTAAGAATTATCGAAATATGATTTTGTTTTAATAAAATTGGAGTCTTACAACCAAGAGATACACCGGCTCACCCATTTGAACAAACTCTAAGAGAGGTATAAGTCGGAGTGCGCTAGCCTCCTAAAGGAGCGGGTTTTTAATTGCGTCTATCGCAAACCTTTGCTTCTGCGCTTCTTTGTGCGTTCAAATGAAGCTACCGAGCTCTTTTGTGTTGCTAAGACTATAAAAATGATTTAATTAAACATTATGTTATGAAGATTTGCATGAGTCTTCATACATAAAACTTTTGATTTCTTTTGATTCACATCAAATGCATTACCCATTCAAAGTTAAGTCTTTGCCACCCATTTTGCTAAGAACACTTGCAAGTGCTTTTTGCTCTACGTGAGACCGTAGGTGAATTGTATCTAACAAGGTAAATTACTACTCATCGTGAGACCGGTGGTAGACTATTTACATGTTCTTAATTGGGCGACTTAAAGTGAGTTAAGCGGTGAGACCTTGACCCGTGGCATAAGATGGGACAAAACATGTTTACAAAACACTTACTACCCCTAATAAGTGTTGTTGTAAGTCCCATAGATCTAGGAATTGCACTTGTAATGCAATTACTGCTCGTCACTTACCTATTGAGTACGCCATTTCTAGCAGATCAAATGATGAATCATTTGATGAATGCGTGTCTTTGGCATTATCGTTAGCAAGAAACGCATTGGAAGACTTCAACGTGAAGGGATCTTACAATCAAATGATGAATCATTTGATGAATGCGTGTCTTTGGCATTATCGTTAGCAAGAAACGCATTGGAAGACTTCAACGTGAAGGGATCTTACAATCAAATGATGAATCATTTGATGAATGCGTGTCTTTGGCATTATCGTTAGCAAGAAACGCATTGGAAGACTTCAACGTGAAGGGATCTTACAATCAAATGATGAATCATTTGATGAATGCGTGTCTTTGGCATTATCGTTAGCAAGAAACGCATTGGAAGACTTCAACGTGAAGGGATCTTACAATCAAATGATGAATCATTTGATGAATGCGTGTCTTTGGCATTATCGTTAGCAAGAAACGCATTGAAAGACTTCAACGTGAAGGGATCTTACAATCAAATGATGAATCATTTGATGAATGCGTGTCTTTGGCATTATCGTTAGCAAGAAACGCATTGGAAGACTTCAACGTGAAGGGATCTTACAATCAAATGATGAATCATTTGATGAATGCGTGTCTTTGGCATTATCGTTAGCAAGAAACGCATTGGAAGACTTCAACGTGAAGGGATCTTACAATCAAATGATGAATCATTTGATGAATGCGTGTCTTTGGCATTATCGTTAGCAAGAAACGCATTGGAAGACTTCAACGTGAAGGGATCTTACAATCAAATGATGAATCATTTGATGAATGCGTGTCTTTGGCATTATCGTTAGCAAGAAACGCATTGGAAGACTTCAACGTGAAGGGATCTTACAATCAAATAATGAATTATTTGATGCTGGTAGCATGACTCCCGAGCTTCAAAAGCAATTCGGATTGCACAATCCGTATGATATGATCAGAGAACTCAAGTCTATGTATGGAAAACAAACTGGAGTTGAATTGTTTGAACTTGTTGAATCACTCCATAATTTGAACACGAGTATGGGAAACCGGTGAGCGCTCGTGTACTCAAGATGAAGAGTAATTTTGAGCATTTGGAAAGGTTAAACTATGCGTATCCTCTGCCTATTGCTATTGGCATGATTCTTAAGTCTCTTTCGAGGGATTTTGAGAAGTTTGTGCGCAATTACAATATGCACAGCATGAGCAAAACCATAGCTGAACTTCATGCCATGTTGATTGAGTATGAGAAAAACCTTCCCAAGAAATCTGAGACACCCCAAGTTCTTATGATCAAGGGGGGAAAGGTTCAGAAAGCCAAACAACCGAAAGCTAAGGGCAAGAACTTTGGTAAGGGAAAAGCAAGGTGCTTCAGTCTCAAAACCTAAAAAGACCCCTTTGGCGAAAAAGGAGCATCCGGCTAAAAGACCAGGCTTGTCATCACTGTGCTGAAGTGAGACACTGGAAGAGGAATTGTCCTAAGTATCTAGCTGAGTTGAACGAGAAGAAGAAGCAAGTTGGTTTAACCAGTTCTTCAAGTATCTTCATAATTGAATTATATGTGTTGTTGTGATTCAAATGATAATTCAATAGCAAAAGAGTCAAACCTGACTTGGACTCTACCTATCCTTGGCATTGTCATCTTGTTTATTTTGGCAAGAAACGCATTGAAAGACTTCAACGTGAAGGGATCTTACAATCAAATGATGAATCATTTGATGAATGCGTGTCTTTGGCATTATCGTTAGCAAGAAACGCATTGGAAGACTTCAACGTGAAGGGATCTTACAATCAAATGATGAATCATTTGACAAATGCGTGTCTTTGGCATTGTCGTTAGCAAGAAACGCATTGGAGACTTCAAAGTGAAGAGATCTTACAATCAAATGATGAATCATTTGATAAATGTGTGTCTTTGGAATTATCGTTAGCAAGAAACGCATTGAAAGACTTCAACGTGAAGGGATCTTACAATCAAATGATGAATCATTTGATAATGCGTGTCTTTGGCATTGTCGTTAGCAAGAAACGCATTGAAAGACTTCAACGTGAAGGGATCTTACAATCAAATGATGAATCATTTGACAAATGCGTGTCTTGTGTTTCTGGCAAGATGACAAGAATACCTTTTCCGCATAAAACGGAGAGGGCTAAAGATCTACTTGGACTTATACATACCGATGTATGTAGCCCATTTAGACATATGTCAAGGAAAGGTGCTAGCTACTTCATCACTTTTATGAATGATTTCAGTCTTTATGGTTATGTTTACTTGCTTAAACATAAACATGAAGTCTTCGAAACATTCAAAGAGTTTAAAAATGAAGTAGAAAATCAACTCGGTAAAACCATCAAGATTCTTCGTTCGGATCGAGGTGAAGAATACTTAAGCCAAGAGTTTAAGGATTATCTAAAAGCTTGTGGATTTATCCAAAAGCTTACTCCTGCATAATGGTATATATGAGAGGAGAAATCGAACCTTGCTAAACATGGTGAGATCAATGATGAACCTTAAAACTCTCCCATTTTCATTTTGGGATTATGCTCTAGAGACTGCGGTACGCATTCTCAATATGGTTCCAACTAAGAAGGTTGACAAGACACCGCATGAATTGTGGCATGGGAGTGTTCCTAATTTGTCTTACTTAAAGGTCTGGGGATGTGAGGCACTTGTGAAACGAGATACGCCTGACAAACTTGAATCTAGATCTGTTAAGTGCATCTTTGTAGGATACCCAAAGGAAACGATGGGTTACTACTTCTACTTTCCTACCGACAACACTGTTAAAGTATCTCGATATGTTGAGTTCTTTGAAAAAAATCTCATATCTCAAGAAAACTGTGGGAGGATTGTCGAGCTTGATGAGACTCAAGGAGAAGATGTGTCACCTTCTGAAAATACTAGCGATCATCAACTTGGGGGGGGGGGATGTTCAAAGTGATGAACCTCAAGTTGAAGATGATGCGATTCCAATTCGTAGGTCCTCAAGGACAATACGTGCTCGTGAAAGATTAAATCTAAATATTGAGTCTGAAGAACACGTATTAGGAGACTTAAATGAACCTCCTAATTTCAAAGCTGCATTATCAGATCCAGAATCTGACAAATGGCTTGAAGCTGCGAATGTGGAAATGAAATCCATGAAAGATAATCAAGTCTGGAGCTTGGTTGATCTTCCACCTAATGGTAGAACCGTTGGGTGTAAATGGATCTTCAAGAAGAAGACCTACATGGATGGAAATGTACACACCTATAAAGCTTGTCTCGTGGTGAAAGGCTATACTCAGCTTTACGGAGTTGACTATGAGGAAACTTTCTCTCCCGTAGTGCACATTAGACCTATTAGGATCATCTTAGCCATAGCAACGTACTATGACTATGAGATATGGCAAATGGATGTCAAAACCGCTTTCTTGAATGGTTTTCTAGACGAGGAAGTTTATATGGTTCAACCAGAAGGTTTTGTCGATTTAAAATATCCCAACAAAGTGTGCAAGCTTCAAAGGTCCATTTATGGACTAAAGCAAGCATCAAGAAGTTGGAATAAAAGGTTTGATGAGGAGATCAAAAAGTTTGGTTTTGCTCAAAATCCCGATGAGCCATGTGTATATCGCAAAGCTAGTGGGAGTAATGTTACTTTCCTTGTCTTGTATGTTGATGACATATTGATAATAGGAAATCACATTCCAATGTTGCAAGATGTAAAATCCCATCTTGGAAAGTGTTTTGCTATGAAAGACTTGGGTGAAGCAACATTCATTCTTGTAATCAAGATCTATAGAGATAGAAGTAAACGATTGATTGGATTAAGTCAAAGTGCTTATATTGATAAGATCTTGAAGCGATTCAAGATGGAGAATTCTAAGCGTGGTTTCGTACCTATGCAAGAAGGACTTAATTTATCTAGCAAAAACGGTGCCTCTACACCTGAGGAGGTAGAGAGTATGCAAAGAGTTCCTTATGCTTCCGCTGTTGGATCTGTTATGTATGCGGTGAGATGCACTAGACCTGACATTGCGTTCGCGCAAAATATCGTTAGCCGATATCAACAGAATCCGGGTGAGGATCACTGGATTGCTGTGAAGAATATTCTTAAGTACATGCGTGCTACTAAAGATTTTCTGGTGTATGGAGGAAATCCTGATACAGAACTCAAAGTGACTAGAAACTGTGATGTTGGATTTCAGACTGATAAAGATGATTCAAAATCTCAGTCGGGATACGTCTTCGTTTTAAATGAAGACACAGTGGATTGCAAGAGCAAGAAGCAAACCACAGTTGCTATGTATGCGACAGAGTCTGAGTATATTGCCGCCTCATGAAGCCGCCATGAAAGTCGTCTGGATTAGAAAGATTATTTTTGGGTTTAACATGATGCCCTCAAATAACACACTTTAGATATGTATTGTGACAATACTTGTGCAATCTTTATTGCCAAAGAACCCTGAGTTCAGAAAGGTGCCAAACATTGTTTTAGACGATATCACTATGTTCGTGAGCAAATCGAACTAAGTGAAATCAAGTTACTCAAAGTTCACACAGATTATAACTTAGCTAATCTTTTACAAAGGCATTCTCAAAGGAAAGCTCAATAAGCATGCCGAGGGCAGGGGACTTAAATTAGCTAGTTATATCATGTAAATCTGTGATTGGTATTTGGATAAAGGATGTTAAACAATTATTATTTTACAAATGAATTAAACTACGTGGTATGTTTGTTTTCATTTAATATTAATTGTATCCTATATTTACATGTTTAAATCCATGAATATTTTAAATATTCTAAATGTCCATTGTCGATTAACTATATGGGAATATAGTTAAACTAAGACAAATCTGAGTGATTGGTAAATATTTTTGGGAATATTTGAAGATGGTCCTACCAAACTCACATGATATCCATAGAGATGCATATCGGACTACCCCACTTAACGAATCATCACTTTATGGATCGGCGTCATTAAGTGAAATTCGTGAAATGGTTGCTTTATTTATCCTTAGACTTGAGATACAAGTAGGTTATGCATGTATGGATTGCATTTTCTTGATATAGTTCCTAATTATCCTGAATAAGGTAGTAACAAAGGGCTATTTTCAGAAATGTAGTGAAATGACATGACTAACACGTGTAGTCAAAATAGGATTTGTTCCTTCAATTTGCAACCGAAGAATGATACCATTTGGGCCCCTCATTGATTAATTAAGATGTTTGTACGGCCGTACCCAAATGAACTCCAGATGTGGTCTCGATTAATTTGGTAATCTTAATTAGTTAAAGAAATGAGAAACAGAATCGTTAAATTATGAAATGACATTGATCCATATTCATAATTAACAAGGTATCTGAAACAAAGGGATAATAAACACTAAATCATTTCAAATGATACTTTAAGAAACTATACTTAAATATTTCCGGGAGCATTGGCGTGTTGCTAGACGCTAACCAATGTTATTGCCTTTATATAACATGCTCAAGTGGGAGCTGTTGGAATGTGATCACGTTAAATAAACGCATGTCCGGAAATAATTTAAGCCTACGGGGTCACACAAAATGACACGTAAACTCTATGTTATTAATTAGTATGTTAAAGTAATATATTAATTAATATGATCATGAAATGATTAATAAACATAAGTTAATAGTTATATAAATGTTTATTAATTAAAAGAGATGGATTAAAATGTAAATTAGAAGTTTCCTAATTGTACAATAGAAGGGGGGGAAATTTAGAGGGTTTCCTAATCCTCTACAAACTTGGTCACCAAGTCAAAAACCCTTCTAATTAAAGCCTATAAATAGAGGGTTATAGTTAAGGGTTTTGAATAAGTTCTATAAGGTAAAACCCTAACTAAAAAACTCTCTTTCTCTCCTCCTTTTCTTTCGATCGGCCGAAGGCAAGAAACCAAAGGGTTTCGGATTTTTGGGGTTCGACATTAAGGGGTTTAGACAACGGGTTTGTAAGTTCGTGATCGGGTACTAGCATACATCATAGGGGTGTCAAGTGTGCGATCGTAGAGGGGTTTTCCTTTAAACCCTAAATAATAATAATCATATTATTATTAATATTATTGGAAGCTTACGCTAAAAGGTACATATCCGATTCCTACTTTGTTAATTAATAGTATTGCATATACGTTTCTTTCCGCTGCGTACTCGTGTTTGTTATATGGTTTATGTGCATGAATCCTAACACCTTTTTTGTTATTACTCGGTTTATATATGAATATATCCCACTCAATATTAGCAAGGCCCGAATCAGATGAGAAAAAATTACGTACTTCTGGACTTATACACATGATATGGACATGATCCTACAACTGTACAACATGTCAAATATGGTCAAAATTCTCGTGTAAAGTGCAAGGTTTCTTCTATGTCAATGTCCAAATCAGGATGAAATATTTGCACATGACATAATGATAAGTAATAAAGTAAATGTGAAAAAAAAAGAGTTAAATGCCCGAGAACCCCTTAGTCCCGTAAAGGAACTTTTCCTCTCAAACTAGGAAAAAAAATCATGAAATCGTTTAATCCATGACCAAAAATCATGAAATCGTGAAACCAAAATGATTGTACACCAAACCGAGATCAGGTTTAGAAAAGGGATGATGGGTGTTTTTGGTTATTTGTTGGCGATTCCCCGAAGGTAGAGTTCGTTCCTCTTTACGCCAATCAAATATGTGTGTTGTTTGGCCGATTATGATCGTGCTATTGAATGAGTTTTAGGTCTGATCGATCGTGTGTAAAGTGTGCTCTGATCTGTTTGATCGAGTTTACTATGATATGAATGAATGTGAGCGAATTGTTCGAATGGTGAATGCCTTTTAGGTCTTTTTTCTTTTCCTTTTATGGGAGGAATTTGTCTTGGAGAGGAAGTCCCACCTCCTTTAGGGTTTCCTTGGTTTAAGGCCCGAAATATCATTTCCATAATTACCGGCCTCTTGATAAGAACGAATCCCGACTTTATAGGGAACAATTCTTATCTTTTATTCGCTGTGTGAGCTTTCGTTACGGAGAGCCTTTGTATCGTAATGTGCTGCTGACCCTTCGTGTGACAGGTACTGCGCGATGCTGGGAGGGTATATCATCAAGCCCCCTAGTCCAAGGGGATGGTTTCTGCCAAATAAGCATTGCCTTGGACTACTACTGTCAACTTATTAACTCTTTGAGGGGGATGCTGCAATTTCTAGAATCCAAAAAGTCTTATGTGTCAGTGCGCGTATCTCGAAGTGTGTTATCGACGGTTAGAGTTTTGTTGCTTCATGTCTATAAAAAGCGCCCTATTGCCTCTTTATTTTCTTATTTACTTTTCTACAACTGTCGCTACCTGCCTTTCCTTTGAATACCGCGGTCATTTACTATTCCTTTTGCTTATTTCCTTTATTTCATCATATATTCAGATCTTTCCACTGTGAAAAAGAATGTCGTCCAAGAGGAAAGTTGCTGACATCGGGTCTTCTGCTGCTCCTGTGGATGACACCGTTGTTCTTAAGAAGGGAAAAGGCCCTGCCGATATATCCCCGGTGTGTTTTTCCTGTACTATTGCTCGCAAATTTATGGAAGAGGAGTTACTTTCAGAAGATATGGGTGAACGGAAGAATCTCTTGGTCCGTG
This sequence comes from Erigeron breviscapus, assembly GCA_034093135.1. Classification (NCBI taxonomy): domain Eukaryota; kingdom Viridiplantae; phylum Streptophyta; class Magnoliopsida; order Asterales; family Asteraceae; genus Erigeron; species Erigeron breviscapus. The sequence goes on along the minus strand of CM067169.1, from coordinate 16,233,217 downwards.
GTTTGTGTCGAGAGTACGAGTATTCTCAAGAGATGTTGAAGGAATCTCAACTTGTTGTTGGGAGTTTGCTTGATAGGATCGCTGATCTGGAAAAGCGACTGACAGAACAAGATGTCGAGGTGAAGGCTCTTCGTGCGGGGTTGGGGAGGCGCCATGATGAACTTTTGCAGAAGGATCTTGAGAATGTTGAACTCCGAGAGGAGGTGAAGGGTCTTGTGAATAAGGTCATCCCTCATGTGTGTGAGACTCTTGCTACAGGCCCACAGGCGGTCAGTTTGATTGATGCTGTGGTGAATGCCTCCAAGAAGAAAGGTGTGTTGTCTGCTACTCATTCTGAGCAATCTCCTGAGTATGTGAAGGCGAAGGAAGTTTTCGACCAAGCCATCCTGAAATTGGCAAGTTATCACAGTAACTATATTCATGACATTACTCATCTTCGCAATACCGGGGTGTACGACTTTTTGGTCGTGAAGCCCCGTTTTGATTAGGTTTTATCATGAACTTATGTTATGGAATTTTATTTTTTCAGACTTTATCGTCCTTATGTTATGTTATTCCATGTTTATGTATATGTGTTCGCGTACATTGGGGTGTCTGTCCAGGCGTCCCTGTCAGTTTGTTCCCACTTGGTCGCGTTTTTTGCATTTACTGAGGTAGCGACCCTCTTATTGAATATTTAAGACTATTGGTCTTTTATAATGCAATGTCCCCCGAGGGGACTTTTTGCTTTATTGAATATTTTAAAGGCATCTTGGCCTGTATACATTATTGAAAAAGAAAGAAGTCTTAACAGTAGAATTTTCGTAAATTCGAGCTGTTCCAGGTCCTATCAACCGGAGCCCCTTCGGGTGTTTCCAACTTGTATGCTCCGTTTCCGAAGGCCATTTGTATCCTGTATGGGCCTTCCCACGTCGGTCCTAGCTTCCCAGTGTATTCTTTTTCACTTGTACTATTCAACCGTAACACATAGTCTCCTATTTTAAACGTTGTTGGGTTTACTCTTTTATTGTAGTACCCCTCTATCTTCTTTTTAAATGTGGCTTCTCTAATGGCTGCGATCTCTTGTCGCTCCTCCAGCAAGTCTAGGTCTACTCTTAGTTCTTCTGAATTTCCCTCCGTATTTGACATCCTGTGGGTGGATACCTGGAATTCTGCCGGTGCCACTGCTTCCGTTCCGAATGCTAAACTGAATGGGGTTTCGCCGTTGCTTCGCTTTGGGGTGCAACTGTTGGCCCAAAGGACTAACGGCAATTCATCAACCCATCCCTTATGGCTTCGTCCCAGCCTTTTTTCTATTCCCTTAATTATCTCCCTGTTGGTTACCTCCACTTGTCCATTTCCTTGAGGATGGTACACGGATGTGAACGATTGCTTGATTTGCAGATGCTTACAAAATTCAGGAAAGACTCCTTTGGCGAACTGCGGTCCATTATCGGACACTATCGTTTGTGGTATCCCGAATCTACATATGATGTGTTCCCATACGAACTTCTTCATCTGATCCCCGTTTGTCGTGGCGAGCGGTTTCGCTTCTACCCACTTAGTGAAGTAGTCGATGGCCACCACTAAGAATTTTTTCTTGTTTTGGGCTTCGGGGAGTGGCCCGACGAGATCAATTCCCCACTGTATGAAGGGCCATGCTGAAATTACCGAAGTCATATCGTTTTTGGGCTGTCTCGGGACGTTAGCATGTAGCTGGCATGCTTCACAATTTTTTAGCAGTGCTGCAGAGTCTTGATGCATAGTTGGCCAGAAATATCCTAACCTCATAGCCTTCGTAGCGACAGACCTTGCTCCCGAATGTGACCCGCAGATTCCTTCGTGTATCTCCCGGATAATCATTTCCGCTTGCTTAGGCCCTGCGCACCGGAGCCATGGCGTGACGAACCCCTTTTTATACAGTTTTTTATCCAGAATTTTGTATTGTGGAGCTTTAATTCTTATCTTTCGGGCTTCGTCTTTGTCTTCTGGGAGTATTCCGCTTACTAAAAACTCATAGATGAGATTCATCCAATTCTTACCTTCTTCCTCCACAAGGTCCGATACTTGTTTTTCCTCAATTGACCTTTCTTTCAAAACTTCCACCAGCACCTGTTTTCCCAGGTGGCCGAATGTGAGGGAGGCTAACTTGCTCAGGGCATCCGCTTTCTTGTTTTGGCTTCTTCGGATATGCTCTATTTCGAAGTGGCTAAAACATTCCATCAGTTCTTGTACTTTTCGCAGGTACAGCTTCGTTGTTTCTTGTTTCGCTTCATACTCTCCTTTCACTTCACACGCCACTAATTGGGAATCAACGTACACCCGTATATTTCGAATTTTCATATCTCTTGCAATCCGAAGTCCTGCTAGTAATGCTTCGTATTCAGCTTCGTTATTTGTTACCTCGAACTCGAACCTTAATGCATAAGTGAATTCTTTGTCTTCCGGGTTGATCAGCATAAGGACAGCCCCACAACCGTCTGAGCTTGCAGCCCCATCAGTGTATAATCTCCAGATATCATTTTCGACAGTTCCTGTTACCTCTAGTGACGTAGAGTGCGTTAATGAATTTTCACCTTCGTGCACCTCACTAATGAAATCGGCCAAGACTTGTCCTTTAATTGCGTGTCGAGATCTGAACTCTATGTCGTGCTCCCCAAGTTCGATAGCCCACTTGGCCACCCTTCCTGATTTCTCCGGTCTTAATAGTATCTGCTTTATTGGCTTATCGGATAACACGACGATTGGGTGTGCTTGGAAATACCTTCGTAGCCTTCGTGCTGCATGGACCAAGGCTAGGGCGAGTTTTTCCAGTTCTGGGTAATTGGCTTCGGCACCTTGCAAAACTCTACTTACAAAATAGATTGGTATTTGCTTCCTGTCCTTTCGGCTACCAACACAGCGCTGACGCATTCGGGCGAGGCCGCCAAATATACGAAGAGCGTTTCTTTTGGTCTTGGCGCCGTTAGTGTCGGTAGGTCTGCAATATATTCTTTCATATGTTCCAGAGCTTTGTCTGCCTCATCTGTCCATACAAAATCCTTCTTCTTGATACAGCCCTTTAATGTTTTGAAGAAGGGGAGTTGTTTGTCAGCTCCTCTGGAGAGAAAACGGCTGAGCGCAGCGAGCTTGCCGTTCAAACTCTGGACTTCCTTGATCGTCTTCGGTGATGAGACTTGTCTTAATTTGTTTATTTTAGAGGGATTCGCATGTATGCCTTTGTTGCTAATGTAATATCCCAAGAATTTTCCCTCTTCAACGCCAAAGGAGCATTTTTTGGGGTTGAGCTTCATATTGATTCTCCGAAGGTTTCCAAAGGTCTCACGGATGTCTTCTATTAGGCTCTCTTCACCCTTGCTTTTGATGACCATATCGTCGACATACGCCTCTAGGTTCCTCCCTGTCTGCGTGGCAAATGCCTTGTCGACCAGCCTTTGATACGTAGCCCCTGCGTTCTTCAGACCAAACGGCATCTTTCGATAGCAATAAGTTCCTTTGCTCGTGTAGAAGGCTGTCTTATCTTCGTCTTCCTCCGCCATTTGTATCTGGTGGTAGCCTTTATATGCGTCTAAGAAGCATTTTAGTTTGTGTTCTGTTAATGATTCTACTTTCCAATCGATTTCTGGCAGGGGTAGCAATCTTTGGGACATGCTTTGTTGATGTTCGTAAAGTCAACACACATCCGCCACCCCCCGTCTCCTTTTCTCACCATCACGGGGTTTGCAATCCAGATTGGGTAGGCGGATTCTCTTATTATCCCTGCCTTGAACAACTCTTCTACTTCTATCCTGGCAGATTCGTCTCTATCGGCGGAGAGGCTGCGTTTTTTCTGATGGACAGGCTCTATGTACTTTCGTTCGTTCAGGCGGTGCTCCGTCACGAATGACTTTCCTTCCAACGTCAGGGTCCTAGGGACCCCTGTCATATCTGCGTATTCCCATGCGAAGATGTCTATATTTGATTGTAGTAGCTTCTGGAGCCTGCGCTTACATTCGTCTGAAAGTTGGCGCCTATAGAAATCGATTGTTCCGGAAAGGCTGGGTTGATAACTGTAACAACCCTCAAATTCTGACTAGGATAATTTACTTGGACTTATCTAGGTATCTATCCCTAGAGGTTGATTAAGAGAATTGACCTTCTAGACATTTAAGGCATAATGATAATTGCCCTCTAGTCCAATGAAATACCATAGATGACTAGCTATCTTAGATTTGCCATAATCAATAACTATAATCATTCAAGACAATCTCAAGCTATAAATTAGTTCTAATTGAACTTGATGAAATGTCAATGAACCAAAAACTTCATTTCAAGAAGTCAAACTATATAAATAATAAGGTAAGACTCACAACTTGTGACAAAGTCAATAAATCTTACAAATGTCCAACAATTTAATTAATCATGTCAATTAAAGTATATATGGTCATGAAAATAAAATGACTATCTCAATTATATATTGATAAACCATTATGCACATAAAAGTGCTTGAAAAATAATAATAAGTATATTTATGCCTAATATAAATAGAAGCTTATAAACAAAGAGTTAAGTAACAAATTAAAACACAAATATATACACATACATACATATATATATACCCTTACATAAAATTCTTACAACTATTATTTTTATAACAAAAGACACATGTACTTACATAATCTATCCATCTCCATACAAATTATACAAAAGTTATCCATTTTATGAACCTAGACATGATTTTGAATCTCATTTGCATACACACTTTCACCTAGCCAATCCATGACCCCCTACCACTTAACTTGACCAATGAGCATCCTCCCAACCCACTCTTTCTCCCTCTCTCACGGCCAAACACCCCCTTTCCCTCACACACACCATTCAAATACATCACCAAACACCACCCCACATCTCCTAGCCAATGGGCATCCAACCTACAACCTCCTTAACCAATAGACACACTCCCCACACCTCATTTTGTCCCTCCATCACGTGAATAGGGCTGGGGGAAAAAAGCACCCACACTCTCAATTCTCACACAACACACACACTCCTCTCTAACTCTCTCAACTTTCTCTCAAACTTTCTTCTTACTTTTCTTCATAAATTCGGATCTTGCAAGCAAAAAGGAAGCTCAAATCTAATCTAATCTATTGTAATAATAATCTTTCTTGTTAATCCATCATCTAGAATCAAGCTTGGAGTCGATTTGGAGTCATTTAGTCACGAAAATCAGCCCCCATGCACACATATTTCGGATCTCTAAAGGTTGATAATAAACTCCTTGTTAAACTTGTTTCCTTCAAAAGATTCTATAAAACTTCTACTATATTTTCTTTCATTTTATTCTTCATTTAAACTCAATGAGGGCAAAGTTGATAGATCCTTATCTCACATGTTCATGCATGTAAAGATCTAGAGAAAGGATTCAAGGATTCAACGAGAACAAGACCCAAGAGTTAGTAGTTGTAAGATGTGCTATGGATTTGTAAAATGGGTTTCATTAAAATGAGTTTTTATCAACTAAAATACCTTTAAGTTTCTGTGATTTTATATAAAAATATGATTTTCAAAGGATATATAAAAGTTAGATGTTTATATGTATGAGAAATGAGTAGATCTTGACATGCATGTATGTGATATAAGCTAGTTTAGTTTGCTAGGAGTTTGGATTTGAGATGGATCTTTTGATTGATAATTTTATACATAGTTGGATGTTAAAATATGTATAATATTCTGGGTTTAATGATGTCATTACAAGAATAATGGATCTTTAGAAGAATCAAACAAGAATAACAATCAAAAACACCAACCGATAATCACTAAGAACACATATATGCACCCACCACTTTAATCAAGCAATTTGTCCATAAAGATATGAAGAAAATCTGTGAAAAATACAAATAAAATGAAATAGAAAGATATAAAACAAAGTTAATACATTGGGGAAGCCAAAGGAGGTGTTGGGTGAAGTAACAAAGTAAAAGCATGCTTTGATGTTTTCAAGAAAATCTGAACAGCTTTTGATTTCGGGTTTGAAATGGGTAAAACACACTGAAATCGGCCAAATCATTTGAAAGTGTCAAAATAAAAGTTGTAGCCTTGAGAGTTCAGTTGCACCACCAACTGGAATCACCCAAAAATACTGAACAAAACAAAAGATGTGATTTTTCTACTAAAACTGGTCAAAACTGCATTTTTGTCTGAATATTTTATCAACTTTAACAATTTTTATCTCCTAATCCATAAGGTTCCAGGAGGCCATACTTGGTGTAAAGTAAGTTCAATGTGTCCTAAACTTAAAATAAAATCATGGAATTTTTATTAAGAGCAAAACCCAAAGAACTTTTATAAAACTTTCGAGTATGCAAAACAGTGACTGTTTTGACCACTTCCATTTATAAAAATATTTAGAGGTAGTAAACATTCTTTATAAATTAAGAAAAAATTCACAAAATAAGTAGACACATATAGGTTGTTGTATAAAAATCAGGAGGGTCCAAATAATTAGCTTTAACCCCGAATTAGTGGCCAACATTTCATAAATCTGTTGTATAAAAACAGAAAATTTGTAAGTAATCTAATAACTTGTGTAATGGGCTAAGGAATGGACTAAAGGCCAAAATGGGCTAAACCGGCCCAATTAGTGAACCCAAAAGGACTATAAATCAGTAGGCCCACCTGGCCCAATAACCAATATAACCCACTAAGCACATAACCCAAATAAGGTTAAGCCCACCAATTAATTTTAAACCCAAAACATTTAGAAGCCCATGACACTTTGACCCAATTGGTAATGGCCCATAACACTTAAACCAATTTCATAAATCCGAGTAATCATACGACATATTGAGAAGTATGTGAGTTAAAAGATAAGCGTAATCAAAGTAACACAAAAGATAACTAAGCGGAATGGACATAAGTAATTACGTTAACCAAACTATAAATTGATATCACAAATGCTAATTCGTGCTAAAATCGGTTACACATCAAATGATGAATAAGGATAATATAACTTAATATGGCACTTCTATATGATAACCCAAGATAGGACCTTATTCGCCTTAGTTTCGCGTAGGAATGGTCTTGGCTCTGAAATGCGAATGAGGAGCGTAAGGAATATATGGTCAAAGGAAGCTATAGATAGGAAGTACCCATTTTGGATAAGTAGATATAATGCTCGGCATATCAAGGTGAGTCATAGCCCCCTTTCAAACTCTTTTATATGTTTTACTTACGGGGTGAAAAGCATGATTAAATTAAATTGACTTTCTTTTATGAAAATGCTATATTGAACGAATGATGATTATATGGGAATGTTATAGTATGTTCAACGTGTTATATGTTATATGATGAGCTTGAGTACTGTCAAACGATGGTCCCCTGTACACTACTATTAACTCATTGAGGCCTGTAGTTAGAGGGTTGCGCAACTAGGATTCGTCCCCTCACTCACCAAGATGGCAGCGGGTTGACGGGCCGCCTCTGTGGCCGCCCTCATCTCCGGTCTGCCTAGGGGTGCTCTAATCTACTTTATATATTATTGGTCGTCTCCATGACACGACCCCTTTATTATCATTATTGCACGTGATTGACAGCATGTGCTTCTATTATTATCTCTTCGGGACATATTATCATTATTATTATTTTGACGTAAAATGGTCTTAGTAGTGGCTCAAGCACAAACTCATCAAATTATGCCTTTGGCTAAATATTATTGATATTATTTATGGTTGGATATTATGGATTGAACATACGGTTTGGGTATTGGACCTTATATGGAATCTTGAAAGTTGTTGAAATCGGCAATATTGAAATATTGATGACCGAATGGTTTTGGTATGATGTATGATTAATCGATTTATATACTTTTTCTCTCACGATAAATTTGACAAATGAGAACTTTATAATTTACCATGGATTCTCAACTCTTTGAAATGACGTTATGGTATTTTGAAAACTTGATGGTTTGATATGGGAATTTTTGCCGATCATGTGGTTTGGGTATGTTGATATCTAATAACATGTTTTCTGAGTGTTTAAAATGGTTAAGTAACGAGATTTATTTAAAAACCTATGCACTCACCAACTACGTTTTTGTAGTTGACACTTTTTCTTCATGCTTTTCAGGAATTAGCGTAAGCTTTGAGGAATTATATGCAACATGATTATTTGCATTGCACTTTGGAGTCAAAGATCAAACCTTGTGATGGGCAATGGAATCCGCCTTGATCATTGTAGAATACCGTTTCATGTATTTGTTATTTGTCTCGTGGACTTAATGTCCAAGGACGGTGGACGCATTGTACTTGGGGATTGGTTCACATGCTTGTGCATTGTAAATTCTTTTATTAAATAAAGCTATGGTGAATGTTTATCTATTATCCTTTGTTTTGAATACTCGACTTTCTGTACATCTCATTGTTCCGCCTTAGTTGGGGTGTTACAATAACTATCTTTGTAGTATCTTCCTGCCCCTGGGGCTCCTTCGGGACGAAGATCTCTCCATCTTCCATCTTTTTCACATCATTAATTTGTTTTGTCTGCTCGTAGGATGAGCAGATCGTGCCTATCCCGGTTCCAGATCGAAACTTGACGAGCCTGTGGATCACAGAGGGGACTATTTCCAATCGCTGCATTGCAGCTCTTCCCAAAAGGATGTTGTAAGGTGACGGGGATCGTACGATCGAGAGGTCCAGTGTTTCGGTCCTTTCGTGTTTCCCATCTTTGATGGTAACGTCGAGATCGATTTCCCCCAGGGCCATGCGTGCTCTCCTGAAAAGCCAACTAGTGGGCCTCGTGGATCCAATTTTCGGGCTCGTATGGCGTCGGGCAATTTGAGGAAGCAATGTTCGAAAATGACATCACATTCGCTTCCGCTATCCAAGTAGACCCTGCGTACTTCGATATTAAATATCGTGGCTTGGATAATAAGAGGGTCGTTGGAGGCCTTGTTTTCTCCCAGAAGAGGGAAATAAAAACCTTCTGGCACAGTTTCGGCCAGATCTGGGCGACTGGCCGTTGCTTGGTTAACTGCCAAAATGGATCTTCTGTTTTTCAGGGATCGGTTTTTGTTTTTCTTCACCATTTCTCGCGGCGTGAATGCACAAAAATCTTATTGTGGGTTTTTCAGATTTGAGTGATGCGAGGGTCCCACGGATGGCGCCAAATGATTGTATACCAAACCAAGATCAGGTTTAGAAAAGGGATGATGGGTGTTTTTGGTTATTTGTTGGCGATTCCCCGAAGGTAGAGTTCGTTCCTCTTTACGCCAATCAAATATGTGTGTTGTTTGGCCGATTATGATCGTGCTATTGAATGAGTTTTAGGTCTGATCGATCGTGTGTAAAGTGTGCTCTGATCTGTTGATCGAGTTTACTATGATATGAATGAATGCGAGCGAATTGTACGAATGGTGAATGCCTTTTAGGTCTTTTTTCTTTTCCTTTTATGGGAGGAATTTGTCTTGGAGAGGAAGTCCCACCTCCTTTAGGGTTTCCTTGGTTTAAGGCCCGGAATATCATTTCCATAATTACCTGTAAGTCCCAACTTGTTAGATGGTACTACTGAAGACACCTCTATGTCGATGGTGGAGTTACTTTGCAATATACTCACTGAACTGGAGACGACCAGTTGCAGAGGTATATACCAAGTTCTAGATAGATTACTTATATAAAAGACAATAAGTAAAGAACAATGCAATAATACAAATAACTTGTAAACAATCTTGATGAGACAATATGTAGTTTTCAATGTGTAATTTATTTATTGATATTAAACAAATTACAAGGTTGATGCGGAACCAAGATAATACACGAATGTAAATATCCTAACAACCTATGAAATACAATTGATCTATACTCGGAATTTCTCTTCAACAATCGAAACACTTAAAGTAGTGAAATGTTCCTTTTAGCGATTGAGAGAATATTGCACAAGTTCACCAAGAATATTGCAGGTTTGCAAAGTATGAAGTTATCCGTTTTTGTGAAGTAACTTGAATTCTTGGTTGTGCAATGACTTGTATTTATAGGCAAAGTTAACATTGGGATGTTAACTTTAGCCGTACAAATGTGGTTGGGAGCATTTAAGGAATAGCATTTAATTCCTTAAAAAGCGTTGTAAAGTCGCATGTTAAAGTGACTTTACATAACCACCTTTATGTACCTTTTAATACTTAAATAATAAGATAAGGCTTATTATCCGGGTAAAGGTACATAAAGCATACAAGTCAATTCCTCGTAATCAGTGTAAAGCTTTGTAAGGCTTTCCACTGATGGTCTCCAGTTTGTAACTGACTAGAATGCCAACTGGGCTTCGCTGCCATTGTCATTCTCTTTCTTCCATTTGTTGTCTTCGACTTCAACTGGAATGCTTCTTCAACTTGGTCAGTTCTCAACTGGAGGAAGTATTCAGTTGCGTTAACTGTACGGTGCAACTGGACTTCAATATATTTCTGGACAAATCTTCTTGGTCACCAGTTTTACTGGGTCACCAGATGCAACTGGTGACTGGTCAGTGTGAACTGGTGACTGGCCAGTTCCAGGTGAACTGGTCCTAACATTACCGGCCTCTTGATAAGAACGAATCCCGACTTTATAGGGAACAATTCTTATCTTTTATTCGCTGCGTGAGCTTTCGTTACGGAGAGCCTTTGTATCGTAATGTGCTGCTGACCCTTCGTGTGACAGGTACTGCGCGACGCTGGGAGGGTATATCATCACAAAACAAAGCTCACAAGAATAGTTTTGTGCAACACATGCCTTTTTGAAGAATGTTTTGTAATCTAATATGTCGCGAACTAGAACAACTCGTCTCGTTTGTGTTTAAGATGAGAAGGATCACTGCAACAAAAATGTTACTTATTCACACTTACTTTTAAGAAGTGTGAAGAAATTTCTTAATTTATTCACACTTAAAAATGTTTTAAAACTATACACATCTAAAAGTGTCAAGAAATTTGAAAAATCATAACTTTTTCACATTTATATATGTGGAAAAAAAAAGTTTATATTTTTAAATGTGTAAAAGTATATCAATTCTTCACACTTAAAAGTGTAAAGATTAAATTTGTAACACCAAATTTCTTCACACAAGAGAGGTGTGAAGAAATTAGGTGTTACAATTTGACTTTCACACTTTTTAAGTGTGAATATGTTTGACATTTGTTCACACTTTTAGGTGTGAACTTTTTTTTCACATATATAAGTGTGAAAAAACTATATAAATTTCTTCACTCTTTTAAATGTGTATACTTTTTAAACACTTTTAAGTGTGAATAAATTAAAATTTTCTTTACACTTCTCAAAAGTAAGTGTGAATAAATGACATTTTTGTTGTAGTGGATACGAGATATGGTGGGGCATGGACTCGTAATTTTACAATTAAAAAGAACTATCATTGCGATTGTAATAACCCATCCCATATCAGTATAAGGAAAAGTTTTTTTTTTTGAACGGCAAGAAACTATATTATATATACACAAGACTAGGCTAGCAAAGCACTAGCAGTCAACAAAGTACAAACATGATTACAAGAAGTCTAGGAATACAACAACTGACGCTAAGAACTCACTACCAAGAAAATCCAACGACAAGATAAAGGGACTAAATGTAGACACAACCAAACCAGGTCACATGAGAGGAAACCGACACAAAGAACCAACAACTAGTGAATATTTATTGGATTTTTAAGCCACTCGACCCAAGGAATGCTTGATTTTTTGTCCCTGTTGTTGTACCAAAAATAAGCAGTGTGAACAATAGTGTCGACCAAAAGTTTATCACATCTCTTAGAAGTCCCAAAAACAATATCGTTCCTAAACCTCCAAAGCTCCCACCAAACCGCATAGATGATAGTAGTAACGACATCTTTAACTTCTGGGGAATGTTTCAGCGAGTCTACATGATCCAACAACTCAATCAGATCCAAGTTGTGGGGGATATTTAAACCCAACCATCTCGTAATTTCGCTCCATACTTTCGTTGCCATAGGACAGTGAGCAAACAAATGGTGAAGAGTCTCAATACCATTATTGCAACAAGAGCATACAAGAGAATTATTATGAATCCCTTTGAACCAAAGATTGAATCTGGTAGGAATCCTATCCTTCAACACTCTCCAAATAAAGATGTTTACCTTACGAGGAACAATCTTATTCCACCTTGTAGCTGTGTAATGTCTAGACAGCCAAGTATTATCAATATGATTTCTAACACCTTTAACCGTGAAGTCCTTATCTTGATTGCAATCCCAAACCCATTTATCAGGACTATTAACAATAGTCACATTCCTGATGCTATCAAGACTTGCTAATTTACTTAGTGCATCGGCCTTTTTGTTTTGATTGCGATGGACGTGTTCTATTCTGAAGCTGTTGAAGCAATCGATAAGTTCCTTTGTCTTCGCCAGGTATCTCTTGATGGTTTCTTGCTTAGCTTCGAATTCCCCAGTAATTTGACATGCCACTAGTTGGGAATCCACGAAGGTGTGGATTCTCTTGATCTTCATTTCTCTTGCTAAACGAAGTCCTGCTAAGAGAGCTTCGTATTCTGCTTCGTTATTTGTTGTATCGAACTCAAACCTTAGGGCATAGGTATATTCCTTCTCTTCTGGACTAATAAGGATGATTCCTGCTCCAGATCCATCAGAACTCGAAGCTCCATCGGTGTATAACCTCCATATGCCCGATCCTTCGTTCTCCATAACATTTAAAGAAGCATACTTATCTGGTTCGTCGTTTTCTTGTGTTTCTGCTATGAAATCAGCTAGCACTTGTCCCTTTATGGCGTGTCTCCTTCGGAATTCAATGTCATGTTCCCCCAGCTCTATTGCCCACTTAGCTACCCTCCCTGATTTCTCTGGCTTAAGCAAGATTTGCTTTATAGGTTTGTCGGTTAACACTGCGACTGAATGTGCTTGAAAATACCTTCGTAACCTTCGGGCAGCATGTACTAAGGCTAGGGTTAGCTTTTCCAATTCCGGATAGTTGACCTCAGATCCTTGCAGAATCCTGCTAACAAAATAAATAGGGACTTGCTTCCGCTATCTTTCTGCTAAGAGGACTGCACTGACACACTCGGACGATGCTGCTAGGTACATGAAGAGTGTTTCTCCTGGGACAGGTGAGGTGAGCGTAGGCAGCTGTGCTATGTATTTTTTCATCTGCTCGAAGGCTTCATTCACTTCCTTCGTCCAAGTGAAATCTTTCTTATCCAAACACCCCTTGAGTGTTTTAAAGAATGGGAGCTGCTTGTCTGCCCCTCTTGATAGGAAACGACTGAGAGCTGCGAGCTTTCCATTGAGGCTCTGAACTGCTTTGATTGTCTTAGGAGGTGATAGCTGAGAAAGTTTGTCAACTTTCGAAGGGTTCGCCTGTATTCCTTTGTTTGATATATAGTACCCTAGGAATTTTCCCTCCTCGACCCCGAAGGAGCACTTTTTCGGATTTAGCTTCATATTGATGGATCGGAGAGTATCAAAGGTCTCCTGGATGTCACTTAACAAATCTTCTTCAGTTTTGCTCTTTATTACCATATCATCAACATAGGCTTCGAGATTTCGTCCAATCTGCTTCCTGAAGACTTTGTCTACCACTCGCTGGTAAGTGGCTCCAGCGTTCTTCAATCCGAAGGGCATTTTCTGATAGCAGTAGGTCCCTTTGCTGGTGTAGAACGCTGTCTTATCTTCGTCTTCCTTGGCCATCTGGATCTGATGATATCCTTTGTAAGCATCTAGAAAACATTTTAACTTGTATTCTGTTAATGACTCGACCTTCCAGTCTATTTCAGGTAAAGGATAGCAATCCTTGGGGCAGGCTTTGTTGATGTTGGTGAAGTCCACACACATCCTCCATCCTCCGTCACTTTTCTTGACCATGACTGGGTTGGCTACCCAAATAGGATACGTGGACTTTCGTATGATCCCGGCTTTAGCCAATTCTTCCACTTCCTTACTTGCGGCTTCATCCCACTCGACCGCCAAGCTACGTTTCTTTTGATGAAAGGGAGGCACATCCTTTCTTTCATTGAGTCTATGCTCTGTCACGAATTTCTCCCCTTCGATCTCGACGGTTCGAGGTATGCCTGTCATGTCCGAGTATTCCCATGCAAATACATCTACGTTTCGTTGCAGCAGCTTGAGTAGCTTCTTTTTAGGTTTTCGGGAAGTTGCTTCCCTATCGATATCGGTTGATCTGGGTATCCTGGGTTAACAATGACCTTTTCTTGGTGATCTGGCACCTTCGTGACGTCTGCTAATGCTTCGGTGGTCCCCTTAACTTTCTTTACTTTGTGCACCTTCGTTTGGTCAAATTCCGAGTTTATGGTTCCCACTCCTACGGGTGTCAGATGTTTGATCATGGAGTGGATCGTGGAGGCGATCATCTCTAATCGCCGCATTGCTGGCCTTCCCAATAGTATGTTGTATGGGGAATGAGATCTGACTACTATAAAGTCTAGCGTCTCCGTTCTTTCATAGGGAGGTTCGCCTATTGTCACATCTAGGTCGATCTCTCATAACGGGCTGACCCTTTCCCCGGCGAATCCTATGAGTGGGGTTCGTGGGGGAGTGAGACGAGCCTTTATTCCCTTGGGGAGCTGCACAAAACAATGCTCATAGATGATGTCGCATTCGCTCCCACCATCAACATAAACTCTATAAACCCTTGTGTTAAATACCAATATTTGTATTACGATGGGGTTTTCTGATGGAGGTATCTTTAATACTGGAAAGTGGAAAGCCAAGGGTGTCCACTGGACGAGATCTTTTCTCTTGTTGGGTGATTTTTCATTCGGATCGTTAGACCCATGATACGACTCATCCTCCTCTGCCATATGTGACTGTGTTGTGTTCGAGAATCAAGGTCGTGGTGATTTTGTGGGTTGTTTGAGTTTCTCAGTCCCACGGATGGCGCCAAATGATTGTGCACCGAACCGCGTTAGCCTAATATGGGTCGAAGGTTATGAAAAAGGGGATTTGGGTTTATGTTTTGTTGGCGATTCCTCGAAGGTAGGAACAATGTCACTTTACGCCAAAAGTTGGTGTGTTAGATGTGATCGGCTAATGATGTGTTTTTATGATCATGCCGAATGAAGAGGGTTACCTCTCCTTATATAGGAGAGGGTTTTCTTGGAGGAGAAGATTAGGGTTTAATCTTTTCCCCTAAGATTTAGTTGCTATGCTTATCCGATTTCTTCCTTAAGATAATGATGAATATCTTCTTATCTTTGGAAGGGATATATCTCGGCTTATTTAATTAAGCTCCTTCGAGCTCAAGGCCTTCGTTATCACGCTTCGTAAGGAGCGTTCTTTGTATGAGCGCTCGAAGGGGTATATCATCAGATTGCAAGGGAGGTGCTTTCGAACCACACATCATCCCGGAATTTAGTATAAGGAAAAGTTTAACTACATAGGTAAACAGGTATGTATACACCAAAGTAAGCAATTTCCCAATCAAAGACTCAATAATACAAATTTTATGAAAATGTTAAAATTGTATTGTTGTGTGATAGATATGAGCACATTAACATACCCACAAGAGGCCCAAAGAGTTTAGGATCCATACCGACATGCCCAATTTAAAAATGTTGTCGTCAACAAAGCAGTCGACATTGACCATCATAGTCAACTTTGGCTCTATCTTTGAATATTTAGTTCCTTTGTTTAATGTATAAACGCCATGGCCCCTTTCCACTAGTTACAGTTGCCTCTTTGAACTCACCGAACCACAAATAGTGAATCTAGTCAGACACAGTGTAAGCCTGCGAGGCTAGAGCGCAACTCGATTACCAAACTCGAAGCTGTGATAGTTGACTCGACTTCGACTGACCCTTTCTTTTCAAATTCGGGCTTTATTTAATCCTATCAAGCTCGGATCAACTCGGCTTGATTAACCTATTCCAACGTGACAGTGGAACTGCCGAACTGGAAAGCCACAATTCAAAGTAGACATCGATAAACAAGTTTTCAACTTTTAGTTACCGACATGTATAATGTATGATTTTATCAATAAAAGTGATATTCAACATGCTCACATCGATGGTTATATGGTAAACAGAACATTCCACATTTCAATTCAAAGATAACAGCCTGTTTCCAGCAATCTTTAGTATGACTAAAAATTCTAACAAATTGTGCTCAAAATATCCCCTTTTTGTTCTTTTGTGTAGGCAACCTTTACCACACAATCCAGTTATCTTCACAATTGTTGTTGTAACATAATTTGTACCAAACCAATATGGGAAAGGATTCCTTAAAGTTATCCCAACTTGACTTGTTGGAATAATTTTGACTCTTGGATGAAAATTAAGAGTTAAGATTTAAAGATAAGTTTTAAATCTTGACCTTGATTTTCATCAAAGGTCAAGATCTTCCCGACTTGGCTAATTGGGATAATCCAGGGAACCCCTCCCAACCAATATACCTAAAGGCTAAATTTCTATTCTAGATATTAGTATGTAGCTATGTATCAATACTATCTTTCTGCACCTAAAAACACAACAAAGTTCTCATTGGTTGAATTTAACAAATTAATAACTAAGCAAAATTAAGTACTCTAAAAAAAAGATTCATAAGTTGTAATCTCCGCATGTTTTGGTATTTACGTACATTAAGCTTTGACCAAGTTCATAATCTTCATGGCTCGGTGTGATCATCGAAAGTGAGTCCTGCGTCTACGTGAAGAACCACTAACTGTCGATGACAATGAGCGACTCCTATGGCTAACTCGGTCATCAGAGCTTGAACTCGAACTTGAAGCCAACGCCCTTCTTTCATTTCTCAAAAACCCGCCTCCAAAACACGAAAACAAATTGCGTATTACCCGGCCCAACCCATTCCGTTCTCTAGCAACATTCCCTCTGGAAGCCCATGAAATCCTTCTAGGAACCCCATTGTTATTAAATCCGCCATCCATTTCCGTAAAAACCACAGGCAATTCCCTCTCACCGCCTCGTCTCCCACCCGAAAACCTCCCAACCGCAAACCCTCCACCCGGTAATCTCCATATAGTCAAACCCACGGCTTCCTCTTCATTCCCGGTTTGACTATTTGTATCATTATGAGCCCGGTTTACATTAGAGGAATCCACAGTTTCAGTTGGTAATTCGTGGCGGCATACCGGGCACGAATTTCGTAAAGCGAGCCAAGGTAATATACATTCAGAATGGTACAAATGTTGACAAGGCATTTCTTTCGCTTCGGATCCTAAATCAAATGGTTCTTTACAAACAGCACAATATGATTCAATCAAAACATGGTTTTCTAAAATCTCAATAGTTGGCATTGCTTCAATGGCTGCTTTTGAAGCAGGTGGATTACTATCAATTCTCCCTAACCCATTACCTTCAATTTGGGACAACTGATCCAATAACCTATCAAAACCCGACCCGAGCAAAAACTCCGACATACTAGCAGGTAATGGTCTTAGACCCGACCCGGATCCATCATCATAATACAATTCAAACCCACCACCAGTACTAGGTTCCTCGGTACTAGGTTCTTCCGGGGTGGATGTGGGACCCCGAAGAACGATAACCGGATTAAACGGTGACCGTTCTCCGGTGGTCCTTCTAGCCCGCCGTAGCAGCGGCGGGCTAGATGCCGGGCCTGGGCTTTGTTGCCCGTTTCCGACCATGTACATAGCAGCAGCTGGGAACCGATTTAATCTGGTGGGACTATTAATTTCTTCTATAAATCCACTATTGCAATCAGGGCAAGATAAAGATGAATCTTGGATATTGGTTCGAACCCTAATGAATCGGTTGCATCTGTAGCACCAGTATGATGATGAAGATGAACCAACCGTTGACATCTATATATAATGAATCTTTATATCTATAGAAATGACAAAATTACACAAACCCAGATCTATTTACCTGATTTTTCTTCAATAAAACCACAAAGGTCGAATCTTTTTCTACAAATAATGAATCTTTGCAACAAAAAAACAAACCCCAGATCAATAGACCTGCTTTTTATTCAATAAATAGCCTCAAAGATCGAATGTTTTATTGTAATATTTGAAGCAAATACACAAACCCCAAATTTCGATTTGAGTATAAATTAAAAGGCTCAAAAACCGAATCTTTTTCTTGAAATGATGAATCTTGGTGGGGGAAAAAATGAAGGCTAAATACAGTGAACAGAAGATGAAAATTGTATAAATTGAGAAAAAGAATTTTCAATCAAGAAATTAATGATATAAACCATGGATATGATATCTTGAAATTGAAATATAAAAAGATAGGAGCATAATCGGTGAAATAAAAAGAGAATCTCTCCGGTGTGGAGGGAGGGAGAGAAAGAGAAAGTGGATGTGATACAAGGAAAGAAAGAAATGAAATGATATGAAGGGGAAAAGTGAACGCGTGAGAGAGATTGGCGTGACATTAACGCTTGCGATGACCGGACACGTTGGATGACTTTAAGTGGAAAGAGTCAAAGTTATCATTTCAAAATCTTATTTACATTTTCACCACATTTTTATGTTTTTTACCTTGTATTCATTGTATTGCCATATTTGTGGTTACCTTACCAATTTTGTTACCATAACCAGGGTGTATTAAGACCCTTAAAATTGAATTGATAGAGCATTCCGCTTCTGACTATGATCGAACTTCCCTATTATGGATATTGGTTGCAGTTCAAAAGTTCAACTAATGAGACGTAGGTGTGTCAGAATTAATCATTTCCACATGATTTGATTTGAATATATTTGAGTCATATGAGTTATTTAATTCGGATTTGAGTAAGTTATTCTCGTTAACCCAAATCCAAACCTTTTATATAGTTTTGTACTAGATTTTAGGCTCGTGTTCAATACACGGGGCTTACGGCATTATTAATATTGGATGGTAATTTATTATAGTTTAAAATTTAATATACTATTTTGAGTAATTAAAACTTGATCTTTATATTGAAATATATCTTATCTTTAGATGAAACATATATTTATATGATACTATATATTATTGGATATATATTAGTTCTTATTCTATTTGATATATATCAGTTATTATTCATAGATAAATATTAGTATTATTCTATCGGATATATATTAGCTATTATTATTATTTATTTATTATATTAAAATTAATGGGTTAAAAGTGTAAATTTGTGATAGAAAACAAAAAAGTGTGCCAATGGGTTGGTGACCAATTGGTAAGGTCTTTGACCTTGGGGAAATCCACCAGGGTTCGAATCTCACTTCCTACATTTGTAGGAGTGGATTATTAGGGGGGTTTTCGAGAGTCCTGGATTATCTCAGGCATTCGTGGTTCGAGCACCGCATACTGCCCAATTGGATGTCACTGTGGTGTTTCGAATGCTAACTACTAACTATTCAACTCGCTGTTCAAAAAAGTATATCAAAAAAATGTATCAAATAGAACCCAAGCCTGAGACTGGATTGTGTACATCTCGTAATTCAGAGTACTCGTCCTCTTTTGATATACTTTTTGAACGGTCAATAAATTGCTTTTCATGTTCAATTTTTCGTTTCGTGTTATCCAACCTTTTGTGAGTGCATCATACAATAATTTTTTCCATGGTGTGGATAGGGACTAAATCTTACTTAACTCCAACTAAACCAAACCAAACTTATAAAAGATAATTTCACTGATCGAGACTTGGATAATAGGTTAGGGGTCTGGTTCGTGTTTGAAACCATTCGATCAAGACCGCAATGTACAGTATACCAGGGCATGTTTGAAAATGTAACGTCTCGTCATGGTTTAGGCTTTATTATTTATACGCGTGTTGGGAGATTTCAATTTTATTTGCAATAAGAGAGTTTGTAATAGGGGGACGACATCAATAGGGTGAGGGCTCACGTGTCACGACATTGGTTTTCTGGCGTCTGTCTCTTAGGAACTTGATATGGTCCGAGGTGGTTGAAGCAAAGGTTATTGAATCTTTTTTTGAACGGATGACACCTCACAAATGGTGAAACCTTGCACATACTCTGAATTACGAGATGTACACATGAGCCATTAAAGGCGATTCAGAGAAAAAAAAACCCAAAATGCGGTAATGTGGAGAGTTGAATCCGTGTGACTCCATGTAATTAATCTGACCTTCATTGTTAACGTTGTTGGATCTTGCGAGAGGAGTGAATTTATAATTTTTTTTATTGGATATTGTAGGTTATTTTGGCATATCGTGAAGTCCATTTTTTTGTGTCATGTTGATACGTCCCAAGGTGTATCAATATACCAAAGTATATTGAACACAGAACAGTTGTAGAGGGGGGTGAATACAACTTTCCTCAATCTTTACAAACTTTTAAACAAAAACGTTTTAAGATTCAGATTATATATATTGAGTAAGTAAGTAAAGAGTAGGAATCATTAAAAAAGTAAAGCAATAAAGAAACAAAAACATTCTTGAACACAGATTGTGGTTTTCAATGTAATCCTTTATTACCTATACAAAGAATTACAAGGTTGTTGCGGAATAAAGATAGCCTATAGATATCTAAACAACCTTTGAAATGACAAACTACAATCAATAAGTTCTAGCTCAAGAGAATCAGCCCAAGCTGATCTCGTACAGACTAAGCTGTGTATAAGAGCAGAGAAACTTGTGTGAAGAATGATTCTCAGGAAATGCCACACATATGCAATCAATGAATGAGGCTTTTATAGGCGAAAGCTCTCCTTCATTTGGTATCCGTTGAAGCCACGTATTCTTCTTTCAGTGGATGACAAAGGAATAATCAATCGTGCCTTTCATAGTACTTGTGGTCCCCCACGTACTGACGCACATTCTTCATCACCCAATAAGAGTATGGACACGCATATGTAAAACCAACCACCAACCTGGATCCTAGGATTCTTCCTAGTCACGTCATTTGTCTTTATCTTCAATCCTCCTCTTCGACTTGGATTGAATGCTATCACATTGTTGATGCAGCTTGAATAACACTTGCTTCCATAAGATTTTACAATTACAAAGTATGAAGCATGATCTGGGTCAGGGACAGATCGTAAGCTGTGTCAGCTTAGTCTGACCCAGATCAGATTACAAGAACCAAAAGACTTCTAAGTGTTTGTAAGTCAGATTTGTCATCACCAAATTTACAGACCTTTTGTCAATGAACATTGGGACTCAACAATCTCCCCCTATTTGATGATGACAAAACCCAACAACACTTCTAACTATCAGCTTACAAAGAATCAAAGTAAAATAAAACTAACAGATTGTGACCCTTTGAATCTTTTGGGTTCTTTTGAACTGATATGAAGTTTTAACAAAGAAACTGAATTTGTGCAACTGCTTTTGCATATATAGAGAACAAAGAAAATATTACAAGATATATAACTATTCTCCAAGCATTTCAATAGCTTCTTGTTTAACCTCAAATGATGGGGCAACTTTCACATCTAACTGCCTATCTAACCCCTCATCAATAAGGAACTGCTCATACCATTACCTTCTTCACTAAAATTTCTGCAGAATCTGTATAAGGTAAAAAGGTGCATAGCTGGTACCTGTTTAAGTTCAGCAGTCCTTTGGAAAACCAATTTCCCTCTTGCATCCACAAAATACATCTCCATGTTCAGGTTCAGTGATGAACATCCCACATCTTGCATTATCAACACCAGCAGGAAGAGACAGATTGAGATCACTCAGAATCTTGTCAACAGCATCAGAAGAAAATTGAGCAAACAACTCTGAAGGAGACAAGTTTTTGAGAAAAACTGTATGATCACCTCCAGGAGCATTAATTCTTTCAAACCTTCTCCTTTTCTTCTTGAGTGGCTCAGCTGACTCATCTTCATCATCCATATCATATGCTTTTGGTCTTGGAAGGCCAGTGATATCAATCTTGAATTTCACAATTATAGCCAACTTCTTTTCAATGGCTTCCAAGACTGTCTCTTTATGGATTCCAGTCATACCAGTTATGATATTATGTAACTCTACCCACTCAGTGTATCCTAATTCAAACAGATTGTCAAGATCATGGGTTTCCCAGCTTGTTTCATATCCTTCTCTTGTAAACCTGATGCTAGGAATGTTCTTTCCTCTTTTTCTTTTGAGTTGAACCTGGGTGATTGGCTCTGGATGCCTTCTATAATTAATATTTTCAGTCACCTTTCTTTTCTCTAGAGCCTCCCACCAATCATGGGCTTCAACACTTTTCTCCACATCTTTCACTTTCTGTGATGGTTTAGTGTGAACCACCTTCTTCTTGCCTTTTTCTTTTCCAAATTCTTTCTTTTTGGATCCAATAGCTGCAAGGTGTTCTTCATCTTCTTTATTCAATGTTTCTTGAAGAACCTTGGCAACTTCTGGATCAGATTCAACAGCAGCCATTCTTTCTCTTTGTAATCTGTCCTCCTTGATCATTTTGTATGCCACCTCAACTGTTACCTTAAGTTCTGGAGCCTTCTTAATTGCAAGCTCCCAATCTTTTTCTTTGTCAGTTAAGATCTTCACACCACTTGACCCAGCTTCAGTTGGCCTTTTCTTTAGCATAAACTGGGACAGAGTGGCTGTGTCTTCACTTGAAGAAGATTCAGCAGTTTGTTCTTTGGGAGCTGGGTCAGCTTGCGATGGCACAACTTGTACAGGAACAGCTTGGGAGGACTTATTTTTCTTTCCTCTTTTTCTTTTGAGTTGAACCTGGGTGATTGGCTCTGGATGCCTTCTATAATTAATATTTTCAGTCACCTTTCTTTTCTCCAGAGCCTCCCACCAATCATGGGCTTCAACATCCCACATCTTGCATTATCAACACCAGCAGGAAGAGACAGATTGAGATCACTCAGAATCTTGTCAACAGCATCAGAAGAAAATTGAGCAAACAACTCTGAAGGAGACAAGTTTTTGAGAAAAACTGTATGATCACCTCCAGGAGCATTAATTCTTTCAAACCTTCTCCTTTTCTTCTTGAGTGGCTCAGCTGACTCATCTTCATCATCCATATCATATGCTTTTGGTCTTGGAAGGCCAGTGATATCAATCTTGAATTTCACAATTATAGCCAACTTCTTTTCAATGGCTTCCAAGACTGTCTCTTTATGGATTCCAGTCATACCAGTTATGATATTATGTAA
The DNA here is from genome assembly GCA_034093135.1 of Erigeron breviscapus. Lineage (NCBI taxonomy): Eukaryota > Viridiplantae > Streptophyta > Magnoliopsida > Asterales > Asteraceae > Erigeron > Erigeron breviscapus. Next base: position 16,210,199 of record CM067169.1, on the reverse strand, counting down.
CTCTACCCACTCAGTGTATCCTAATTCAAACAGATTGTTAAGATCATGGGTTTCCCAGCTTGTTTCATATCCTCCCCTTGTAAACCTGATGCTAGGAATGTTCTTTCCTCTTTTTCTTTTGAGTTGAACCTGGGTGATTGGCTCTGGATGCCTTCTATAATTAATATTTTCAGTCACCTTTCTTTTCTCTAGAGCCTCCCACCAATCATGGGCTTCAACACTTTTCTCCACATCTTTCACTTTCTGTGATGGTTTAGTGTGAACCACCTTCTTCTTGCCTTTTTCTTTTCCAAATTCTTTCTTTTTGGATCCAATAGCTGCAAGGTGTTCTTCATCTTCTTTATTCAATGTTTCTTGAAGAACCTTGGCAACTTCTGGATCAGATTCAACAGCAGCCATTCTTTCTCTTTGTAATCTGTCCTCCTTGATCATTTTGTATGCCACCTCAACTGTTACCTTAAGTTCTGGAGCCTTCTTAATTGCAAGCTCCCAATCTTTTTCTTTGTCAGTTAAGATCTTCACACCACTTGACCCAGCTTCAGTTGGCCTTTTCTTTAGCATAAACTGGGACAGAGTGGCTGTGTCTTCACTTGAAGAAGATTCAGCAGTTTGTTCTTTGGGAGCTGGGTCAGCTTGCGATGGCACAACTTGTACAGGAACAGCTTGGGAAGGACTTGCAGTTGGCTTAAAAACCACTGACTCTGGAAAGAGCAGTCTGCAATCCTTAAAATCAGGGTCATTGGGCTCATATAGAAGGGGGCGGAGGCTTAAGGAGTTTTGGTGAATTTGCTCATGAGAGTGAGTCTCATGAGTAGATTTGTCAAAAATGATGATGAGTTGGTCAGTCTGAGAACGATTAACGTTTGATTCAGGCTGAGGGCCAGTGGGAATGTGTTGATCTTGATTTTGATCAACTCCTCCACTGGCATCTTCCATCAGAGCATCCCTTGAGGATGGATGGGCAAACTCATCATCGAATGAAGAATCACTTCCGGAGATAGTGATTATTTTCTCATTGACATCGTGAGGACCACCAATGGTTCCCTTTGCTGCACAAGAGGCTGACATAACTGCCTTAAAAACAGTCATGTAACCTACAGGATCCCTCTGTCCAAGGACAGATGCAGACACAGACTCTGCAGGTGTAATGTTTTGTGTATTTGATTGCCCTTCAACAGAGGTGTGTTGTTGCACCAAAGTATCCTTAGGAGAATTGAGGCATGTACCCCTCCTTGTGACATAGAAGGGGCATTGACAGCCAGTGCAGACTCAGAGTGTAAGAGAGAAGGAGTCTGATCAGCTTGGGGAGGAGAAGCAGTGTCACCAGTGCGTTCGATACTTCTCTCCTTTGGCTGACCATCCTCAGAATTGATGTGCATAGACTCTGACTCATTTTGATCTGGGCTAGATCCTCTGTTGTCCCTTTAATGATATCATCAACCTTTTGGGAGGCTGATGATGGCCTTTTAGGTGCAGACTTAGTGTGACCTTGGGAGGAGGTCTTTCTTTCAATACCTTCACCCTGTTTGGAGGGTTGGGTAGCAGTAGGTGTTCCCTTTAACTCGTCTACACTCTTTTGGGAGAGTGCAGATGGGTGTGGCGATTTCAGCTTGTCAGCTTGGGTGGCAGGGACAGCTTTGGAACGTTCCTTAGCTTCCACTGCACCTTGGGGGATCTCAAGATTGGATGTTGTATTATCAACCCCAGAAGCTGACACAGATTTCCTTTGCGTTCTTTTCTTTTTAGCACTGTGAGGCACTAAGTCCTCAACAATGGGTCTTTTAGAAGCGGATTTTGAATGAGTGGTTGAGGGTGTGGCTAGGGTGGCTGATGTTTTGGCCAACCCTTCACCCTCTTTTGAAGGAGAAGAAGATTGAGTAGATTGTGAAGAGTTTGAGGGTTCAGAAATTGTGCTCAGTAAATAATTCCAAATACCAGTTAAATATTTCATTTTAACCACTGAAGCCAATGGACCAGTATATCCAACCTCTTGTAAAATATTTTTGGCTTTAGTATGAGACACAACACTTGCATAATCATCTTCAGGCATATAAGACAGCTCAAATGCAGACCTAATCCTCTCATAAGAAATATATACCTTTTTCTTACCATTGAGGATTGTGTCATAGATTGCAGCATCTCCTTTCTTGTTCTGTCCCACATAACAGCCCGCCCAAAATTCACAAAGGAGATCTTGAAACACCCAGTTTGGTTTCTCAATCATCACCTTGCCGAATGGATGATACCATAAGAAAGCCACTATCTCATCATATCCTTTTGCCCATGAAGGAGGATGAATATTGGCATGAACCAGATTGCCAATCTTGATTTTACCAGTATCAAGATCAGCAGGGATCACTACTACATCACTTCCCACCACATGAGGTGAAAGCTTATTAGCGCTTATTGGAGCTGGGTATAGACTTTCAGCTTCAGATGAAGAACTAGATTGAGAATCATTAGAATGAATGGAAACAGATGATGATGCCATTTTAAAACAATTTTTAGAAGAAATTAAAATTAATAAAACAGTATTCAGACTAGAGAAAAAAATTGATTTAAGAAAATATGAACAAGTGATTTTGGGATTTAGGTTAAATAGATATTATATACATAATTCAAAATATCCCGTTTGAAAAAGTTGGAGAGAGAAAGATTATGATTGGAGGATGAACAAGTAGTGGAGGTACTTTTTCAGTAACCGACTGTAACCACTACACGTGTCACACTCCAATAGGATCAACAAGTAAACTAAATAAAATAATGAAAGTAATAAAACGCACTGAGATATTTAATAACAAAACTAACCACGAATCTGGGTCAGACTCAGCTTACCCTCTTTTACTTGGAAATACACCAAGTGCGAAAGGGTAGTCTGGGTCAGACACAGCTTACCCTTAAACTTTAGAATAACTCTAAGGGGTCAGATTTGTTATTACTTAGCTCACTACCTTTTACAAATTTAGCATACCTAGCTTACTTATGAGATAGTTGAACCTTGATTCATCCAATGGCTTTGTGAACAAATCAGCAAGCTGATTATCTATTGGAATGAAGTGGAGTTCAACATCTTCTTTCATCACATGATCCCTAATGAAATGATATCTTATATCAATGTGTTTGGTCCTTGAATGAAGCACAGGATTGTTTGAAATTGCTATGGCACTGGTACTGTCACAAAAGATTGGAGTTTTTTATGCAGTCACCCCATAGTCTTGAAGCTGATATTGCATCCAGAGAATTTGCGAACAACAGCTTCCTGCAACAACATACTCAGCTTCTGCAGTAGAGATGGAAACTGAATGCTGCTTCTTGCTGGACCAGCTTACAAGTCTATTGCCAAGCAATTGACAAGTTCCTGAAGTACTTTTTCTGTCAATCTTACAGCCTGCAAAGTCAGAATCTGAATAGCCAATTAGATCAAATCCTGAGTCTTTGGGATACCAAAGACCCAGATTGGGACTACCTTTAAGGTATCTGAAGATTCTCTTTACAGCCTTAAGATGAGATTCCTTAGGACTAGCTTGATATCTTGCACAAAGACATGTAGCAAACATAATGTCTGGTCTACTAGCAGTCAAGTAAAGTAATGATCCTATCATACCCCTATAAGCTGTGGTGTCAACAGATTTGCCATTTTTATCTTCACCCAGCTTATCACCAGTTCCCATAGGAGTTTTCATAGGTGAGCAATCACTAAAACCAAATTTGTTTAAAAGATCTTTAACATATTTTTCTTGGTTTATAAAAATTCCATTTTTAGTCTGTTTAACTTGTAAACCCAGAAAATAATTTAGTTCTCCCATCATGCTCATTTCATACTTTTTAGACATTAATTCAGAAAACTTTTTACAAAGTCTTTCACTGCTAGACCCAAATATTATATCATCTACATAAATTTGTACAAGAAGGATATCACCATTATACTTTCTCACAAACAAAGTCTTGTCAACATTACCTCTTTTGAAGTTGTTAGCCAATAAGAATTTAGACAAAGTATCATACCATGCCCTTGGAGCTTGCTTCAACCCATAGAGAGCCTTGTCAAGCTTGAACACATGGTCAGGAAACTTTGAGCTTTCAAAACCTGTAGGTTGTTCAACATAGACTTCTTCTTCCAATTTTCCATTAAGAAATGCACTCTTCACATCCATTTGATAGACTTTGAAACCTTTGTGAGCAGAAAAGGCCAAGAACATTCTGATTGCCTCTAATCTTGCCACTGGTGCAAAAGTCTCATCATAATCAATTCCATCCTCTTGTCTGTAACCAAGAGCTACCAATCTTGCTTTGTTTCTGGTCACAACTCCCCTTTCATCCATTTTGTTTCTTTAGACCCACTTGGTTCCAATCACAGTCTTGTGATGAGGTCTTGGAACAAGTTCCCAAACCTTGTTTCTTTCAAACTGTGTTAACTCATCTTGCATTGCATTTACCCAAGAAGGATCTGCTAGAGCTTCATTAACCTCAGTTGGTTCCACCTTACTTACCAAATTGACAAACATGCAGAAATTGCCTGTTGTCTTTCTTCTTGTTTTAACACCAGAGAGAGGATCACCAATGATTTGGTTAATTGGATGACTTCTTGTCCATTTGGTTACATGAGTTGAATTATTTGCAACTGGGACAATGGGCTGATTCAGATTTGAAGGTCCAGCATGATCAGCTTGAGGAATAGGCTGATCAGCTTGGATTGGAATAGAGGAATCTGAGTCAGCTGGAGCATCATTTGATGGATTAACAAAAGTTTCTTCAGTAGGAGTTGGATCAGCTTGCTCATTTTCAAAGATTGGAACACCTTCTTCTTCTTCTATAAGTTGCCCCCCTGAGTTTGAGCATTATCAGCTCCAACTGGAGGATTAGTTGGAGGCTCATTCTCAGGTACAGACAGTTCTTCAAAATTGAAATCTTCATCTTCAGGAGGAGAGCAATCTGGCTTAGAACAACCTTCATCTATGCTTACATTAACAGAGTTCTCAATTGTTTTAGTTCTCTTGTTGTACACTCTGTAGGCCTTCATCATTGTTGCATATCCAAGTAGGATACCTTCATCTGCTTTCTCATCAAACTTTCCAAGATGGTCTTTCTGATTCAGAATGTAGCAAGGACTTCCAAACATTCTTAGGAAACCAATTTCAGGTTTTCTCCCCCTAAGAAGTTCATATGCAGTCTTCTGGTGTCTTTTCACAATAAGGGATCTGTTCTGGGTAAAGCAAGCTGTGTGTACTGCTTCAGCCCAGAAATGAGACTTGACATTGTTTTGAGCCATCATGGATCTGACAGCTTCAATAAGTGTTCTGTTTCTTCTTTCTGCAACACCATTTTGTTAAGGAGTTCTGGCAGCTGAGTAGACTTGTGAAATTCCCTTTTCACTACAGAATGAATTAAGAGTGATATTCTTGAATTCAGTACCATTATCACTTCTTAGTTGCCTAACAGGCCTTTTGTAGAGAATTTCAGCTTGCTTGATGAAATGAATAATGTTGTCAGCAGCTTCACTCTTGTGTTTGAGAAAGAAAACCCAGGTGTATCTTGAATATTCATCAACAATTACCAAGGAGTACCTCATTCCAGTGAATGATGGAGTACTAATTGGCCCAAATAAGTCCATATGAAGCAGATCCAAACAATTGTCAATGGTTGAGCATGTTTTAGATTTGAAAGTAGCCTTGTGTTGCTTGCCTTTCTCACAAGCACCACACAACTTGTCCTTCTCATAATTTATCACTGGAAGACCAGACACCAACTCTTTCTTACACAGCTTGTTGATGTCTTTAAAATTCATATGAGACAACCTTTTATGCCACAACCAATTCAGCTCATCTTGAGTCTTTGACATGAAACAAACTTCTCTTGTGACAGTTGGATTTCTCATGTCAAAACCCACTGTCCAAGTGCCAGGTATTATCGTCATGACTGCCCTGCATTTATGATAAGAGATTAGTTCTTTTTGGGAACCCATCCAAAGATGGGTTCACCAGAGCTGACCTTCTGGTCTGACTCAGATTAAGTAACAGAACTTGGACTCTTATCACATTTTGACACCCATTGTTGCTTGGTCTGTCTTTTACCAGATTCAAAATTCTTTCTAGCAACATTTGGAGTTTCCTTTTGAACAAAACCTTTGCCTATTCCAGATTTCTTACATTCAGCTCTCAATTTTCTTTGATCAATAATTTTTGGATCAGACACATTCTTAAGAAAATTTGTTTCCATTGAAACCTTATCAGTTTTGGACTCAACATATTTTGAAATCATTTTGTCAGAGTCAGACTTGGTGTTACTTGAAACAGACTCAGATTTTGTTTGTGACTCATTTCCTTGAGAACCAGACTTCTTACTCTTTAAAAGCTTTATTTTCTCTTTAGGAACACTATGATCTCTAACCTTTCTTTTGTTTTTCTTTAAACTACCCTTGTTTGTTTTAGTCTTTGAATCTGATTCAGATTGGGTAATGGTCAGCTTGGACAAGTCAAGACTTTCTTCAGGTTTTAACTCAACAACCTTATCAGCTTCAAACACAGCTTCAGCAATGGTCTGACCAATGGTTTCAGGATCTTTAAACCCAATACCAGATTTCTGAACCAATTTAATTGGTTTAGATTTCATTCCTTTGGTTTGGACTTTGGGTGGTGAAGGAGGCTGATAACAAGGCTCCATAGCACAGACTTCAGCAATGGCTATGGCCCTATCATAATCACCATCAAAAATAGCTTGGATCTGATGAGGTATTTGGTCATTTACACACTTAGCAACTCTTTTGGAACATATACACCATGATTCAGTAATTTGCTTAACTTTTAAAAACTTTTCTTCTGCAATTTTAGCTTCTTTAACCAAAATGGAGTTTAATTGTTTTTGAGCTTTAACTTCAGATTCTAGTTTTTCAATGGTGTGACTTTTAGAGCTGTTATCAAGTTTCAAAACATCTATTTCCTTTTTGAGGTCTTGATTAAAGTGTTTTTGTAGCAGAACCTCATCACCAAGTCTATTCAGTCTGGACAGTTTCTCATTTTCACACAGATTGGAAAAAGAAATTACCTCAGGTGGAGCAGTCTGACTGGTAGATGCCTGGTGAGCTGACTCAGATTGCTGTTGTATTTTCACCAGATCTTCAGCAAATTTTTGAGTAGCTTCTTTAGCCATGAAACACTTGGCATCTTTATATAGCTCATCATCAGATGATATGGCACTTTCAGCCCAGTCTTTGGCTACCAAACTCTTTTCACTTTTGTTCACCTTTTCTGTCAGCTCAGCTACTTGTGCTTTCAAGGCTTTGTACTTAGTCTTGAGCTTTGAGTATTTTTCACCTCTTCTACCATTGGCTGGCACAGCTTGAGTAGACTCCTTAGATCTGCAATCTCCAGCCATATGCCCAGTCTTGCCACACTTGTAACAAGTGACTTTGGACATGTCAAATGACTTCTTGGTCTTATCAGCTTGGCCACCTTTTCCTTTTCCTTTAAACTTATTAAAGGATCTCCTTCTGATCCTTTCAGCCAACATAGCTACTTCATTAGCTAGTTCATCACCATCAGATTCATCACATTCAGATTCAGCACAAACAGAGTTAGGATTAGACATGTCAGGAATATCATCATTAACACAAGGAATGATCTCATTACTAATTGAACTAGGGTGTTCAGTTATAGAAGCAACAAGTGCAGCAGCAGACTGACTATAAGAATCACCCATAGCAATTAACTTTTCAGCCTCTGAACATTCTTGGTTATGAAGCAAACCAAAAAGTCCAGGGAGATCAAGATCATGATAAACAGAACTTAATTTAACAGAAGAAATATAGTTGTTCCATTTAGGTGGTAATGAATCAAGAAATTTACTCTTTAAAACCTCATTTTTCTTAACATTCCAACAGCAGCTAAATCATTTACCAAAGCATTAAAGCGGGTATGAGTGTCAGTCAAGGATTCATTTCTCAAAGAGAAAAATCTCTTATACCTCCTGGTCAATGTAGTAATTGTGGATTCCATGGAAGTAGAGCAACCCTCAAACATGACAGTCAATGTACCCCACACTTTCTTAGCTGTAGAACACATTTTAATAGAATGGTAAAGGTCTTTGGGCACAGCTTGGAAAATGAAATTTCTAGCCTTCACATCCAAGTTTGCCAACCTCCTATCCTCATCCCCCCAATCTGCCTTGTCCTTAACAATGGATTTGACTGTGGCAGGAATGGTTGGTTGACTTTCCCTTTCCACAGCTTCCACCACAATGGTTTGTGTAGGAACATAAGGACCATCCGTAAGGATGTCAGACATATTGTTATCGATGGATTCAAGGAACAAAGACATTCGACCTTTCCACCCACTGAAATCATCTTTATCAAACATGGGTGGTCTGGTTGAAGAACCATTATCAATATAGGATGACATAATGCTTTACTATTAACGAAAATATGTAAGGATCAAGTCAAGTTAATTCTTAACCCCTGCTCTGATACCAATTGATACGTCCCAAGGTGTATCAATATACCAAAGTATATTGAACACAGAACAGTTGTAGAGGGGGGTGAATACAACTTTCCTCAATCTTTACAAACTTTTAAACAAAAACGTTTTAAGATTCAGATTATATATATTGAGTAAGTAAGTAAAGAGTAGAAATCATTAAAATAGTAAAGCAATAAAGAAACAAAAACATTCTTGAACACAGATTGTGGTTTTCAATGTAATCCTTTATTAAGAAATAATCTATACAAAGAATTACAAGGTTGTTGCGGAATAAAGATAGCCTACAAATATCTAAACAACCCTATGAAATGACAAACAACAAAAAAAAAAAAAAAAAAAAAAAAAAAAAAAAAAAAAAAAAAAAAAAAAAAAAAAAAAAAAAAAAAAAAAAAAAAAAAAAAAAAAAAAAAAAAAAAAAAAAAAAAAAAAAAAAAAAAAAAAAAAAAAAAAAAAAAAAAAAAAAAAAAAAAAAAAAAAAAAAAAAAAAAAAAAAAAAAAAAAAAAAAAAAAAAAAAAAAAAAAAAAAAAAAAAAAAAAAAAAAAAAAAAAAAAAAAAAAAAAAAAAAAAAAAAAAAAAAAAAAAAAAAAAAAAAAAAAAAAAAAAAAAAAAAAAAAAAAAAAAAAAAAAAAAAAAAAAAAAAAAAAAAAAAAAAAAAAAAAAAAAAAAAAAAAAAAAAAAAAAAAAAAAAAAAAAAAAAAAAAAAAAAAAAAAAAAAAAAAAAAAAAAAAAAAAAAAAAAAAAAAAAAAAAAAAAAAAAAAAAAAAAAAAAAAAAAAAAAAAAAAAAAAAAAAAAAAAAAAAAAAAAAAAAAAAAAAAAAAAAAAAAAAAAAAAAAAAAAAAAAAAAAAAAAAAAAAAAAAAAAAAAAAAAAAAAAAAAAAAAAAAAAAAAAAAAAAAAAAAAAAAAAAAAAAAAAAAAAAAAAAAAAAAAAAAAAAAAAAAAAAAAAAAAAAAAAAAAAAAAAAAAAAAAAAAAAAAAAAAAAAAAAAAAAAAAAAAAAAAAAAAAAAAAAAAAAAAAAAAAAAAAAAAAAAAAAAAAAAAAAAAAAAAAAAAAAAAAAAAAAAAAAAAAAAAAAAAAAAAAAAAAAAAAAAAAAAAAAAAAAAAAAAAAAAAAAAAAAAAAAAAAAAAAAAAAAAAAAAAAAAAAAAAAAAAAAAAAAAAAAAAAAAAAAAAGTAAAAACAGAATCATTAAAGCAATTAAAGAAATAAAAACATTCTTGAACACAGATTGTGGTTTTCAATGTAATCCTTTATTAAGAAATAATCTATACAAAGAATTACAAGGTTGTTGCGGAATAAATATAGCCTATAGATATCTAAACAACCTTTGAAATGACAAACTACAATCAATAAGTTCTAGCTCAAGAGAATCAGCCCAAGCTGATCTCGTACAGACTAAGCTGTGTATAAGAGCAGAGAAACTTGTGTGAAGAATGATTCTCAGGAAATGCCACACATATGCAATCAATGAATGAGGCTTTTATAGGCGAAAGCTCTCCTTCATTTGGTATCCGTTGAAGCCACGTATTCTTCTTTCAGTGGATGACAAAGGAATAATCAATTGTGCCTTTCATAGTACTTGTGGTCCCCCACGTACTGACGCACATTCTTCATCACACAATAAGAAAAAAAACGAAAAGTAAATTGTATAGCAAATTTAAATGGAAAAGCATGTAGTATTTTTGATCATTACTCCTACTTCGTAGAACCGTATCATATTCAAATTCAAATCTTATTATATACTCTAATAAGTGAATAGCTTGTGAATAGTAACTCGTCTGGCGAGTTACTATTCGTCCATGTTATAACCCGCACCATTATTCGGATTTTGCTAAATCGCATCCGGTTCAGGTCTTCTAATACGAGTTACTTCCTGGTTTTTTCCATATGTTTTTCCTTTCGGTTTTCAAATAATATATCAAAACTACTTTTTTATGCTATTGCCTTTGAATAAATATCATTTCATATGTCAAATATTTTAACAAACATATATAGCGACACATCATCAATAACAAAACATAATCGTTTTCAGGTTTCCAAACAATATATTAAAAACTTTTATTTTTTTTTTTATTTTTTTTTTTTTTTTTTGTAACAATATTCAGATTTTACCACATTAGATCCCTTTCAGGTTTAAAATTACGGGTTACTTCTTGGTTTCATACATTTTTTTTTCTTTTGGGTTTTCAAATAATTATATTGAAAACGTTTATTCTTTTTTTGTAACAATATTCAGATTTTACCACATTAGATCCCTTTCAGGTTTAAAATTACGGGTTACTTCTTGGTTTCTTACATTTTTTTTTCTTTTGGGTTTTCAAATAATATATCAAAACTACTTTTTTATGCTATTGCCTTTGAATAAATATCATTTCATATGTCAAATATTTTAACAAACATATATAGCGACACATCATCAATAACAAAACATAATCGTTTTCAGGTTTCCAAACAACATATTAAAAACTTTTTTTATTTTTTTTTTTTTTTTTTTTTTTTTTTTTTTTTTTTTTTTTTTTTTTTTTTTTTTTTTTTTTTTAATATTGTTACATTAAAATTTGATTTTTACATTAAAATTTTCCAATTTTAACCTTTTGGAACTATATAAATTAATAAATAGATAGACAGGATATTAAATAAATATAAAATATTGTATAAAATGGTGGAAAAAGAAATATATTAAAACATCGTATAATGTTCGGTGTTGCAGTAAATTAGGTGTAAACCGGCCAAAAATGTAGTGTTACACTAAAAATTGCGTGAACATTGATGCAATGTTAAAATAAAGTACTCATTCAAACAGGCCGGCACCACTTCAACTAGGTTTTACCATCCATTTCGATCTTCAACTTACACAATAAGAAAAAAAACGAAAAGTAAATTGTATAGCAAATTTAAATGGAAAAGCATGTAGTATTTTTGATCATTACTCCTACTTCGTAGAACCGTATCATATTCAAATTCAAATCTTATTATATACTCTAATAAGTGAATAGCTTGTGAATAGTAACTCGCCTGCGTGGCGAGTTACTATTCGTCCATGTTATAACCCGCACCATTATTCGGATTTTGCTAAATCGCATCCGGTTCAGGTCTTCTAATACGAGTTACTTCCTGGTTTTTTCCATATGTTTTTCCTTTCGGGTTTTCAAATAATTATATTGAAAAAGTTTATTCTTTTTTTGTAACAATATTCAGATTTTACCACATTAGATCCCTTTCAGGTTTAAAATTACGGGTTACTTCTTGGTTTCTTACATTTTTTTTTCTTTTGGGTTTTCAAATAATATATCAAAACTACTTTTTTATGCTATTGCCTTTGAATAAATATCATTTCATATGTCAAATATTTTAACAAACATATATAGCGACACATCATCAATAACAAAACATAATCGTTTTCAGGTTTCCAAACAACATATTAAAAACTTTTATTAATTTTTTTTTGGTATTGTTTTTGACTAAAGTATATATATTTTATGGATAATGATAAATCAACCTAATTGGTGTGCCTAAAGATATGCCTAATCGTAAGATGATGACATGTGGAAAAATCAGGGGGCAAGATTAGGAAAGAGAATTAGTGGAATCTACATGTCAAGTTCTTAAGGTTTTAGGTTGATTTTTAGGCATATAAGTTAGGTTGATTAATCATTTTCCATATTTTATATGTCAAAGTTTTTATAAACATAAATCATCGATAACAAAAACTAATCGAACTAATTGAAATCGCGCAAAGCAGACGGAAACTATTGTGGTGTTGCCTTTAAATAAATATATTAAATATATATTTGATATGATAAACTTTTAAACAAACCTATCCATGACATAATGTTTGTTAATTCAATGCAAGTATACTAAATAACACAATCGTTTCAACACGACAATTGATGTCCCGCAACGCGGGGCCGGAAATTTCCTAGTTAATGTGATCAACATGCTAAATGATTTTATTGTTTAAGCAATGCAGCAAAAAGTTCCAAGTTCCACTTTTTTACATTTACATAATAATATATATACCGCTTTGTTATAAACATGATAAAGCATTATTCCAATTGATAAACTTTAGAAACGGGAATATATGGTTATAATTTATTTTATAATTTTTCTTATTTACAACTCAAAAATATAAATAACTAAATTATACTCATCTGTTGGATGGAACGATAGTTACCAATATTTTAACCTAAGAAAAACTATAGAGAGATTGTTGACTTCTTACCTCTTGGTAGCTAATAGATGTTGGACTTTTTTTACTTCGTGGGTAGACCGGAATGACAACCAGATGCACTTGTGGTTGGGAAAGCATGACTGTATGGCGTAATTTTTGACTTTTATATTCTTTTGTTTTACCTTTTAACTCGAAAATAACTATTTTTGACTTTATCTTTTAATTCTATATTCAGGTCAAAGTTTCAAACAATATAAAAGCTGTAATATGGAGATCGATTAGCTTTCAAAGTTTGTCAAACAACATAAACAAACATATATAACAACACATCGTCAATAACAAAACATAATCGTTTTCAGGTTTCCAAACAACATATTAAAAACCTTTATTTTTTTTTTAAAACCCCCCACGTGACTTGCACGTGAGGGGTAAAAATGTATTTTCGCGTTTCTTAATTACTTAAATGGTACCTAACGTTTGCACGATATTGCTGGTTTCATACCTTTCCTTTCGAAATTAATCAATACAAAATATATAACAACATCAATAACAAAACATAATCGTTTTCAGGTTTCCAAACAACATATTAAAAACTTTTTTTTTTTTTTTTTTTTTTTTTATTTTTTTTTTTTTTTTTTTTTTTTTTTTTTTTTTTTTTCGTTTAAAACCCCCCACGTGACTTGCACGTGAGGGGTAAAAATGTATTTTCGCGTTTCTTAATTACTTAAATGGTACCTAACGTTTGCACGATATTGCTGGTTTCATACCTTTCTTTCAAATTAAATACAAACATATATAACAATCATCAATAACAAAACATAATCGTTTTCAGGTTTCCAAACAACATATTAAAAACTTTTTTTTTTTTTTTTTGGTTTTTTTTTTTTTTTTTTTTTTTTTTTTTTTTTTTTTTTTTTTTTTTTTTTTTTTTCTTATTTTTACCACTTAACTTATTTTTTTTTTTTTTTTTTTTTTTTTTTTTTTTTTTTTTTTTTTTTTTTTTTTTTTTTTTTTTTTTTTTTTTTTTTTTTTTTTTTTTTTTTTTTTTTTTTTTAAAAACCCCTACTAATCTTGGACTACCGGTATCGAATCTTGGAGGAGGCAATTCTGTTTCGAATGAGCTCTCTAACGCGGACCCGGTTAAAACAACGTATGCTATGTTGGTCCATCAACAAAACGAGGATTTGAATGCTGAAAATATATGGTACTATAGAGACCCGACTGAGAAAAGTCATGTGCCGTTCTCACTCACTCAGTTACATAAGTGGAGCGAATATCTCCCCATCGGTTTAATTTGGATCGAACTGTGTAATATTTTGTATAAGCTAGTTTCTCACTAGCATTTTCTTTGTTTAATTAATATTTAATGTCGTTGGAAAAAAAGACAACATATGTTAGACCTATCGTGACACGAAACTTAAAGCGAAATCCACCTTTCAAAATTAAAAAATACCAAAAATAAAAATAAAAATCAATAACTAAACATTAGGTATGAAACCAACAATATCGTGCAAACGTTAGGTATCATTTAAGTAATTAATAAACGCGAAAATACGTTTTTACCCCTCACGTGCAAGTCACGTGGGGGGTTTTTAACGGCCATCAAACGGCGTTTGGGTCCAGTATGGTCCGAGTGGAGTTTTGGAAACGTTGGGTATGATCAGCGTAATTTCGAAAGGAAAGGTATGAAACCAGCAATATCGTGCAAACGTTAGGTACCATTTCAGTAATTAACTCTATATAATACGTATTCGTAATATATATAACTATACGTAATTATCCAAATTTCACAAACCTAAAAAGTCACATACAATTTTGCATTATTACTAGCACACTTAGCAGGCACAACTGTTTTTAACTTCGAATTATCAATCACACTGGCTTTTCAATTTATTTATAAACCATGCGACCAGTTGTGAATCTGCTCCTCAAAACTTGTTACGGTTCAATTGTCTCCCGGTTCAAAGATTTTATTTGCACGACAAGCATGGACGAACTTGGCCGTGGTGGATCAAGGGATAGCAGGCCAACTTGACCCATACTTGGGCTAACAAAATGCATTTGGATGAAGAAAGCAAACAAAACCCAATATGGACCAATAAGGCTGATTATTCTTATTTCTCATAAATTCACACTTCAAATATTACAATTGTATAGATCGTAGTTTGAAGTTTTAAATATTTTTTTCAATGTTAACATAGTTTACATTATTAGGTTAAGTTTTATGAAAGTCAGCTTTTTCTGGCTCAATATGTACATAATACTTAATCAGATTATGCTGTTTAATCATGGGGGATTTTATTCAAAGATTCTTATACATTTTGATAGATAGAACCTTAAAATTACTATGCTGACATGCAAGAAAAATTCTAAAATCAATTTTATCAAAAGAATTTTAAAATCTTTACATTAGTATAATTTAGTGTTATGACTTACAAGATTTCTACAAGATGAACGGTTTTCATTGCATAGTGACTATAGACATCAATTTCTTGACCCACCATTACAATTAATTGAACCGAAGTGTTAGCATAATGTAGATTTATCTAATTATGGTTGAGCAGAATGTGACCTTTTGTTTAATTATTCTTATGCCTATCTCACTATCTGGTAATTATCATGTTCTTTATACTCATTTTTTTGCTAATCACATCACAATACACATGATGCATAAAGATTTCTCGACACAAACATATGGGAATTTGAAATTTAATGTCATATACTCATATGTAATAGAGATAGATTATAGAATAAGACGTATAAAAAACAGAACTATATATAATGTACATGCATGTAATATCTCGTTAACTAAAAATAACAGGTTTAATAGTGCCCAGAACATTTTCCACAGTCCAACCCATTTTCTTACCATGACCCATTTTCACCGTTCCATCATTTCCAGCAAGAACTCTGTTAAATGAAATAGATGAGATTATAATTTTATTGATATCCAAAAAGTGATTACAACGGCCTGTATTTATACTAGTATTAACCCTAATTAGGTCAACATGACCGACTTCTAATTTATGGGCTTGGACCCTTCCTGGACCCTTCTTGGACCAACACATCATCTGAGGCCTTTGATCTTGTATACCCGGGAGGTGATGAAATGATTCTGATCCCACATATTCTAACACTCCCCCTCAAGTTGAATATCGGGATTACCAAAATTCAACTTGCTTAGACACTTATGAAACATAGATGTTCCTACTGCTTTAGTTAGAATATCAGCCAGCTGGTCTTCAGACTTTACAAACGGTAACTTGATAATTCCACTTTCCAACTTTTCTTTTATGAAATGACGATCAATCTCCACATGCTTGGTTCTATCATGTTGAACTGGGTTTTCTGAGATCTGGATAGCAGCTTCATTATCACACATGATTCGAATGCTTTCTTTGGGGGCAAAACCTATTTCAGACACCAGCTTTTTCAACCACAAAGCTTCTGCTAGTCCTCTAGCTATACCTCTAAACTCAGCTTCAGCACTTGACAAGGAAACAACTTTCTGTTTTTTACTTTTCCATGTAACCAAGTTACCACCTACCAACGAGAAATATCCTGAAGTAGATCTTCGATTACCTTTATCTCCTGCCCAATCTGCATCTGTATATAACTGAATCTTGAGATGACCATTAGCTTTAAACAACACCCCATGCCCTGAAGTTCCTTTAAGATACCTGATAATTCGCAGAACTGCATTCATATGATCTTCCTGAGGTTGGTGCATAAACTGACTTACCACTCCAACAGCATATGCTATATCTGGACGGGTATGAGCCAAATAAATGAGTTTACCTACCAACCTTTGATATCTATCTTTATCAGTTGCCTTAGCTTCTGTTTTTACAAACAACTTTTGGTTAACGACCATAGGTGTGTCAGCTGGCTTACAGTCCATCATTCCTGTTTCAGCTAGAAGATCCAGTACATACTTTTTCTGACAAATGAAGATTCCACGATCTAACCTTGAGACTTCTATTCCAAGGAAATACTTTAGATCTCCCAAGTCTTTCATTTCAAATTCTGCAAACAAAGCTGATTTCAGTTGTTCAATTTCCTTTTCATCATTTCCTGTGATAATCATGTCATCAACATAAATTATGAGACATGTCACTAGATTCCCTCTATGACGAAGGAATAATGTGTGATCTGAATTACTTTGATGATATCCATACTTCTTCATAGCAAGAGTGAATCTTCCAAACCAAGCTCTAGGTGACTGCTTTAATCCATATAAGGATTTTTTCAATTTACAGACTTCCCCGTGTTTAAATTCACGAGAAAATCCTGGAGGAGCTTCCATATACACTTCTTCTTTCAATTCTCCGTGCAAAAAGGCATTCTTCACGTCAAACTGATGAAGAGACCAACCCTGATTTGCGGCTATTGAGAAAAGGACCCTTATTGTATCTAACTTTGCAACTGGGGAAAAGGTTTCTGAGTAGTCAATGCCATATGTCTGAGTATATCCTTTAGCTACAAGTCTTGCTTTGTATCTTTCTACATCCCCATTTGGCTTATACTTGATGGTATATATCCATCTGCAACCTACCGGCTCCTTTCCCGTTGGTAGAATACATTTCTCCCACGTATCATTTTTAATAAGGGCCTCCATTTCACTATCCATAGCATCCTTCCACCTCTTTAATTTCAAAGCATGCTCAACTCCTGATGGAAGCTCTTCTGAATATAACTTTGCTGCAAATGCTTTTGCTTCTTTGGACAGACTCTCCCTGGCCATATTGGCCATCGGATATTTAGAGCTTCTAGAAAACTTTTCTGGGGAATATCGCTTTGCAGGAATCCCTCTGTTAGATCTTGCTGGAAGCACATATCGTGCTGGAATCTCAGAACTCATCTGTTCAGAACCCATATGTTCTTCACTTTCCTGCACATTTTCATTAGGGAAATCTGGTATGGTAGTTTCATCAGGTGAAGAATTACTTACCTCAGATATCAGGTTAGGACTCATATTTTCTGTGGCACTTTGAGGAGATTGATCTGGAGGGAACTGTTCTTCTGGAGACATTTCTGGATCAAGTGTGGTACTAGGTATTGTGGAAAAACTTTCTTCTGGAGTGGGTGGGGTGTATCCACTTTCTTCTGGAGTGTATCCCAGCCAACTCAGTGTGTCACATTGTTCCTCCCCCTGACCACTGTGTGGCGGGGAATAGAAATACTTGGTTTCCAGAAAATCACAGTTCATGGTGGTGAACATACGACCAGTCTTTGGATTATAGCACCTATATCCCTTTTGAGTTACCCCATACCCCACAAAAACACATTTTTCAGCACATGGATCAAGTTTATCACGATATGACTTTGGAACATGGACAAACACAGTACATCCAAACACTTTAGGCGGAAGAGTGAGTGCTGATGGAAGTGTGTGATATTCAGTAAGGGTTTTAAGTGGGGTTTTCATATTGAGAATTTTTGTTGGAAGTCGGTTGATTAAATAAGTGGCAGTGGCTAGAGCTTCTGGCCAAAAATGTTTTGGAACACAGGATTCAATTACTAGAGCTCTAGTCATTTCCAATAAGAGTCTATTTTTTCGTTCAGCAACACCATTTTGTTCTGGGGTATGTGGACATGTGGTTTGGTGGATTATCCCTTTGGATTGAAAAAATAGGTTCATTTGTGAGTTGACATATTCCCCACCATTATCTGACCTTACAATTTTGATAGACTGTTGAAATTGAGTTTGAATCATAGCATAAAAAACAGTGAACCTATCATATACTTCAGATTTATTTTTTAAAAAATAAATCCAAGTCATCCTGGTGCAGTCATCAACAAATATCACATAATATCGGAAACCTTGACCACCAAGAACCGGAGCCGGACCCCACACATCTGAATGAATTAATGAAAAAGGAGCTTGAACTCTAGTATTATGAGGTTTATAGGTTTGTCTGTGGCTTTTGGCTAATATGCAAGTTTCACAAGAAATTGATTTATTTAACGGAAAAAGTCTGGGAAATAAAGTATGTAGATAACTAACTGAAGGATGTCCAAGTCTTCTATGCCACAACCAGGCTTCTCTTTCATTTGTTCCATGAGCAAGCATCACATTCCCACTTGTACTTACTTCATCAACATAGTACAGTCCCTCTCTCTCAGTGCCACGTCCAATAATCTGTCCCGTCCTAATATCCTGTAAAATACAAAAAGTCGGAAGCATGAGAACTGAGCAGTTTAGTTCTTTTGTCACGTGACTTATAGATAAAAGTTTGTGTGACAAAGCGGGAACATAAAGACAATTGGACAATTTAATGCTCGGAGAAATTTTAATAGTTCCCCCTTTTTTCACATCCATTTTTCCCTTGTTTGCTGCTTTAATGTGGGTTTTCCTGGGACTCGATATATCAGTAAAATCTGAAATATCATATGTCATTGTGTCTGTGGCCCCACAATCAAAAATCCACGATCCATTGGACTCTGTATAATCAGTTTGGGCCATTAAACCCGATCCATGCTCCTGAGAATGCTTCTGGTGGACTGTTGACTTCGGCCCATTTAAAAACGGCCCACGTTTTCTATTCCAAACTGACCTATTTAATTTCTTATTAACCATATTATAACTATTATATGGAAACAGATCTGGAGAGAGATTGGTATCTTTTCTCTCCCCTTTTTTCACATCCATTTTTCCCTTGTTTGCTGCTTTAATGTGGGTTTTCCTGGGACTCGATATATCAGTAAAATCTGAAATATCATATGTCATTGTGTCTGTGGCCCCACAATCAAAAATCCACGATCCATTGGACTCTGTATAATCAGTTTGGGCCATTAAACCCGATCCATGCTCCTGAGAATGCTTCTGGTGGACTGTTGACTTCGGCCCATTTAAAAACGGCCCACGTTTTCTATTCCAAACTGACCTATTTAATTTCTTATTAACCATATTATAACTATTATATGGAAACAGATCTGGAGAGAGATTGGTATCTTTTCTCTCCCCTTTTTTTTCCACCGAGAAATCACTGGCTCTCTCCATACCGCCGGCCGCCGCTACTCCTCCAAATCTACCATCTTTTTTTCGGTTATCATTCTTGATTTCTTTTGTGGAGTTAGTACTGGTGGTAGGGGTGCGTTTGACACCCTTTTTGTTCTTCGTCCACCATGTCGGGTATCCGATTAACCGGAAACATTGTTTCTTTGTGTGTCGTTCCATGCCACACTCGTCACAAAGTAGATCAGATTTATCATCTTTGATCTCCTTTTTCTTGCCGTCGTATCGCTGGTAACTTTCTGAAACAAAACCGCCGCCGTTGATTTTTCCGGCAATCAACCCGGCGGCGACACTTTGGGTTTCGATGATGGTTGCTCCCAGAGTATTCAGGTGAGCGGCCTCTTTTCGAATCTCTCTTTTCTGGTAAGATGCTTCAGCCGTTGGTAATGGATCGATTCGATGAATCTTTGTTTTAATTGATTCAAACTTTCGATCCATGGAGTTTTGTAATTGGTCAGATCCGATTTTTGTATACTTCATGGGGTTTTGTGATTGGTGATTATTATTTTGCAATAAGTTTGCTAATTGAAGCATTAGTTCGGAATTCGTTTCTGAGCCGCCGGCTTCGGCCATGGTGGCTCAGTTTTTGAGCGGATGTTTTCTGGATATTATTGGGTATATGATGAGCACAACAGATTTGCTGTCTCTGATACCATGTTAAATGAAAGAGATGAGATTATAATTTTATTGATATCCAAAAAGTGATTACAACGGCCTGTATTTATACTAGTATTAACCCTAATTAGGTCAACATGACCGACTTCTAATTTATGGGCTTGGACCCTTCCTGGACCCTTCTTGGACCGACACATCATCTGAGGCCTTTGATCTTGTATACCCGGGAGGTGATGAAATGATTCTGATCCCACATATTCTAACAAACTCTATACTTATCTTTCCTAGTAAAATTTGTACACTCAAACCCTAAAGTCGCAGCCAATATTCTTTGTACATAATTCGCGACATCGTGAGGACTTTTTCCCGACGAACATGTTTCCTCGAGTGGCAATTGGTTTAAAAACGTGACCTCATAAACAGGTCTTGGGTTCATAAAGAAAATACCGGGTCAAGCCCTTTCCAACCCCTGGCAGTTGTTGCATGAAACAACCAGACTCGATAGTTCATTGCAACAGGCACTATTCTATCAGTTAGTTCCGCAAAAAGAGCACTGAAACGCAACAAAAATGGTTCTCTACAAGTTGTCCCTTCCGGGCATACTACCAAATCACCTTCCGATAATTCATTTTTTATTCTTTTGGCATCCACATCTCGGATTCTGGTTAAACGGACGGTTGGGATAGGAGACAGGATTTCGGATAACCTTGAAATGGAGTAAGTGACGGCTGGGATTTTACGTTGGAGAACTGATGATAACACGACAGGGTCCATTAGTGTACGGTGGGTGCATACAAAGAGCACCCCACCATTGGTTTCAGGGGAAGGTGGTGGTGGCGGCGTACTATGGACTACAACTCTTCCACCAAATATGCTGGCCAAGTAAGGAGTTAGCCACATCGGGGACATAAGGCCTATGATCATACGGCAAACTGCGAGTATGATACCAAATGGGATCCAGAGGAGGATCATCAGGGCTGTGGCTGGAGTTGGCCTCTTTACAAGACGGCCGTCATGGAAGATCACTGGCTCCGGTGATCTTGTGCCTTGATCATCATGGGTTGTATGGTTTTCGTGTTTTGTCACGTAAGATGCATTCACTTGTTCCTGCATGTTTTGATACAGTATTAGTCTGAAACATCTTTATCATGATTGAAAACTAATAGATAATAGATAATTAGATATCTGCAAATTATGGATTTACATATGTTTATAACCAATCAATTTTTTGTTGTTGTTGCTGCTGTACAAAAATTAATCTTCTTTGAAAACACATTTACAGCACTTGATTTATTTCATTACCTTGCACAAAGATAAGAATGAAGAACTGGAATGCTCGCTTTTTAGCCATGAAACAAGTTGTTGTTGATCTCCAAACATGGCTGCAACACGTTCACGGACCGAGTCACCCAAATCATTAGCCTCAGTTAAGCCCGTGGCAAACCCAAACCGGTTAACCACCAGTTCGCTTCCAATAACATCATCAGCTCGTAGATGCTCCTTGACAAAACGATCCACCATAATCCTCGGCATCTTTGTCACCACCACCCGCCGCCTTTTCTCACCCGAATTAAACTCCCTCCAAGCCTCTAAATCAAGATCATCAAAACAAAACTTGGGCAAAACCGCTCTTGCCACAGAGTCAATCTCCGATATGGGAACTCCGGCTGTGGCAACAAAAATGGCTAGCTTCACGCTTGCATCAGACTTCCGCACACATCTAGTAGTCTAATTACGGGCCAAAGTAGTAACAAGAATGCGAAACGAATTAAACCAGATGCTTCGAAAGCTACTAGCATGAAATAACAGAAAGGGTCGTTGCTCTTTAAAAGGGTTCCTTCTAGATTGGATGCCACGGATTCCATTCAAGTCTCTTAATTTGTTCGATTAAATGATTAATTAACTGATGGCTAATGCAGTTTATCAGTTTATATCCACCATTAATATAGACAAACGGGCCGGGTCGTTTTCATTTTGAATTTTCCTATCCTTTTGATCTACATTTGCGTGTTCTTTTTATTTATTATATAAGATACTACTATAATTAATTAATACTCGTGTCATGTTGTCATTCATACTTACTACTACAAAGAAAATTACCACGGAGTATAATTTATGATTTACGCTTCTTTTCTTTATGTATTATTACAGAATTATATATCACATTAACGGACTGTTGATTTAGAAAGATGCGGTTGATTTAGAAAAATAAAAAAATAAATCTGTTTTGGTTAATTTACTTAAACAAATTTGTTATATCAAAATTAATGGCGAATTGAATAGCTAGTGAACTGCTAGAGTGCCTCAGGTAGAATTCCAGTCACTTTATTTGATACATATGTTTTATATACGAGAGATAGTGCCCGCGCGTTGCGGCGGTGAGATGGTAGGGGTGATAGGTCAAGTCATAGAGTATGATAGTCAAATGCCTTAGCCGTACGGGCTCCGCCATCGGATTTAAAAATTCGTCGAAAGTATATCGAATGACATCTCTAATGAAAGAACATGAAATTTTAAGAACACCCATACAATTTTTATAATTTATCGATATACGGTTTTGAGATAAAAGATTTTGAATGAATTAGAGAAATAAAATGATTTATGGATGAGAGAGAAAAAAAATGAGTGGTTGAGATTTGAGGAGAGAAAAAAAATGAGTGGTTGAGATTTAAGGTTATTATAGGTATATTAGATAGAGATGTTTAAATTAGTGAATAAAGAATAGGGGTATTTTGGGTAGTTCAAATCATCTTTTCTTAAAAAAAAGGGCAAAATGCTTTATAAGATAGTATTAGATATATATATAGGAGAGAGATAAAAAGGTTGCTTAAGGAGAGAAGAGAGAGAAGGTTGATTTTTAATTTTGTTTCTTTTTATTTTTTATTTTTAATTTTTTTTTTTTTTTATTTTTTTTAGTGAAAACCCATTCCAAAAAAAAAAAAATATAAAATAAAAATAAATCCCTACACATGTGTAGATTTTTATACCTTACACATGTGTAAGTTGTATTTTTTTTAATTTTTTTATTTTTTAAAAAAAATTTTGATTTTTTTTTGGAATGGGTTTATGTTAA
>CM067169.1:16121277-16185851 GCA_034093135.1 Erigeron breviscapus | reverse complement strand
AAGAAGGTGATAAAAATTTTGTGGTAATGAGTGCTCAAACCTCGACTGGCAATAATACACACAAAATTTGACTGGTCAACGGCCTCACTGCGGCGCAGTGAGCAACGGGCCCCCTCACTGCGTCGCAGTGAGCCAATTTTTCTCCCCAAGGCAGTATAAAACTACTGCGGCGCAGTGGGACAGTGTATCCCCACTGCGTCGCAGTTCCAACCCACTGGTCCAAATCCCCCAATTTTTCCTTAGAAAAATTATGAAAACAGACTTACCTCCAACCGCATGTCCATAAAATCACACCTGCACATTTCTTGACAAAATAAAATCAAACTAACTAATAAAATGAACATAAAATAACACGGGTTGCCTCCCGAGAAGCGCTTAATTTATTTACGAGTCGTTAGCTAGACTCTACTACCTTTCAAGTGTCGGAACCAAAAATGGGGATCTCCTCGATTATCCCATCCACTTGTTCTTCTTCACAATACAACTTCAATCTATGACCATTAACAATGAAAGACCCATTTCCATCCCTTTTGAACAATTCAACATACCCGGATGGATACACATGCTTGATAACAAAGGGTCCAATCCACCTAGAAGTAAGCTTAGGCTGTTTGATCTTAAACTTAGAAAGAAATAACAAAACCTTAGTTCCTACCTTAAATTCCTTCCTCCTGAGCCTTTTGTCATGGTAAACTTTGGTCTTCTCCTTATAAAGCCTAGAATTTTCATATGCTCCCAACCGAAGCTCATCGAGCTCATGGAGCTGCAACATTCTAAGTTCTCCGGCTTCCATCATGTCTAGGTTCAAATTTCTCAACGCCCAATAAGCCTTATGCTCTATCTCAATGGGTAAATGGCAAGTCTTACCATAGAGCAACCGGTATGGCGTGGTGCCAATCGGTGTCTTAAAGGCGGTCCTAAACTCCCACAAGGCATCATCAAGCTTCTTAGACCAAACCTTGGGGTTATCCCCGACCGTTTTTTCCAAAATCCGTTTTAAAGCCCTGTTGGTGTTTTCCACTTGACCACTGGTCTGTGGATGATAGGAAGTAGAAAAGTAGTGACAAACACCATATCTTTTAAGAACCTTAGCTAATTGGTGATTGGCAAAATGGGTACCTCGGTCACTAATTAGAGCTCTAGGACAACCAAAACGGCTAAACAACTGTTTAAGAAAGTCAATGACCACCCTAGCATCATTCGTGGGCAAAGCCTTGGCTTCGGCCCACTTAGACACGTAATCAACAGCAACAAGTATGTAAAGGAACTTGTTAGACGGTGGGAATGGTCCCATAAAGTCTATACCCCATATGTCAAACACTTCACATACCTGAATTCCTTGTTGGGGCATCTCATCCCGCTTGGTGATGTTTCCTTGCCTCTGACAAATGTCACAAGTTTCTACCAAGGTTTGAGCCTCCCTGAAAATTGTGGGCCAATAGAAACCTGCATCAAATACCTTTTTACCTGTAACTGAAGGACCATAGTGACCTCCAGTTGGACCATAGTGACAAGCATCCAGAATCTCCCTAGTCTCAGCTCCAGCTACACATCTTCTCACCATCCCATCTGCACAAACTCGAAATAAGTATGGGCTGTCCCAAAAATAGTACTTGGCATCCGACATGAGCTTCTTCTTCTGTTGATGCGTGAAGTCATTGGGAATCTCACCTGTAACCAAATAGTTAGCAATATCTGCAAACCAAGGAGCATCATTAGAAGTAGAAATAAACATTAGAGACTCGTCGGGGAAGTGATCATTGATCTCCCCATCACGAAGTTCCTCCCGGTGAGGATCTTCCAATCTACTCAAATGATCAGCAGCCAAGTTTTCAGCCCCTTTCTTATCCTTGATCTCAATATCAAATTCTTGTAACAACAAGATCAACGGATAAGTCTGGGTTTAGCATCTTGTTTGGAAAACAAGTACTTTAGGGCTGAATGGTCCGTAAAACTATGGTCTTACTTAAAACAAGATATGATCTAAATTTATCAAAAGCAAAAACCACGGCGAGCAACTCTTTCTCAGTAGTGGTGTAATTTTGCTGGGCTGGATTCAATGTTTTACTAGCAAAGTAAATAGGCTTGAAATGTTTATCAACCCTTTGCCCAAGTACGGCTCCCACAGCAAAATCACTAGCATCACACATTAGCTCAAAGGGCAATTCCCAATCCGGCCCAACCATAATGGGTGAATTGGTCAATTTCTCTTTCAACACCTGAAAAGCACTTACATAAGCATCATCAAATATAAAAGGAGTGTCCTTCTCCAACAAGTGGGTCATAGGACGAGTAATCTTAGAAAAGTCTTTAATAAACCTACGATAAAATCCAGCATGCCCAAGAAAACTCCTTACCCCTTTCACATTGGAAGGCGGGGGTAGTTTGGCTATCACATCAATCTTAGCCCTATCAACCTCTATCCCAGCCTTAGACACTTTGTGGCCTAGCACAATTCCCTCAGTCACCATGAAGTGACACTTTTCCCAATTTAGCATGAGTTGTGCTCTTTCACATCTTTCCAACATTTTATCTAAGTTATGCAAACAGGTTCGAATGAGTCCCCAAATACCGAGAAATCATCCATGAAAACCTCCATGGAGGTTTCAAGCATGTCCTGGAATATAGCAATCATACACCTTTGAAAGGTGCCAGGGGCATTACAAAGACCAAACGGCATTCGCCGATAAGCAAAAGTGCCAAAGGGGCACGTGAAAGTGGTCTTTTCTTGATCCTTTGGATCAATGGGTATTTGAAAGTACCTGGAAAACCCATCAAGGAAACAAAAATACTCATTACCTGCTAATCTCTCTAACATTTGATCAATGAAAGGTAATGGGAAGTGATCTTTACGGGTGGCATCATTTAGCTTACGGTAGTCAATACACACCCGCCAACCCGTAACAGTCCTAGTAGCCAAAAGCTCCCTATTCTCATTTTCAATAACAGTCATACCCCCCCTTTTTGGGTACACAATGGACAGGGCTAACCCAAGGACTATCAGCTATAGGGAAAATAATTCCCGCATCTAACAATTTAATTACTTCCTTTTTAACTACTTCTTTCATATTTGGATTCAGCCGCCTTTGTCTCTGGACAACGGGCTTCACATCATCGATAAAATCAATCTTGTGTTGACAAAAGTTAGGACTAATACCTGGAATGTCGGTAGTCTTCCAAGCAAAAGCCCGTTTATGGGCTCTAAGCACAGCAAGAAGGAGTCCTTTCTCGTCACCCGAGAGTGAAGACGAGATGACAACTGGTAAGGATGATTCACCTGCTAAGTATGCATACTCCAAATGGGCAGGCAGCGGCTTAAGCTCTAAATCTGTAGGTGGTACATCAACTGAATTAGGTACCAATGAGCTTCCATCAGCAACTACCTCCTCAAAACTCTCATCAACTAGAGGTGTCTCATCCAAACTAAAAGCCATAACTTCAGCAAACAAATCATCATCATCAATTTCTCCAGCTCCTAGATAAGCAATCTCCTCATCTCCCATATCTGCCTCCATCAACTCCTGAAATTCTTGGTCCAAAGCATCATCTATTACATCAATCCTGAAACAAGATTCATCATTAGAATAAGTATGCTTAATAGACCTTTCGACATTGAAAACAATCCTATCCGTACCCACTCCCAAAGATATTTCCTTATCCTTCACACGGATGATAGCATCCGCGGTATTTAGGAAAGGTCGTCCAAGAATAAGGGGTACCTGGGCATCCTCCTCCATTTCCAAGATAACAAAATCAACAAGGAAGACAATATGACCGACAGTGACTCTAATATTTTCAGCAATCCCCATGGGATACTGAAATGAGTGATCGGCAAGCCTAATACTCATGCGAGTCGGGCGAAGGATTCCTAAGGCCAACTTACTCCAAACCGAATAAGGCATCAAATTAACACTAGCTCCTAAATCAGCTAAAGCCTTACAAATTATAGTTCTAATAGAGCAAGTGATTAGAAAACTCCCTGGATCCTCAAGTTTAGGAGGAATGCGGTTCTGCAAGATAGCAGAACACTCGGCATTTAGAAATGTAGCTTTTGCTTCCTCCAACTTCCTTTTATCCGTCACAAGTTCCTTGATGAACTTGGCATAGTGAGGCATACCCTGTATCAAATCAACTAAAGGAACATTAATATGCACATTAGAAATCATTTGAACAAACTTATTGTATTGTTCCTTTAGCTTAGCCTTCTTGAACCGTTGTGGAAATGGCACTTTTGGTTTGTAAGCCTTAACCTCTGGTTCCACAACCGGTTTTGGTGGAGTGACCGGAGTCTTCACGGTCGGGTTCTCCTCCATCTCAATCTCCTCATCTACTTCATCATCATCAATACCTGAATCATGTACATCCGAAACAACCACATTAGGCATAGAAGGAGGGTCATATGACTTACCTGTACGGGTTGTAATGGCTTTGGCCTCCTCATGGCGAGCTTGAGGCGGTGTGTACTTCTGCCCCTGATTGGGTCCCTGATTAGGTCCTTGATTTGGTCCCATGCTAAATTGAGGCTTAGGATTCTGTTGAGTAGTGCTAGGTAAAGTACCTTGTGGCCTAGAAAGGGCAGCCATCCTACTCTCAAGATCCTTGAAGTTCACACATTGATTTTTCATGTTTATCTCAACCTTACCATCAATCCTATCCAACCTCTCATGCAATGCCTTCGTGTCATCCCTAATCATCTTAATACTAGTGTTGGTTTCGGCTTGATTACTTACCAATTGCTTCATCATTTCCCTCAACTCGGCATTAGGATCGGCATTAGAGGAAGAAGAACCGGATCCTTGTCCCTGTTGAGGTTGTTGTTGAGGTTGACTTTGGAAATTGTCCCTTTGCCATCGATTTCCTGAAAAACGAGAGTTGTTAGTAGGAAAAGAAGAGTTATAAGTGGGATTACCTGAAGGACGGTTATGGTAACCGGTATTGCGTTGGTAGCTTCCTTGTTGTTGGTTTTGGATGTAGTTAACATCTTCGGGTCCCCGACTTGGACAATCTTCCGAATAATGCATATTCCCACAATGGTCACATCCATCGGCAACAACCTTCACATCCCTTTCAATGGCCCCAAATCGACTCTCTTGCATGGCAAAGCCCTTTTCCATGCGCTCTGATAGCGCTCTAATCTCTCCTATCATCCCCGAATCATGACTAGCTTCCGCTTTTGCTACCCGGCCTTGGCTAGTACCCTTCTTCAACCTTCTCTCATTCTTTAAAAACCTATCATCATCCATGTTTGCATTATCCTTGGCCATGGATTCCAAGATTTCAAAGCCCTCATTTGGTGTGATCTTATTGAACCCACCACCAAAAGCATAACCTAGCTCACGTTTGGACTTCTTATCGAGCCCATCAAAGAATAGCTCGACATATTGTTCTTTAGTCATATTATGACCCGGGCAATTTCTCAACATCTCTTTAAATCGGATCCAAGCATCAACAACATCTTCATCTTCGTCTTGGGCAAACGACCTTATCAAGTTTTCCAACTTTCTTTGGGTTCTAAGTGAGTAGAACTCACCAATAAAGGCTTGCTTAAGTTGGTCCCAAGTCGTAATGCAATTTTCTGGAAGGTCATTGAACCAATCAAGAGCATCCCCGGTAATAGACATTGGAAATGTCTCTAGTTTTACGGCATTCATTTGATTCTGCCCGTATTGGTATAACCTAGCCAATTTTTCAAATCTTTCTAGATGTTGATACGGATCCCACTTCCTCTTACCATCAAATTGTTGTTCCTCAATGCTCTTAAGATGATTACCCTTTAGGTTGAAGTCATGAGCAATTTGAGGAGGTCTAATAGGACTACCCCGGTTTGCGGGAATAGTGCGAACCCTTTCGCCATACCGTATATCATTTGGGTCCCTTTCCTCATCCGCCATCTCGGTCTCTTCTACCTTAACTTCAAGATCAAAAAATTCGTCCAAATTAAACCCCTCCTCGTCTGAATCAGGAGTGGGCTTAGCAATGGGTGAGAATGGTGGAGGTGTTGTGAGGTTAGATCTACGTCTAGATGGTGTTCTCAACGGACTATTAAGTGGTAAGCCAGAAGACCTCAAGTTCATCAACTAAAAAGTAGACCTGCAAAACACAACTAACCAAACACGTCAACTGCACCTGTGATAAGATAAGAAAAGAAAAACTAAACTATGAAAACAAATAACTTCCTCACGCGTGAGGAAGGATCAAACCACTAAATTTACAACTAAAACGGCACACAATCCCCGGCAGCGGCGCCAAAAACTTGATGTGCTAAATCGAGTTTAAAATTTATAAACAAGAAATACCTAAAAACTCACTACTACACACTATCGGGCAGTGGACCCGATCATATGTAATATAGTAAAAAGGTAAGTCCAGGTTCGTTCACGGGGATTGGTTTGAATTAATTGTTTAGTAAAGAGGTTTGGAAAAAGGGTGTTACTTTGATTCTCACTCTGACAATAACTTTAAAAAACAAATGCGTATAAGTAAAGGTAAGTCTCAAACAATAATGGTAAATATCATCCACCTTGACTCCGCTAGACTTCAAACATGATTGCTTTCAGTTAAAACCAAATTCGTTAAGAGTTGACACGATAAACGTGAGAGAATGAAATGCTCGCGTGGTACCACCAACCGCTCACAAGTAACCCAAACACCTAACTGCTAGTTTAATTACCCAAGCCGGTACCACCAACGCCTAGACAATCTTACCAACACTTAGCTTGTTTGATTACCAAATTACCAATTGCGCCTATGTGAAAATAACGTGGTACCACCAACCGTTACAAAACACGTTGACAAAATAATTCCTTCTATTAAGATGACATTCACTATCATACCATGAACTAGTGATGATTGCTCATAGACAAGCAACCGTTTGCAAATCACATATGTGTTCGACTAGTACCACTAACGGAGAACACACATGCCACCAACATCAAATTAATATAAATAAAGGAATTAAATCATCAAGATCACGACACAACGATAATTGAAATCAACTCTTTGAATTAAAATATATGGCAATCACATCATTCGCCTAGTTTCATCAAGGTGGACAATAGAAGAATTAGCCACTCATGATTAAATTGAAATTACAATAAGAATCAAGAAAGAACATAAAGTACCAATTGTTTGAAGAATGGAAATTGCAAGACAAATAAGTAGATACGATCTAGATGGGTGCACGTGAATCTTCAATGAATCGGAAGAAGATGTAATCTTGATTTGATCCTTGAAGTATTTCCTTGTAGTGCAGCTCCTAGAAAGAGTATTTGATAGATTGGAATTTAGGTCATTTTTCCTATTTATACCTCCCTTGTTTTTGGTGCAAAAGCTGCCCAAAACCCTTCAGGTTCGACCCCTCACTGCGTCGCAGTGTAAACTCACTGGACACCAAATCTTCATGCCATATAGATGACTGCGGCGCAGTGAGCCATGTTCACTCGCACTGCGTCGCAGTCCAATGCTTCTGGTCTCGATGCCACTCATCAACATTCAGGACTTGCATAATTTTCCATCACTTTTCACCACTCAAACTCTCCAACCAACTTCATGGCCGCGAAATTACTCGAAATTGCACCAAACAGACACGTCACCTGTTTAGAACCTGAAACCACTAACAAAACCCATGAACGCGCCAAATGCCAACAAAATCGAGTAAAAACATATAATAAAAAGGCCAATAACGATGTGGGCGATGGGTATAAATTGGTCACATAAGAGGTATTCCTTAATCCTATTTCAAGGTTAATTATTTGATTACATGGTTTGATTTGCTTCCGTTGCGTACTCGTGAATAATGATATTTAGTTATATATTCCAACAGTTTGTTGGTTTATTATCTTTTTTTTTTATGGCGGATTGTATAATTCTTATTCTTATATTTGGATTTGAAATTTATATAAAAAAATTGTGATTGTTTGAGGCCCTCCTCCCTCTAGTCCAAAACTAGCTCTACACCCCCCACGTGGTCCACAAATTGGTTTATGACATATTGACATTTAAATTCGAGGGCCAACAACATTCAGAACTTTACGACTAATTATATGGTACGATTGTTTAAAACATGCTTTAAAACCAGTTTTATTGTTTGATGTGATAGAAACGCGCGTAACTACAAATTACAATATTGATAACACAAATGTGGGTAATAACTTTAGGATAACTACTGCCATAGAGTACTAAACATAATTTTGTTGATATACCATTTTTAGTATTATTGAAAACGAAAAGGCCAAAAATATATCACATCCCATTTTCAAAAAGCAAACCAAGGAGACAAGGACGAGAGCTAGCTAGCGACTATAATCCATAAATGACGTGAGTCGAACTTTTCTCACATTATTGCACGATAAAATGATTGTGATGCTTTAAATTAAAGAAAAGTTATGAATACACACACCAAAAAAATTTATGTTAGTAATTAAACGTCAATAACGAAGCCTCCAGAGAGACAAAGTGTTCCACCTCTCTTTTGAACCACTAGAACAAGAGTTCATTGACACACAAACTTTAGTTTTTCATTTTTTTCAAACTTTTAGTATTTGGATAGAGCATGCGGTAGGAAGCGGCATGCACTTGGTGTGGTCCGACAAACCACACAACCACACCCCTTCTCGAGTTGTCCGGCGTAGACTTCTGGACACGCATATGATGTATGGCATCAAATCAATAAAAAAATTTTTTTGAGGGAAGGTGATGAGTACTAAATTTTTTTTTGATAACCATCTTGTATGTCAAGAATTAAGAACTTGAAAGAGTCTTGCATGCTTTCATGCATATAAAGTGAAATATACTTTCATTTGTTATGAATTCATTATTATGTGGCTATCCACATCCCTATCTCCCAATCTTATGTATTCTATCATTATGATTGTATTTATTACATAGACTATTATATCACTATATATATGGTGATCTTATTTGTAATCAAAATATATAGATCAATGAAAATCTCTTGTTTCATTCCCTCTTTATATTATTTTTACATTTGGCTATTAGGTCGTTATTTCATAACACGTTATCAGCACGAATCGCTCTTCATTTATTCTTACAATTCAACAATCTTTAAATTCTGAAAGGATTGAATTTTGATTGAAAAGGGAGTAATTTTACGAAGAGGTGTGGATGAATAATACAGGTTCAGTCATAATTTCTGGTTGGTGTGGATAAAATAAAAAAAAGGAAATTTCGAAGCAATGGACAAGTAACGCAGGTTCAGTCATAATTTTAGGTACACACTTTCTCATCCTTGTTCTTTATTCTACCATGATATATATATGAATATGAATTGCATGATAGTGATGACAATATGATGCATGCGTTTATATGGATGTACAAACATTCGTATTAATAAGTAAAGAATGTGTTGAACATGATACATGTTTAGATGTATTTATTTTGTCAGCAAATGGAAGGACCTTTGTGCGGCATATTATAATAATTTTATTCATGATTATAACGTTGTTTTGATCTTGTTGAATTTTCAAATGCTGGTTTCAACGTGAATACCAAAGTTTACAAATTCTTAAAATGCCAAACATTTGTATTCTACATTTTTAAAAGAGATATTCAACAAATAATAACGGACAACCATATAAATAAATTTACGGTTTGAGTCAATTGTACATGAGAATTGTTTAGTGAAAAACGTTTTGGAAATAAAAGGTTGTGTCTTGACTATTCAAGATGCGTCTGTTTTTCTGGAAGGAACTGATGTGTAAAATCGAGTTTGAAAATTAAAAACAAGAAATACTCTAAAACTGACTACTACACACTCTCGGGCAGTGGACCCGTTCGTATATAGTATAGCTAAAAGGTAAGTACAGGATCGAACACAGGGACTAAAGTGAAGTAATTGTTGACATTAAGTAATTCTAATTAACCAGGGTTTTGTGACCGAATTGTCACTTTGCAAAAGTAAAAGTAAATAACTTAAATCCGGTGTTACCGGGGCAGGGATCGTCCTCAAACGATATTAAAAATGTTTTTATGACAATAATTTAGAAAGGCATCCATCTTGATTTCGCTCAACAATACGCTCAGATTGCACACAAATGAAGTTCAAATCCACATTAAGTTCATTAAATAACCGAGACTCAAACAAAGCACAAACCCCGTACCCGTCAAGTTAATGACATCATTTGACTCTCTTGCTTAAACTAGTTTCGTTACAAAGATCGGTACCCCAATACATCTTTTATAACTTCCCTAATCAAACAATTGTTTTGGTTTATGAAATAACAATTATACCTATCGATTGTACCTAACCGTTAACACATTCCTCCTTATTATCATAAACGATTATCTACCGTACCCGTCATAGACCCAATCGTTTGTACCCAAACAATCAAAATGAAATATATGAAATCAGTAATTACCATTAAAGACACACATAAATCACCAATCAATTCAAGATAAATTATAAAGAATAAATACGCTAAAATCTCGATATAACGTTAAATGAAATCAACATTAAATTAATAAAATCGTGCAATCTTTACATATTGTCTCACTCCATCAAGATGGATGATGAAGCGATTAGCCACTCATATTAAAATAAGAATAACAAATAAAATATGAAGAATTCATTGTTACCGAATGATAATAATCGAAAGCTACAAACGAAATTGATCCAATCGTGTTTGAAATCCTTAAATATGATGAATAGATGAAAATATCTCTGAAAAAGGCTTCAAAAACAGCTGGAAGAAGAGAAGAAGGGTTTTGTGATATTTTTGCATGCTATTTATATGCTTCCCAAAATCTGCCAGAATCGGACCCAGTTGTGGCGCAACTAAGTTTGACTTCGCGTTTGACTTTGACTTTCGTTGACCAAGGCTGGCTTGAACTTGAACGCATTGCGGCGCAATGAAATTGATTGCGGCGCAATTTATTCGGCGCAACTTACTTTCTGTATTCGGTTGCGGCGCAACCTCGTTGCGGCGCAACTAGGATAGTTGCGGCGCAACTAGGATAGTTGCGGCGCAACTTAACTTTCTGTAATTTGGTTGCGGCGCAACTCCTAGTTGCGGCGCAATGTTTTGCGGCGCAATAGGAAGTTGCGGCGCAACTAGGATAGTTGCGGCGCAACTAGGATAGTTGCGGCGCAACTTAACTTTCTGTAATTGGGTTGCGGCGCAACTCCTAGTTGCGGCGCAATTGTCCTTTTTCAGCTTTGACTTTTGTTGACTTTCTGCAATCTTCATCCAAATGCTTCCGAAATCCTCCGTTAGCACTTACTTCACCTCAACAATGTCGTTTTCTCCATATTTACGCTTAAATATCTGTCAGTAACCTGAAACACTAACAAATACCATAAACGCACCAAATGATACTAAAACGACTCATAAACCATGCAAAATCAACTAAATACAATGTGGGAAATGGGTATAAAATACGACACATCAGGACCGTGAAGGATTTATTATGTAATTTCTTGTGTTGGATGAAAATTAGAGATTGAGCCTTGGAAAGACGTTTCATTTCGTTAAACTCTACGTTTTGAATTTATGCACGTTTGGTGGAAAAATAAAATAACATGATAGTGATTACATGATACTAATTAATAAAATAAAACAACATGTTCGAAGCATAACCTTTTGGTTGACCAATTAAATGATTTTGATCCACACTTAAACAAGTCGTGTGCTGTTTTTGGATAACTCATTTTTCAATTTATAGACACTATGTTGCAATCACATTTTTATTACAAAATTTGGAGAAGGTAGTATATATATGTACCATGGATATTACATACATGAATTATTGACAATTCTAATATTATCAATCATCGAAACAAGTGTTATCAACTTGTGTTTGATTTATGTAGTGTTCAATTAAGAATTTGAATGATATCGTATTGCATTTGATACATGTGATTGGCCTGCGAAATTTATATAAACATATTATCGGGGGTAAAGCTCTAATTATATGATCTTATATTTACTTTCATAAGTACTTCTGGACTTGGTTTCAGATTTTGAAAACTAAAATCAACTTTAATTTGCATATCTGCTTAGATTTTATGTTTATCATATTCAAGTGAATCTATGCAACAATGTATATATAAGCATATTATGTATTCTAGTTAAATGTAATGCCTTTTTTTTTATGATCTTGGTAACAATAAACTAATAACCATAGTAGAATATAAGGCCTTATGTCTAAATGATAAGCTAGCTTGTAATGATTACACGTAATGCTTGTTTATAATTAAGTATAATTAAGTATATGAATTCATTTTATAATAATTTATGTTTTTGTTAATACTTTGTGGGCTAGAACATAAATCTATTGTTTGAAAAGACATGATTTTAAATGACATGAAATTGCCGGATAAAGGATAACATCAACCTGTTTCTCCTTAATTGAAAATATTGTTATCTACAGACCTTCTTTTTTTTGCAATTTTTGGATAACAAAACAAATTAGGATGGAATGTGCAATGAGATAGTTTTCTTATCTCTTGTATAATAAAATTTTTTGTTAAGATGAATGAATATGGAAAACGAATAGCATAACCATATGATAAATAAAAGTTTATATTAATTATGATTATAGTGATACGTTTTGTTATGGACAATATTTAAAGAAATAATAATGTATGACTTTTGATGTCCTAAACGTTGGTTACTATGGACTACTTAATGTTTGATTAATTAGTTGTTTTGTTCATTATTTAATGAAACTAAATGACATTATTATTGAGGTTATTAATATTTATTGCCAAAGTGATACCAATTAACTTTGAATGTGTTATCATGCTATAATTAGATTGTTGTATCACATGACAAATAAGATTAATTTGTTGAGTTATAAAGTGACCAAATTAAATATTAGTAATATCGTATTTAAATTGCTATTTGATTATTGCTATCTAGAAGTACATGTATCAATGTAAAAATCTTGATAATGTATGTGATTAAGGAAAATATCACGATAATATAACAGAAATTTTGTTTCTATATGATTTGTTTGTTAAATGTTATTTCTATGTGGCTTTAAACCAATATAATATTATCATATTAATTTATTTGAATGATCTAAAGGAGTTGATATAACGAGAAACAAACGATTAAATGTGAGTTGAGACACTAATTTTATATTATATGGCTTATATACAACCATATATGTCCATACATTATATTTTATGGACCTTAATTATTTGACAAGTGGCATGACCGGTTGGACCATCCCGGATCAATGATGATGCGAAATGTAGAAGAATAAAGAGATTCTTCAAATTGATTATTTGTATTTGCTCTATAAGGAAGTTTATTTTGCCAACTACAAGTAGAGATTTAATCTCTTAGTTTTATGGAACAGATACAAAGAAGATGTAAATTAGGCATATACATCATCCATATAGACCATTTAGTGTTTTAAATCGATGCATCGTCTAAATGGGTCATCAAAGTCGCAACATGAAGCTTGCGTGATTATTTGCTCATCTTATAAGATTGTGAGCATGTTCCATATTATATTGGCAATAATGATTATATTTGTAATGATTATTTGAGAGCAAAATGAATATGATTTGGGGTCATGTTATTTAACATGCAATAATATGAACTCGCATCATGTTAATAGTGTTCCTTCCCATTGAAATTGGTTTATGGTCAGAAACCATGTATGTCTCATATAAAACTTTTGGTTGTGATATATATGTTATGGTTGCTCAACCACAATGCACAAAAATGAGACCTCAAAGAATGTTGGAAATAGTGTTGGGAAAATAGGTGTGCCTTGGAAGTGTGTAGGTCCATGCTTTGATTCAGTTTGAAACTGTCTGATTAACTAGACATTAGTATGACTGTTTTGGGTATGATTTAAAACATGAAAAGGTGTACGTATTCAATAAAGCCATCATTGGAAGATTTGTTTATGACTTAAGTTTCTCATTGACATGATTTAGTTTTCCCAACATTAGGGGGAGATGTTCCCAATATTAGGGAAATATGGAAAGCAGCTGTTGAAATGAGTAAGAATGAATTATCAAATATCCTCACATCAATGAATATAAACTTAAAGTCTGTGTGATAATTCATTCAAAACATTTAGTTATTGCCAGCAATGTTAACTGACCAAAAAGCTGCTTATGCTCCGATTGACAATGAGTCTACGCACATTTGAAAATGGTAGAAAAGTCGATTCCAATTAAAAGCCTCGAAAGAAAAGGAGCATAAAGTTAAGATGGTCAAAGTCGAGGTATAAAGACCCCAAAAGAGATTGATGATAAGAAACTAGACGTGAAGGTTTTTGCGAACCCCGGGTATCTGGAAATAATGAGATCTCAATAAATTGTGACATGTCTAGAGACTTTTAGAATCGAAAAATAAATAAAAACGACGTCGAGTTTGATTGAATATGATAGCGCTAAGTGTATGACTAATGGTGAGGATCTTGAAAGCATGCATGCACATAAATTGATATGATATAAATGATTGGCCAAGATGAAAAAACGCTAGTAGTTTGGGACATGAAGTTCAAGCACTTGAAAGTGTAGAAATATATATATGGTGGAAGCAACTATTGATAAATTAAAAGTCTGGCAATGTGAGAAAATTTTTATTCGCGTCTAAAGAATATATGAATAGGGCTCATTTGATATTGAGATTCCATGAGTGATCTAAAATGCATGACGCATATCTCGTGCTATGAAAAACATAAAACATATGTTAAAAAGATCGTAAATATTATTTGATCATATTTAGCATATGGACAACCATTACCGTAGAGTATATCTATTGAAA
The DNA here is from genome assembly GCA_034093135.1 of Erigeron breviscapus. Taxonomy (NCBI): domain Eukaryota; kingdom Viridiplantae; phylum Streptophyta; class Magnoliopsida; order Asterales; family Asteraceae; genus Erigeron; species Erigeron breviscapus. Next base: position 16,171,101 of record CM067169.1, on the reverse strand, counting down.
AGTACCATAGAAGTTATTATGTTTTCCCATGAAACTCTATAAAGAAATCTGAATTTGAATATGATATAAGTTTCATGATCGGAATATCAATGGAACTCAGAGGGAGTGTCCAATGGTGATTAAATAGATACAAAAATATACATGCGAAACTAAAGACAAAGTTTGTCTTGGTTTATAAATTAGAAATCTCAAGGATGAAGTTATTGTGCGTCATGAAAGCAAATGAAGATACTATACTTTGTATGGATTTATGACGCTTATGCTTATGAAGTAACTTAATGCTGAAAATGCCCTTTTAATGTTCAAAATAATGATCACAATGTTGGTTTATAAGTGTTATTGAAGTACTAATATTTTTCGCTGGTGATACATGAAATAATACATCATTCAGTATGAAGTTGGTTGGGCCTAACTTGTGAAGTATTGTGATATATTTAAAATGAGATGTATGATGTATGTTTAATCCTTAAATGTGATATACGAACCACATGCAAAAGAATAATATTTGAACGCGAGAATAAAATAAAGGTATATTATATCAAGACACTAATTACAATTAAATCAAAATGATGGTTTTGATATTGGTTTGTGCCAATGGCAATGGTTCAAATAATAAGGTTATTATTAGCGGGAGTGTTATGTTTCAACATAACAATGTGCATTTGGTAAAGTCTCTTCGGTTAATATTTAGCTTCATGCTATGATGTTTATTATATTTCCCTAAGGATATCATTGAGATAAAACTTGAATATATGTGAATATAAAAGATCTCTATGAAATTTCTATATTTGAAAGATTCCGAGAAGAAAATTTTCTAAAAAGTAGATCTTAGCAATGAAATAGTTACTAAGGGTGATATATGATGTATGCAAACATTTTTGAGAAAGATATATTTTCACGGATTATACTTAAATGATTTGTATATATGGTCATTTGATATTGATAATGAACACTTTTCTTCTTCAAGAATGGAGATAAAGTTCTCGGTTTAAAATGCCATATTTGAGTAACATTCAGGTATTAGTATTGTATACACTGATATATTGTAATTTGATGAGAAGATAGAGATCTTATCTTATGAGAATGCATTAAAATGGGTAAACATATGTTTTATTACCCTCAAGATATCAAAGGTATAATTTTACATTATACTAACCTATCAAAGTAGTTTTAGTTTGTTTTGATAATGCAGGATGATCGATTACAAACGGATATGTATTATAAGTGTTGACATCAACTTTATTGTAAGTGAATTGACATATCAACATAAAGATAATGCAGCATGGATGTTATCAACTACTGAAGTTGTATATCAAAGGAAGTTTGTTCGTGATATTAACGACTCAAGGAGCTCACGTGATGTGATCATCAGGGGGAGAAGATACGCGCTGCACTCTTTTTCCCTTGGCCATGGTTTTGTCCCATTGGGTTTTCCTGGCAAGGTTTTTAATGAGACAGCATCCCCAAGCGTATCGAAAGAACTATGTACTCTTTTTCCTTCACTAGGTTTTTGTCCCATTGAGTTTTTCCTAGTAAGGTTTTAACGAGGCATATATTCTTTTGACTTGTGGATAGCCAAGGGGGAGTGTTATGAATCCATTATTATGTGGCTATCTACATCCCTAACTTCCAATCTTATGTATTCTATCATTATGATTGTATTTATTGCATAGACTATTATATCACTATATATATGGTGATCTTATTTGTAATCAGAATATATAGATCAATGAAAATCTCTTGTTTCATTCCCTCTTTATATTATTCTTACATTTGGCTATTAGGTCGTTGTTTCATAACACCATTGAGATTTTTTGTGGATTTTCTTCATTCTCACTAAAAACATGAATCACTTATTAGCAAAGCTATAAAGAAATAATTTCACGATTCATAAATTCTCATACAGAAGTTTAGGATATGCACAAAATCAAGTTGGGATTAATTTAATCAGAACAAGTATCTTAAATTACAAAATAAATTGGGATGTTAGTTAAAGATACTCTCTCCGTCCCAATTTAAATGTTCAAATTTGACTTGCTGAGTCTTTCTTCTCTAACTTTGACCGTAAATATTTTTGTTTGTATAATATAATATCTAATGAAAGTTATATCAATGAAAAATACATCTAAAACTCAATCTATCCATATATTTCACATCAATTATTGTATAACACACACGAAATAATTTGCGGCCAAAGTTGTGAAAGAAAGACTTCAAAAGTCAAAATAGGACATTTAAATTGGGACGGAGATAGTACTATACATACTCATAATAAGTCACGATTTTTTTTTTTTGGGATTTTCTAATGTGTGCCTCATAGGCACATGATTAAAATTAAATTATCTTTTTCATTTTCCATATATGATACATATTTAAAACACTTGACTTTTTCTTTTTCACCTAGTCTCTATTTTACCCATTCTTTCTTATAATTATAATTTATATTTCATCTAATTCTCACATTGTAAAATTAACTACACTAAACTTTTGCCAAAATGAGCTCTCGTTTGTTAATCGATGTACACGAATCTTCTTTATATATTGAACTTTCACAAAAATTTCTCTCTCAAATCTTCCCTTCTTTTTCTTTTTACACAGTAACTATATGATATGGTTCTTGTTTCTACAACAAGATATGAACAGTTAGGTTTTCTATTTTCTACAGCGTTCTGATTGCAAAAGATGTGGTTCGGTGTCTTCCCACTTTGAAAACAAAGGGACATCCAAAAAAAAAACGCTTAAGGGTGGAAGAATGAATGAAACAAGCAAGATTTTGTAGTCTTTGTAAATGTGTTGGTCATAATGTTACCACTTGTTAGAAAAAAGAAAAACTTGGGAACGAAAATGTTGATTCAGTACGTGCTATTAAAAAGAAGAAAATCATGTTCTCATTTAAAAAATTAATTTGTTGGTTGTTTAATTTTGATTTTGGAATTTAATTATTATTTTTTGATTTAGTTTTTCTCTCCTTCAATTTTAAAACTTTAAAACAATAAATTTATTTATCATCAATCAATCGAAATATTGTAAAGCTAGTTATTATTTGATGTTAAAGTAATATATTTATCACTTCTGTTTGAAAAACATTGAAACAAATGAAGCATGAAAGTATTATGTTGATACATCTTGACGAAGCATAACTTGTAATATTGCAATTTATTTTAAGAAAGGGCATAATAGGAACTAGGTGAAAATAAGTTTTCTATAGTATTAATTTTGTATCATATATGGAAATGAAAAGGATAATTTAATTCTAAGTGTAAATTACACTTTTCGTCCCTGAAGTTGACACATTTTTCACTTTTCATCCCTAAAGTTTAAAAATTACAATTTTGACCTTAAAGTTGGCCAATTTTTTCAATAATCGTTCTTTGGCCAGACGACGTTAGTTTTTGGCCGTTAACGTACGCACGTGCTAAACACGTGAGGAACTTTAGGGACGAAAAGTGAAAAATTAAGCTACTTGAGGGACAAAAAATGAAAATCATACAAATAAATTTATTCTTCCATTCTTTCTTTTCCGATCATCTTTTCCGATGGAATTTTCCCACTAGACATTTATTTTCCGATGATACCTAATAAAAACTCGACTTTCAATCCAAATCTAAACCACCGAAAACACAAAAACACGAAAATAAATGGAATATATGATTATGATGATGATTCAGTATCTGGTATTGCTACTTAACAATCTGGATTTTTTGTTGATTTTATAATTCATTTTTTTAATCATACGGATCATCTATATATATAACTTATGATGTATGTATGTATAGATAACTGATGCGTTCTGTTTTGTTTTGACTGGTTGTTGATTTCTAGTATATCGTTTTCTACTTATGATGTATGTGTAATATACTGTAGGTAGCAAGCATGAGTTTGGTGAGATTGATCTATATATGTTTAGATTTATTTTCGTGTTTTCGTGTTTTCGGTGGTTTAGATTTGGATTGAAAGTCGAGTTTTTATTAGGTATCATCGGAAAATAAATGTGTAGTCGAAAATTCCATCGGAAAAGATGATCGGAAAAGAAAGAATGGAAGAATAAATTTATTTGTATGATTTTCATTTTTCGTCCCTCAAGTAGCTTAATTTTTCACTTTTCGTCCCTAAAGTTCCTCACGTGTTTAGCACGTGCGTACGTTAACGGCCAAAAACTAACGTCGTCTGGCCAAAGGACGATTATTGAAAAAATTGGCCAACTTTAAGGTCAAAATTGTAATTTTTAAACTTTAGGGATGAAAAGTGAAAAACATGCCAACTTCAGGGACGAAAAGTATAATTTACTCTAATTCTAATCATGTGCCTATGAGGCACACAATAGAAAATCCCTTATTTATATTATTAAATATAAAAATTCAACAAATTTTGATTGTGAGGGAATTACTGTAGCTAAGGCCTCTAATGAATGACTTTCACGTACGTTTCTTTATTTTTTACGAGTATTTTTTTTCCTCTGGCCTCTCCATCCACACTCACCGACTTCTTCTTCCCTATATCCCCCTCTTTCTTTTTTACTCCTCCTCTTTTTTCTTCTTTCTCTTATGCGACTCCCTTTTCTCATGTCAAAAGAAAAAATAACCCTAATTATAATAATAATTCAATAATACGGAGTAAATTTTTTAAGGTTCAAGGTTTGTGTAGATGGAAATAGAGGCGTTTATACTTACAACATTACAGGTTTAACCCATTGTGAAATTAAGGGCCACCTTTCTTCACACCTCAGAACGAACTCCCGATATACATACAGATGACTGACCACTTAACAATAATTTTTGTTATATATTTGTAACACCCCGAGCTAGGCTCGAAATGCCACTGAAAAGATATAGCGTATGCATGGAATTATCGTAGAATAAGACTAAATGAATAAAAGGGATCCGGTGAATCCAAACATCAAATATAAAGTACAAAATGCACACGGAGCAAGTAACCATCAAACGCTACAAAAGACAATCAAAAGATGGCTATCGATCCTAAGCACAAAGTGAAGCAATGGGCAATTGAATCCTTGATCCACATAAGTCCAAGCCCGAGTCCAACATAAGCAACAATCAAACTTCACGTCCAAGATTCGCTTGATTACCTGAAAAGTGTACTAAACAAGGTCAACACAAGGTTGGTGAGTTCGTAGTAATGGTTCACAAGGAGCCATCCAAGTCACAATATGTGTAAAGTATAAGCGAGTCATAACATGTACAAAGTGTAAGTAAATCATAACTTACGGTAAACCAACGCGTCACACATGAATGTAAAGAGGGTTACTCATGGCGTAACCTAGCCACGTATTAGTACTCGTACAAGTGTCTAATCACAATAGTTAGAGAAAGCATAATAGGTATGTCCAAACAATAAGATGTCAAATAATGTATCATAAGTGTACCACGACAACAACAAAAACCACCACAACCACAATGTTCTCAAGTATGAAATACTTGGTAGTACGTCGTACGAAAGCGCGTTCTCAAGCGTATGACACTTGGTAGTACGCAGTACAAAAGCATGTTCTCAAGTGTGTGAGACTTGGGAGTACGTAGTACAAAAGCATGTTCTCAAGTGTGTGACACTTGGGAGTACGTAGTACAAATCATCAAGTACGAATACTTGGGAGTACGTCGAACCAATCAATAAGTACATGCATAACCAAATCCATTCACAAGTCCATCGTACCACAATCCAACCGAAACCACAATGCACATACATTTCATACGACTTTACATTTAAGGAACCATAGATGCTTATATATAGGGTCACCCGCAGCCTTCCCACCACATCTACAACTCATTAAATGTATCATCGTCTTCCATGTATGTACAACTATCCTAATCACATCACATAATCCAAATCGAAAACATAATCCAACAACAATAAGTTAAACCGTCACACAAATCAATCAAACAATCAATCAAGCAATAAGACAAATCGTAACTCAAGCCAATCAACCAATCAATCGAACAATCAAGCACGTATGTGTACACTTTTCAGCCCGAACCTCAATTGAGTAGGGAGCTACGGAACTCACCTTTGCCAAGCAATAACAAGTTAATATCAAGCTATGTATGTCCAATGATCATCAAATGTCCACAACCAAAACTTCGACAACGATCACAACCTACTTTACAATATCAAAATATCAAAAGGTATTCCAACGGTAAGGTCTAGCTAATCATACAATGCCACAATCCCCAAAAGTACATTAGAAGGGGGTTTCAGAACGTTTGGATAACAAAGGAAGAGTTTTGGTTAAACACGTTTCAACAACTTAGCACCCAAAATTTGACGTAAAAATCAAAGTGTTTAAATTTGTGTTTTAACAAGTTATATGACCTTTATTTGATGATATAAGACTTCCCTAAAAGTTACAAATCGATTGAATGTAGAACGAAGCGGGAAGTATCTGATGAGATCAGTAGAGCACGTCTCTTGCACAGAGCAAAGGCCGTGTTCAGCCTCTCAGAGGCCGTACTAAGCCTCTCAGAGGCCGTGCTCCCACTGACGGGCATAAACCCCATTATTCAACCCAAAACTTCAATTTGACCTCAAAATCGATTAGGAGAAGCTTCAAGACTCGAACTTAAGCATAAATGGACATAACCCACATCATAAACTCGATTCATAACAACAATCCATGCTCAAAACCGAATTTGACCTAGTTTATCCATCTCAAAACCCTAATTTTGACCCAAACCGTTTTTGACCCGAAATTTAACCCAATAACACTTAGATTTGACTAGAAACATGATTAATAACATAAAATGGTGAATTTGAGTTAGATTTAACTTACCAAAACCTCCTTCAAAGTGCCAAACCCGTTTTTGAGATAAATAGAGAAATTCCTTGCACTTTGACAACCCAACTTTCGATATGTTGTTCAAATGATTGTGAAGATGATGTTTCTAACTTGAATTTAACTCAAACGTCATTAATTGATGATAAGAATTTAGAGAGAAAGAGATATGTGTGTTTGTGTGTGTGCATTTAGTTAGAGAGAGAAATGGGAGAGATGAAATGAATGGATGGGTGGAGTGGTGAAAGAGTTTGGAGGGATAAGGTTGGGTAAAGTAGGTGGGTCATGGGTGTGGGTATGATCCATGGGTTGACCTGTCTACACAACTACTAGTTTAATCAAACATTACCTCGTACCGTTTAGTATCGTATCGTCTAGCAAGTGAACAATCGACCCGTAAAGTGTATCGTACGTTGTTATGTCTCAAATGAACTCAATTGTGTACAAACTTAAATTTGTTAGTTAAATTGCGCGTAAAGTCAAGAGGTCAAAAGCCACGGACGTTACAATATTAAAAGACAGTTTTTTAAATGACTTATCGATCAATCATTGATTTCGATTTTCTCAAACTCATTTTTACGTTCAATTTTAACTTTTATTGATATAATTATAAATTTGAAAATATAGGCTCACAAAAACTTTAATAATTATTGACAAAGTTTCATTAGTTTATATATTTTTATTTTTTTTCATCACTAATTTACATTTTTTAGCTTTTCATAAAAAAAAATCTTACAAAATACTTATTTAAATTTTTATATTTAACATTTTTTAGCTTTTCATAATTTTTTTTAGACAATGAGTTAGTAGTTAACATTCGAGACACGGTATGCGGAGCTCGAAGCACACAAGCCTCGATGAACAATTTATTATAAACATACATGCACACAAAATCTAAAACTTATTTATGTTTCGATTGATGATGGTAATTCAATCCACATAATAATTTATATCCACATTTTATTTTATATTATCGGTATATTAAAAAAAATTAAAAAATTGTTTTTGGTAAATATCATAAGTTTTTCTTAAAAATTAAAATTGAATTTATAAGGTTTTTTAATTTGCATTTATTTAATTTTATAAATTTCATTTAACTGTTTATCGTATATTTGGCACGAGATTGAATCTAGTGTATTAACCAATTAAATAATTAAGATCGTATACCATTTCAGTACTGCTCCTGCTTCTCGCCAATAATGACATCTTGATGAATATCTAATAGTTATTACTGTATACTTTGTGGACTGGTATATATGAATCTCTAAAATTCATCTAATGCTATTTCTAATGGTGACCCAACTGTTTTACAAAAGCATACTGATCGATGTTAATTTTCATTATTTATTCATCATTTTTATTACCCATATATGTTTCAGACGTTATAAGATGCAAAGTTATATTATCGCTTTGTGTTTTGTCTTAATTCAATAGTTAGACGATATATGTTGGGACTTTGTGTTTGTTTTGTCATTACTGTTGAGTCAAAGTGTTTTGTTGTAATATAAAGTTTCCTAAAAGAAGTGCCAAAGTTAATAGCGAAAAATCATAGAAATGGAATGTATAAACTATAAAGTCATTAATTTTCTCTTTCTAAATGTTAGTCATTGAGTTTATGTTTCATTTTTAGGCGTACTACTTTAGTCATTTATCACATTTTTTAATTTTAAAAAAAATAAAATAAAAAAGTATCATGTAAACAAAAGTATATCGCACGTTTGATTCCCTTTAGTTGGTATGCATCAACTCATTTCAAGAATTCAAGGCATGATATTATGATTTCATCGAATAGTTGTTGACAAAATGTAAGGACATTAAAATTTTCCTTCGACATCATTATTCTTATTTGTCAACAAAGTGAGTTAACAACTTCATTCTTTTCGTGGGAGGTCGATATTGATCTTATAACACGAGTAACAAGTTGTTGTTGGCCTGCACTGTACAAATTTTCCTTAAAACAGAATATACTCGTATTTCGTAGTTGGCAGCTTTTAGTTATCTGTCCTTAGAGGAACGGATCATAGTAAGATAAATGAAATTATTGGCTGATTGTAGAATCGATTTAGTCCAATGTGTTAATTTCGAACTCTTTTAATGAAATATAAAGCATATGGGGTATTTGGATATCCGGCCCAAACATCTTTTGCATAATTGAAAGGTACGTATTGAATTGTTGTTTTCTAAATGGGCTAAATGACTAAATTGTTGAAGAAGCAATATCAATATTAAGGTGGTGTCCGGGTGGCAGCTTAGTTGGCAAAGTTTGACTGTTTATTTGTTTAAGTCAGTTTCTTTTATGAATAAGTCTAGTATGTAGTCCTAGTCTTTAGGGTAGTTTTTTGTTTAGTGGGAAATGGGATACCCACGATTCAGTAGCAGCAGTTAATTTTCTTTCTATTTAAGCATCTTATGTATGTTGAGTTTTTTTATTGAGAAATAGAGCATTCATTTGTTTGGCTCAGCAGTAAACTCTTCCTTTTCCATATTCACCTTTTAGTATCCTTCTCACAAATCCACTTCACCCTAAATTCAACATTTGGTATCAAAGCCAAACTCCACAATGTCAGAGTTACAATTAATTGGTGGCATCAAGAAATTCAACAACCAAAACTATAACTCATGGGCTACTTGTATGAAATCGTATCTACAAGGTCAGGACCTTTGGGATGTTGTTGAAGGTACGGATGTTGAGCCACCGAGCGAGAATGAACATGGAGCCCTTCGTAAATGGAGGATTAAGTCCGGAAAAGCCATGTTTGTGTTGAAGACGACTTTGGAGGAGGAAGTGCTGGATCATATACGAGAAGCGGAATCATCGAAGGATGCGTGGGACGAGTTGAAGACTTTGTTCTCGAAAAAGAACGACACGAAACTACAACTCCTCGAAAACGAGTTGCTATCAGTGTCACAACGGGATCAAACTATCCCCCAGTACTTTCATAAGGTCAAAACCTTATGTCGGGAGATAAGTAAACTCGATGTTGAAGCCAAAATTGGAGATGCTCGGATGAAGAGAATTATAATTCACGGACTCAAACCGGAATTCCACAGTTATGTAGTAGCCGTGCAGGGATGGCAAAAACAGCCATCATTGGGAGAGTTTGAGAATCTTTTGGCAAGTCAGGAAGCCCTAGCAAAACAAATGGGTGATATGTCGATTGATGCGGTATCTAAAAATGAACCAGCGGCGTTGTATGCTGGAAGAACAAAAGGGAGAGATTACCATAAATCTAGTGGTCAAAAGCCCAATAATAATTCTTATAAAAGTGAGGCCCAAAATAATAATAAGAAAGAAGTTCAGCCAAAGAAGGGATATGAAAAAGAAAAAAGGGAAAATGGTAGTGACAAAAACTGGCGAGGAAAAGGAAAAAAGTTTCCTTTTAATTGCCATCGATGCGGTCGCAGGGGGCATATGGCTAGGGAGTGTCGAGCACCGGATCCAGACCAAGGCCACGCTGCAGAAGTGAAGAATGAGGAAGCTTGGGATGTCCAAGCCCTAGCCGCTCACTCAGAAGAAGTGGTAATTGCTTGCACCGCAACTGCCGAGGAGAAACGCTCAAATCACCTTGACGATTGGATTGTTGATTCAGGCTGTACAAACCATCTTACTGGAGAAAAGGAGAGGTTGAAAAATCCAATCAAATATCAAGGCAGTAGAGTGGTTATCATTGCAGACAACTCAAAACACCAAATTGCACACATTGGTGACGTTGTTTTTCCTTCTGAAGATAACCGACGTGAATTGAAGTTTTCTGATGTGTATCATGTTCCGGGAATGAAGAAGAACCTCCTTTCGGTGCCACAAATGACGTCAGAAGGTAAATATGTGCTCTTTGGTCCAGAGGATGTGCAGGTATTCAAGGAGTTCAAAACGTCATCTGTTCCGATGCTTAAAGGACATAAGCGCGATTATGTTTATGTTCTCTCTGCTGAAGATGCGTTTGTAGAAAAGACAAAGAATACACAGAATGCTAATTTGTGGCACCATCGGCTAGGACACGTTGGATATGATAAGTTGAGCTTAATGATGCAAAAAGGTTTGGTTACTGGATTGCCGAAGCTTGAAGTCAATAAGAACATAGTGTGCGCAGGCTGCCAATAGGCAAGGCACATGAGCAGCCGTATTCATCATCAAGTTACAGAGCCAAGGAGCCGCTTGGGTTGGTACATTCTGATGTTTTCGGGCCATCCAAGCACAAGTCTATGAAGGGTATGGTTTATATGGTATCTTTTATTGATGATTACTCAAAATTCTGTTGGATCTATTTTATGAAGGCCAAGTCAGAAGTACTGGAAAAGTTCAAGTTATTTGAAGCTGAAGTTGAACGAGAAACTAGTCATGTTGTTGGCTGTTTGCGAACTGATAACGGAGGGGAATACATGTCTCATGAATTTGACAAGTATTTGAAAGAAAAGAGAATCAGGAGACAACTTACTTGCCCGAATACACCCCAACAAAATGGTGTATCCGAGCGTAAGAACCGTCACCTTGCAGAAGTAACTCGGTGTTTGATTCATGATAAAAATCTTCCTGGTAGCTTTTGGGCCGAGGCAATGCAGACAGCCAACTATGTCATCAATCGCACTCCATCACAAAGGCTGGATTTTGAATCACCATTTGAAAGGTTATATAAGATTAAACTTACAGTTCACTATTTTCGAGTTTTCGGTTGTGTTTGCTATGTGTTTGTGCCTAACCATCTTCGACACAAGATGGAGAAGAAGGCCATACGTTGTGTATTTGTAGGTTATGATTCAGAAAGGAAAGAGTGGAGGTGTTATTGTCCTGAAACCCGAAAAATACATGTTTCTCGAAACGTTGTATTTGATGAAGCTTCTTCATGGTGGGGACCTGATAATTCAGTCCTAAATGATACGGATCAACTTGTTGAAGATCTGGAAAAGAGCCAAGTGAAGTGGCAGGCGATTGATGAATCTGGTAAGCATATAATTCTTCTTGAAGAAGAACATTTAGAAGAGGACCATTCTGAAATACCAGTCCCTGAACCCGAAGTTAGCTTGAGAAGATCGGAAAGGCAAAGGAAACCAAATTCAAGGTATGCAAATGTTGCAATTGTTCAGGACTGTCTAGTGGAGCCTGAGTCATTTGAAGAGGCTTATAGCAAAGAGGAATGGGTCAAAGCAATGAGTGAAGAGTTGGATGCACTACTTCAGAATCAGACTTGGGAGTTTGTCCCAAAACCCGAAGGTGTGAAGCCAGTGACAGGAAAATGGGTGTTCAAAATCAAGCAAAGGTCGGATGGCAGTGTGGAAAGATACAAGGCCAGGTATGTAGCTCGCGGTTTTTCACAGCAATATGGTCTTGATTATGAGGACACGTTTAGTCCGGTGGCAAAAATCACCACTATACGAGTCATATTAGCTTTAGCCGCCACAAAGGGGTGGAAGCTATGGCAAATGGATGTCAACAACGCCTTTCTTTATGGCGAGCTTGACCATGTCATCCATATGGAACAACCTGTTGGTTTTGAAAGTCGTGGGTACCCGGATTATGTGTGTAAATTAAAGAAAGCGATATATGGCTTGAAGCAATCACCAAGATCATGGTTTGGCAAGATGGCTGAGTTTCTGGAGCAAAATGGTTACCATTTGACATCGGCAGATCACAGCTTGTTTGTGAAGAAAGTTGGAGATAAGGTGGTATGTATCCTTGTATATGTAGATGACCTAATTTTGACAGGTGATATACAAGATGAAATTTATTTGTTCAAGTCAAATTTTTGCACCCGATTCAAGATGAAAGACCTGGGAAAGTTGCAACACTTCCTGGGAATGGAATTGAAGTATGCTGGTGAAGATTTGGTATTACACCAAAAGAAGTACACTGCTGATTTATTACTCAAGTTCAATATGCAAGCTTGTAAACCTGCAGTAACACCAATGGATAGGGGCATAAAATTGAATGCAAATGAAGGAAGGAAACTTGATAGTCCAACTGATTACCGAAGGATGGTGGGGAGACTGATTTATTTAACACTAACAAGGCCTGACATAGCCTTTGTTGTTGGTCTGCTTAGTCGTTTTATGCAGGATCCCAGGATACCTCACATGGTAGCTATGAAAGGAGTTCTAAAATACCTTAAAAGTTCAGTTGGAAAGGGGCTATGTTTCAGAAAAGAGCCCGAGGCAAGGTTGAATGGATATTGTGACGCAGATTACGGGTCAAGTGACCTGGATGAAAGAAGATCGATCACTGGATATGTGTTTCTGCTCGGTTCAAGTTCCATTTCATGGTGCAGCAAGCGTCAACCAACAGTATCACTCTCTACAACCGAAGCCGAGTATCGTGCTGCTGCTATGGCAGCTCAAGAATGTGTATGGCTGGCGGAGCTGTTGCGAAGTTTAAATCAGAAAGTTGATTATCCAGTAAAGCTGCTATGTGACAACATTTCAGCTATAAAGTTAGCAAAAAATCCAGTGTTCCATGCAAGAACAAAACACATAGAGATTCATTATCATTTCATTCAAGAAAAAGTGTTGAAGAATGAGATTGATTTGGAAGCTGTTGATACAGAAGATCAAGTAGCAGATTGCTTAACTAAAAGTGTAAGTGGCGCCAAGCTGAAACAACACTCTGAAAGTATGGGAATGATCGATTATGATATTGAGAGGGGATGTTGAAGAAGCAATATCAATATTGAGGTGGTGTCCAGGTGGCAGCTTAGTTGGCAAAGTTTGACTGTTTATTTGTTTAAGTCAGTTTCTTTTATGAATAAGTCTAGTATGTAGTCCTAGTCTTTAGGGTAGTTTTTTGTTTAGTGGGAAATGGGATACCCACGATTCAGTAGCAGCAGTTAATTTTCTTTCTATTTAAGCATCTTATGTATGTTGAGTTTTTTATTGAGAAATAGAGCATTCGTTTGTTTGGCTCAGCAGTAAACTCTTCCTTTTCCATATTCATCTTTTAGTATCCTTCTCACAAATCCAGTTCACCCTAAATTCAACATAAATGTGTTCAGGAAACAAACCAAATTAATCTTACATGTCAAAATAATCTAGATTAACATTTTAAAAGTAAACAACTATCATAATCTTATTAGTCATTATTATATCTAGTTTCATTCATTTCTGACACCTTAGCAGTTAGAACTCTCCATAATCCATTTTATCGATTACAAGATCTCAATATTCTAAATCTATACTACATTATAAAACATTTAGGGCGCGTTTGGTTCAAAGAATGATTTTAGAAGGAACGAAATCTTTCAATAGAATTGGAATTTGAAGGAATTGGAATTTGAAGGAATGAAATTTGACGGAATGTTTTTTATTTTTTGAAAATTCAAGTTACGAATGGAATGAGATTCCTTCCCCCACCCTCAAGGAATGAAGATTCCATTAAATGAGAGAATGTTTACATTCCGATGGGATGAAATTATTTCGTCTTTGAACAACCAAACACACTAAGGATTGGAATCTCATTCCAATTCCATCAGAATCTGTGAACCAAACGCGAGTAGTTCTTTTTTCTTTATATTAATTCTTTATTACATTTTCATTCTTTATGATTATATCCTACCAAACACCCCTTAAAGATTTTAGATCTGTTACATAACAAGGATACGTTAAGTATGGTTTGAGTTTTTTCCATATTCAATTTCGATACGAATTGCCTGTCGTGATTGTTGTTAGAAAAGATAAACAGTGAGCCTAAAATAAATCATCCCATTTTCGTACCACTGAAAACAATCTAACACCCTTTTTTATCACTTTTTTTTTCTTTTTCAATGTAACACATTTTTACCAGAGGTCTTTTTAGAAACAGTCTCACATTGGACTAGAGGTTTGACTGTCTCAACATCTTATTTCCCACATACCTTGTTTTTTATGAGATTGTGTATTCTTGTTATTGTATCAACATGAGGTATCATATGAAATTGAACATGGAAATCTCAACTCGTTCAGTTTTTACAAAACTTAAAAATAGAGTTTTGACGAATTAACTTAACCAAAAAATAGTTATTGACTACTGTATAACTCTGTAAACTATTCATATCTCAAACGTAAATAGAGAAATTCTAATCCGGCCCATAAATCAGTTATCAGTCTAACAAAGCTATCCTTACCAGGCCCATAAGTTTGGGCTTCAAGCATAGAACATAAAAAGTTCATGGTGTATTGGTGATTGATGAAGTACCGAAGTACTTATTTTTGCTAGTGTTCGCTTGCATAGTTGATTCATTTTAGACATGATACCATTACATAGAAGTTTGCTTATACTAATTGATCATGTAAGATCTTTGTGTAATACACATAATTAATGTGCCCAAGTGTCAAATACTTGCAATCAATAACTTTCCAAAAGCTAGTTCAAAATATATGAAATACCATCCAACTTCAATAACTAATGCAATTTATGATGCCGTTAAGTTATATGTGACTTTTTTTTTTGCTCCATATTTTACATTCTATGATGTTATCTTGAACTTTTTTTCATTTTTACGTCGACCAAACAACAGCCACAATAATTATAATTTATCATTATATATATATGTTGTTGTCTGACCATATGTATTCATATGTCCATATATGAATATGAAAGATAAAATTATAAGAATATTGAGACGTTTATAATTAACGATGGAAACTATTGTAGGGGCAAATCAAGAATGTGTGGTGACAGAAAGATTAAAGGCTAACCTCAAAAAGCCCGTCTTGATCGATCCCAAAGACCATATACCAACAAGCAATATGTGAATGACACGTGGCATATCATTCAATCTTGATTATGTGGCCGTTAAGCTTTCGAAAGCCAATCCTCTCCCTCGTCACAAATGTGGTACACTCGTTACTACTATAAGTCCATCACAAAACACACATCCTCTATCTCCCAACTCGATCATCCACCTGATCAGTAGCTTACTTTCATTTCTACTCTTCACTTCATTTTCCTAACTTCCATCCATGGCCACCGCCGTCTCAACCTTTGGAACCACCGTCAACCGTGCTCCGGTACGTACTCCTCCTTTTCATTTTTGTGTATATTCATATACATTTCATTTATTTGTTATATCATCAAAGGGTAGATAGTATATACATGTATCTTTCTTTGTGGATCACCAAAGGGTAGATATTGCTCTCTTTTTTTTTTTTTTATGTGAGTGAATTATATATTAATAATCCACCAATGATCAAAAACAAGACATACTGTGTAGAAACATAGGCTAGTAACGGTTTTACCTACAATTTAGTTAATAGCTTTGTGTAATATGAAAATAATAACTTGAATTAGATTCTTAGTAAGAAGATGTTGGATAAAATAACGTAGTTTAGAGCTCAACTACTTTAAATGTAACGTTTCTAGTAGTGGACACCCTGCGAAGAGGTTTTTCCCTGTTTAGTTTACCTAGATTGACGAGTGTTTTTGACTTAGATGTATACGACGTAACTGGCATGAGTATCCCTGTGATAGTTTCCGACCATTTCCATGACTACCCCCAAGATGTTTAATTACCTTAGGACGTTTGGAACTTGATAGTGTGAGACCTCTTGTAAGGAAATAGGAAGTCTGACAACTAGCTAGCTAGACCACTAATTTGGTGGTGGTTGATCCCTTTTTTGCAAAATAAAATATAGAAAAATCTTGATTTCGCCCCTGACTATAATATGTCATTTTTATATGACAGTTGAGTTTGAACGGAAGCAGTGGTGTAGCTGCGGTCCCAAGCTCAAGTTTCTTGGGTAGCAACTTGAAGAAGATCGTGAACTCAAGACACACGATCAACAACAACAGGTTTTCGACTTTCAAAGTCTTGGCTGCAGAGAAAGAAATCGAGGAAACCCAACAAACAGACAAGGACAGATGGAGGGGTCTTGCATACGATATGTCTGATGATCAACAAGACATCACAAGAGGTAAGGGTATGGTTGATTCTCTCTTCCAAGCCCCACAAGACGCAGGAACCCACTTTGCAGTCATGAGTTCATACGAGTACATTAGCACCGGGCTTCGTCAGTAAGTTAACACCTCCATATACCTTATTATTGTAGATCCATATCGTTTCTTTGTCATGATTTGATTAAATCTCGATTATTATATTATGTTTTAGATACAACTTGGACAACAACATGGATGGATTCTACATTGCACCTGCTTTCATGGACAAACTTGTTGTTCACATCACCAAGAATTTCATGACTTTGCCTAACATCAAGGTATATCTAATTAGTCCAAATTTGTTGCTATAGTTCAATATATATATAAACCAATCATATCATATATTTTCTAACTTTGTTTTTAAATATTATTGATTTAGGTGCCTTTAATTCTTGGTGTCTGGGGAGGAAAAGGTCAGGGAAAGTCTTTCCAATGTGAACTTGTGTTTGCCAAGATGGGAATCACGTAAGTCTTGTTCCAAGAAACTTTGACTTTCTTTTGTCAAACTTTGACCTTAATAGTCAAAGTAGCATAACTTTGAGTTGTGGATGTGTATTGGCAGGCCTATCATGATGAGTGCCGGAGAATTGGAAAGTGGAAACGCCGGAGAGCCAGCTAAGCTCATCAGACAACGGTACCGTGAGGCTGCTGACATCATCAAGAAGGGGAAAATGTGTGCCCTGTTCATCAATGATCTTGATGCAGGGGCAGGTAGAATGGGTGGAACAACACAATACACAGTCAACAACCAGATGGTCAACGCTACCCTTATGAACATTGCTGATAACCCAACCAATGTCCAACTCCCTGGAATGTACAACAAAGAAGAGAACCCCCGTGTCCCCATTATCGTTACAGGAAACGATTTCTCCACATTGTATGCCCCACTTATCCGTGATGGACGTATGGAAAAGTTCTACTGGGCTCCAACCAGAGAAGACCGGATTGGAGTGTGTATCGGTATTTTCAGGACAGACAACATCTCTGAGGAGGCCATTACTAAACTTGTCGATACTTTCCCAGGACAATCCATTGGTAGATCACATCAAACTTCTACTAGTTATCATAATTATTAACTAACAGTTTCATATTAGTTGCAATAAAACTGATTGTTTTGGGATTTTTTCCAAACGCAAAAAAATAGATTTCTTTGGCGCGTTGAGGGCAAGAGTGTACGACGATGAAGTGAGGAAGTGGATTGGAGATGTGGGAGTGGAGACCATTGGAAAGAAGCTTGTGAACTCGAGGGAGGGACCCCCGACATTTGAGCAACCCAAGATGACACTCGAGAAGCTCCTTGAGTACGGGTGGATGCTTGTCAAGGAACAAGAGAATGTCAAGAGAGTCCAACTGGCGGATACCTATTTGGCATCCGCTGCTCTTGGAGATGCTAACAAGGACGCCATTGACAGCGGAGCATTCTTTGGTAATTAGTCCACTCTTTTCTTGGTTTTCATTCAAGATTTCATTTGTTGAATCTTAATTAATTAATAGATGACTTATATCATATGTAACCTTATTTGATGCAGGCAAAAAAGAATAGAAAGCGTGTGTGGATCGGGTGCGTGCTCAAAGGTGCACTACTCCTCGTTCTAAACACTTGATGATGATGATGATCGTTGCAGCATTTATACATTAATGCCAAAGCCTTTTTAAGGGAAGATTATTAGTGTTTTATTTTCCTGAGGATGTCAAATATTATGTGTTTTTTACATCTATTTCTGTGGATTTCTTTACTCATGTGTTTCTGTAAATTTTTGTTCCCTGGTAGAAAAATTCGCTTTGGTTTCAGTTTTTGCCTTTCTTCATTTATTCATACATTATATATGCTTTGAAATTAATGCAATCAACATTCACAAAACCTTTTAGTACAATATTTCATAAGTTACGTAAATCACAAAGGTCTCCAGGTATATAAATACCATAGAGTTCATACATAAACATTTTTAGTAATATGTTTATTAAGTTTTATTTATAATCCTCCATTTAAGTTTGGTTATGCTAATTCATTATAAAGATTGTTACATTTTTTTAACATTATAAATAACTTAAGTAACTATAAGTTATACGTTCTAGAAGTTAGTTGGTTATTTTTAACGTCTTATGATTTGTCTAAATCGGATTTTTTTTTACCATATATTGCAAGATGCGAACATACTTCTAGCAAATTTATCACGAAAAAAACATAATAAAAGACAAATTCTGGTCCAAGTCCAATAGTAGAGACCCTAAAAAATTTCTTAAAAGCACGCTTTGGGTCAAAGCCCACTTAATTTTAAGAGTAAATTACACTTTTCGTCCCTAAACTTGGCACATTTTTCACTTTTCGTCCCTAAAGTTTAAAAATTACAATTTTGACCTTAAACTTGGCAGAATTTTGCAATTGACGTCCTTTGGCCATACGGCGTTAATTTTCAGCCGTTAAGTCCCTCACGTGCAAAACACGTGAGAGACTAAAAGTGCAAAAGGTGTCTAGTTCAGGGACGAAAACTGAAATTTACATTATATATTGTCATCATCTTCATCTTCTCCGGCTGAGTGGCCGGAAAATTCGCTGGAAAACTTAAAATGCCGATATCTCACTCGTTTATTCGAATTAGACCACGAAACCACCACCAAACTTCTCAAAATTAATTTCCGCACGAATCCTAACCAAAAGATTTCAGATTCAACACTTGCCGGAAAACTCAAAATCTCGCCGGAAAACAAACTGCTCCCGCGGGTGTCAAGTGCTTGATCATGGAGTGAATGGTGGAAGCAATCATCTCCAGTCTGCGCATCGCCGATCTTCCTAGCAGTATGTTATATGGAGAATTAGATCTGACCACTATGAAGTCCAATGTCTCCGTCCTTATATAGGGGGGTTCGCCAATCGTTACGTCCAGGTCAATTTCTCCTAACGGACTGACCCTTTCTCCTGCGAATCCTATAAGCGGTGTTCGCGGGGGACTTAGGCGAGCTTTTATCCCCTTTGGGAGCTGTACAAAACAATGCTCGTAGATGATGTCACATTCGCTTCCTCCGTCTATGTAGACCCTGAAAACCTTCGTATTGAATATTGATATTTGTATCACGATCGGGTTTTCCGACGGGGATATCTTTAGTACCGGAAAGTGAAAGGCCAGAGGTGTCCACTGGGCAAGGTCTTTTCTCTTGTCGGGTGTTTCTTCATTCAGACGCCCAGATCTGTGATGTGATTCGTCCGCCGCCATAGATGGCTATGCTACGTTTCGGAAATCAAAGTCGTGGTGATTTGGTGGGTTGTCTCTTGTTTAGCTGTCCCACGGATGGCGCCAAATGATTGTGCACCGAGCCGCGCAAGCCTTATGAATCGGATTGTGGGTAAAAAGGGTTTTGATTTATGTTTGTTGACGATTCCCCGAAGGTAGGAGCAGTGCTCCTTTACGCCAATTAGGATGGATTGATGTGATATTGTCGAAGCTTGTTCGACTTTAGTTAGGGTATTCGGCCGATTTGTAATCGTGTCCATTGCGGGGAAATCCTTCTCCTTTTATAGGAGGAGATTTCTTGGAGGAGAAGGTTAGAGTTTTCCCTTTCCTTCTTTGAGTCGAAGTCTACTTGTCATGTTTATCCGATTTAGTTTCCTTAGGAGATAATCCTAGAATATTCCGGACTAGGCAAGAGATATATGTTTATCTTTGAGAAGGATTTGATATTAATCCTTTAGCCTTTTTAATTAATTCGCCACCTCCGGGCTTGTGCCCTTCGTGGAGGTGCTTCGTATTGTATGTCCTTCGTATAATGATTCGGAGGGGTACATCGTCACTTCCACTAAGACTTCTGTATATCTTTCTTTCTATTTCTATATACCTATGTTGGTAGATAGGATGTTAAAATATAATATTGATAACAAAATTCACTTGAAAGTTTAATTAAATTAGCTAGATTCTTCGAGCTTATAGGATAATGAGTATATGTGAAATGTTCATTTGAAAACTAAAATTTCTGTGAAAACTAGAAAACTGGTCAAAACACACTGTGATATAAGTTTAACACAATGTGTTTTAATTGTGTTTAATAAAAATACAATGTGTTTTTATTGTGTAATCTAAAAACACATTGTGTTAAGTTTTAAATCACAGTGTGTTTTGATAGCGCGTGAAAATCAGAAAATTGTTCAAACACACTGTGATATGAACTTAACACATTGTGTTAAATTCAGATCACAGTGTGTTTTGGCCAGTTTTCTAGTTTTCACGAAAATTTTAGTTTTCAAATGATCACAACCCATATATATATATATATATATATAATATATAAAATTTATATATATATATAGTGAAATGTTCATTTGAAAACTAAAATTTATGTGAAAACTAGAAAACTGGTCAAAACACACTGTGATCTGAATTTAACACAATGTGTTTTAATTGTGTTTTTTAAAAACACAATGTGTTTTTATTATGTAATCTAAAAACACATTGTGTTAAGTTTTAAATCATAGTATGTTTTTGATAGCGCGTGAAAATCAGAAAATTGTTCAAACACACTGTGATATGAACTTAACACAATGTGTTTTCTAAAAAAAAAATTAAAAACACATTGTGTTAAATTCATATCACAGTGTGTTTTGGTCAGTTTTCTAGTTTTCACGAAAATTTTAGTTTTCAAATGATCACAACCCTATATATATATTATATATATATATATTGAAAAATATTAAATGATTCTTTTAGCTAGGTTTCAATTAACATTCATAAAAAAAATATACATTTTCATATCAAATTAAAGTCACTCCTGAATTTTATGTTAAGTGTCCAACTATTTAATGCACCTTAACGGAAGCCCTTAAGGCTTCGTTTAGCCAATCCCGTATATCTTTAACGCAAATCTACAATATTGTTAATTTAATAAGTTGTCCCAGTTCCAAATAATTCTAAAATCGTTCATGAGAGTGATTGACCCAAAACTTCACCAACCAAGTGTGCTAAGCCAAGTATATGGAACTAAATACATGATTAAGAATATGGACAGGGAGACCAAACAGTTTTATTTTGAAATTAAATATCAGAATATGAATTGGCCAAATACGAGTAATTCAACGCATGGCTTATTTTTTAAATCAATAGATATATATACAATTATAAAAAGGGTCCCGATCGATTCAACAATATATAGACACAATATATATTTGACCTCTTGCCATAGAGCACTTAGTTTATCATGCAAGAATTTTAAACTTTGACTGTCTTACGCACACTGAATATGTCTAACTATAAGCTTCAAAGACGATATGACATATATACTTGTCAGCACTTGGTCGATTCTTAAAAAAAAAAGGTAAATGCCCAGGAACCCCTTACTCCCGTAAGGGAATTTTTCTTCTCAAGCTAGCGACCCTGCAACGCTGCCTGGCGGTGAGACCCCAGAAACCTTGGCTTATAAGATAATATATACTCCGTATTTATACTACGCTATTTTGTCTTGTGCTTTCTAACGGAAAAGTTATTTCATTTCTATATATGAAAAGGCTACTTCATCATTTATTGGTGTCGTGTAGTTGGAAACGAACAAATAACTTCGAAAGGTCTTCTCTTGTTTAATTAAAGTTAACTATTATAACTGTATAATGTATTTGCACAACGGGAAGGAATCGATCATTTCATGCTCGAGAGAAAATGATGGTGGGCATAACTTGTTCACTTCACGACTTATTGTTTTATTTTATTTAGTAGTGTTAAATTATTAATTTTAAAAATGAACTATTACATAGATTAAAAAATAGTTTGGCAATTGTGATCAAGCTAATGAGCTTGAAGATAACTGGTTAATTAGGATGAAAATTAGTTATGACGTATATATTTGAAAAGTGGTTGTGATAGATTAAGGAATAAACATCATATTAATCTAAATTAGTAAAATGTATTATAGAAAAATATAGATCCGATGTTAATTAGATTAGGAATAAAACTAATTATTATAAAACAAAATATCCTTTTTCTTATATTTAATTTGTATAACCATTTTATAGACGTACACTGTTAAACGTGTTTCAGGATGTTGTAACTGTACTATACAATAATGCGAAATACGTACTTAGTGCACCGTTGAAAAAAATGGTATACAGATCAATCCCCGTTATAGAATAATGATCAGTGACTTTATGGAACTAACCTTGATTTGGTAGTTAATCTTTAGATTGTGTAGAGCTTTTTTGGTAAACTAGATCTATAGAATTAATGACTTATATATAGCAGCAGTTCTATCTTTGCATGAGCTAGGAATATATATGATAGTTCCATGAGATGACCATAAATGTATAACCCTATGATATGTAGAGGTGAAGGTTTTTAGTTATTGGACAGTGACTGTTTATCAACCTTAACTAATTAAATATTTTAAAAAGAAAAACTCAAGTATAGTATCATCCATTGAAACAGCCAAAGTATACTCCATTTCTCTAAAAACCAACGTATATGGCCTTACCTTCCAGCCCTTATTCTTTTCCTTTTAGATTCTCTTGTAGCTTTCATGCATTCAATATATTATCCAGCACGTACTATAAGTACACGATTATATATACCAATTGATCATCATTTTATTTATATATATATACCATCTTATTGACCAGTACGTCTCTGTATTGGTCTTTTGTCAATTCTCTTTGAACAAGTTTGAAAATCAATATATTAATGGAGCAATATTCTCAATACTTGATGTCGGTAAAGAGCAATAATAATAACAGCAATATCCTCCTCATGAATCCGTCATGTTCCGCCAGCCAGTATTCATGGGAAGAACAGGCGTTTGCAGAAGATATTGCTAAAGGGCCTCTCGGCGGTTTCGCATGGCCGCCGAGGTCTTATTCTTGTAGCTTTTGTAGAAGAGAGTTCAGGTCAGCTCAAGCACTTGGTGGTCACATGAATGTGCATAGGAGAGAAAAGGCCAAACTTAAGCAAACTCATCATAATGTAAATAGTAATGGTACTACTACTACTAGTAGTGATACCACTATTACCACAAATAATAATATTATTGCACCACAAAATAAACATAATAATAATAATAATAATAATAAGCAAAGTAGTAGTCTTTGTAAGAAGACTTCATCAACTGGTCTCGCTCGTCGTTCACCACCTTCCGGGGTTTCTTCGACACCAACATTATTAGCTCATCATCATCAAGAGAGTCTTGATAGCATTTCTGACACAAAGAGTTGTGTGTATGATGATGATCTTGCACTAGTAGTTCATAATGGTGATACTAATCAAACAAAGTTGCTTTTAGGATTTGACTTGGATTCTTGTTCAAATGTAGCGGCCGGTCGTTCGTGTTGTAAGAAACAGAAGACAGGTGCGAAACAACCGTCTAGCATGGACGGGTTAGATCTTGAGTTGAGGTTGGCTAGCTAACTTGCATGGATCGGGAGTAGTCATTATTCAATAATTAAGCTAGCTAAGAAAGTAGTAGGCCGGTTTACAAAACTAGCTAGCTAGTAAACGTTTTCTAATTACCTAAGAAATTAAATCAGTACGTGAACTAGAAATTTGACATGTCTAATTAGCTTTAATATTTTTCTGTCAGTTTTCTTATTATATGTTAACCATCGATCTAATGTACGTTTTCAGATTACAAATAGTACGTTTAATGATCTAAGCACTTGTGTTCACCATATTTAGTTCTTCAATTCTCGTGTTTTATCTTGAGTTATCACGATCCACTTGATTAATTATATGAGATATAAAAAAGGTTACATTTATTAGTTAGCTAGAACCTGTACATTTTCCTAATAAAGGCCTTTGACTCATGTGATCTAGCTAGGTACGAAACAACACGTTTTTGGTTTGACTCATGATCGATACTTTTATGATGGTTGATTTGTTAATATCTCTTCAATATTTAACGGTACGTACGTTAA
Source organism: Erigeron breviscapus (assembly GCA_034093135.1). Classification (NCBI taxonomy): domain Eukaryota; kingdom Viridiplantae; phylum Streptophyta; class Magnoliopsida; order Asterales; family Asteraceae; genus Erigeron; species Erigeron breviscapus. The sequence goes on along the minus strand of CM067169.1, from coordinate 16,146,537 downwards.
TCTGCATTTTCTATATTGAGAGTACGTGCTTTCATCGCCTTTCGGCCATTTCCATGTAATTATACATAGTTAATTCCCGGAAGTACTATAGCAATCGCCTTTTTGTGCCATTTACCATATTCTTAGATTATGGATCACCAATTCATTATGGGACGTACTTGACTATATCGTTTCCGCAATGTTGCTCTTCTATTTAATTTTTTCCCCATGTTTTTGGAAGAAAATTATCGATCATTCCATGATATGAATTTGTTTAGAAACAATGTCACACTTTGACTTTGGAACAGAACGTAAATGTTGGCTTGAGTTCATTGAATGCACTTGGTTAGCAAGTCAAAAAAAACACTCACTTAAGGAATTGAAGTTGGCGTGATATTTGGTTTTAGCAAGTCAAAAAAAACACTCACTTAAGGAATTGAAGTTGGCGTGATATTTGGTTTTAGCAATAAACTAACACTAGAGAGCAACGATTACAATTAAGATCTTCGGGTGTACAACCAAGTCCAATATTGAAAATTAAATAAATCTAAGTGTGTGGAAATTAAATAAATCTAATTGGTTTTAAATTAAAACCCATAATTGGACATGATGAATTAGCCTATCAACGCAAGGTTTTTACTTTTTAGTCATGTAAAAAAGTCCTAGCTTAGGTCAGCAGAATATTGTTTGAGTCGGTCATATAGTTTTGTATCAAGCAGATTAATATTCTCTTTTATAATTAATAAATAGATTTAATTAATTTTGTCCCCTTAAATACTTTGTTCGACTTCTGTGTTTTCGTAAGCTTGGTACGTGAGTTGCTTATAACTATTACGAGTAATAATTATAAGGTCGTTTATGTTGTTGCCTCTATACTGTATATATTTGTTTGATTCTAGGCGGGAATCATTAAATTAAGGGTTAAGTGCACGAAAATGTAATTAACCATGACCAAAAAGTTATTGTATGCATGAACTTACAGAACCTCTATTGTATGCATGAACAAAATCACAAACGTTATAGAATACACGAATGACCTGCTATTGTAGCATGAATGTAATTAACTATGGCCAGAAAAGTTATTGTATGCATGAACTTACAGAACCTCTATTGTATGCATGAACTCTAATAACTATTGTCATGAATACAGAACCTCTATTGTGCATGAACTTACAGAATCTATTGTATGCATGAACTTAAGAATCTATTGTATGCATGAACTTACAGAATCTATTGTATGCATGAACTTACAGAATCTATTGTATGCATGAACTTACAGAATCTATTGTATGCATGAACTTAAGAATCTATTGTATGCATGAACTTACAGAATCTATTGTATGCATGAACTTACAGAATCTATTGTATGCATGAACTTACAGAATCTATTGTATGCATGAACTTAAGAATCTATTGTATGCATGAACTTACAGAATCTATTGTATGCATGAACTTAAGAATTATTGTATGCATGAACTTACAGAACCTCTATTGTATGCATGAACTCTAATAACTATTGTGCATGAATACAGAACTCTATTGTGCATGAACTTACAGAATCTATTGTATGCATGAACTTAAGAATTATTGTATGCATGAACTTACAGAATCTATTGTATGCATGAACTTAAGAATTATTGTATGCATGAACTTACAGAATCTATTGTATGCATGAACTTACAGAATCTATTGTATGCATGAACTTACAGAATCTATTGTATGCATGAACTTACAGAATCTATTGTATGCATGAACTTAAGAATCTATTGTATGCATGAACTTAAGATTATTGTATGCATGAACTTACAGAACCTCTATTGTATGCATGAACTCTAATAACTATTGGCCAGAATAAGTTATTGTATGCATGAACTTACAGAACCTCTATTGTATGCATGAACTGCTAAATGTCTATTGTATGCATGAACTTACAGAACCTCTATTGTATGCATGAACCTAAGTCTATTGTATGCATGAACTTACAGAACCTCTATTGTATGCATGAACTGCTAATCTATTGTATGCATGAACTTACAGAACCTCTATTGTATGCATGAACTCTAATCTATTGTATGCATGAACTTACAGAACCTCTATTGTATGCATGAACCTAAGTCTATTGTATGCATGAACTTACAGAACCTCTATTGTATGCATGAACTCTAATAACTATTGTCATGAATAAGATTATTGTATGCATGAACTTACAGAACCTCTATTGTATGCATGAACTCTAATAACTATTGTGCATGAATACAGAACCTCTATTGTGCATGAACTTACAGAATCTATTGTATGCATGAACTTAAGAATCTATTGTATGCATGAACTTAAGAATTATTGTATGCATGAACTTACAGAATCTATTGTATGCATGAACTTACAGAATCTATTGTATGCATGAACTTACAGAATCTATTGTATGCATGAACTTACAGAATCTATTGTATGCATGAACTTACAGAATCTATTGTATGCATGAACTTAAGAATCTATTGTATGCATGAACTTACAGAATCTATTGTATGCATGAACTTACAGAATCTATTGTATGCATGAACTTACAGAATCTATTGTATGCATGAACTTACAGAATCTATTGTATGCATGAACTTAAGAATTATTGTATGCATGAACTTACAGAACCTCTATTGTATGCATGAACTCTAATAACTATTGTGCATGAACTACAGAACCTCTATTGTGCATGAACTTACAGAATCTATTGTATGCATGAACTTACAGAATCTATTGTATGCATGAACTTAAGAATCTATTGTATGCATGAACTTACAGAATCTATTGTATGCATGAACTTACAGAATCTATTGTATGCATGAACTTACAGAATCTATTGTATGCATGAACTTACAGAATCTATTGTATGCATGAACTTAAGAATCTATTGTATGCATGAACTTACAGAATCTATTGTATGCATGAACTTACAGAATCTATTGTATGCATGAACTTAAGAATCTATTGTATGCATGAACTTAAGAATTATTGTATGCATGAACTTACAGAACCTCTATTGTATGCATGAACTGCTAAATGTAACTATTGTGCATGAATAAGAACTCTATTGTGCATGAACTTACAGAATCTATTGTATGCATGAACTTAAGAATCTATTGTATGCATGAACTTACAGAATCTATTGTATGCATGAACTTAAGAATCTATTGTATGCATGAACTTACAGAATCTATTGTATGCATGAACTTACAGAATCTATTGTATGCATGAACTTAAGAATCTATTGTATGCATGAACTTAAGAATTATTGTATGCATGAACTTACAGAACCTCTATTGTATGCATGAACTTGAAATCATGAGGTTGTAGAGCAGGTTGAGTTGGTAGAGGATGATGATGATGATCAGCCTCCACATGAGGATGATGATGATGATCAGCCTCCACATGAGGATGATGATGATCAGCCTCCACATGAGGATGGATGATGATGATCAGCCTCCAAATGTGGATGATGATGATGATGATGATGAGAGATGATGATGATGATCAGCCTCCACATGAGGATGATGATGATCAGCCTCCACATGAGGATGATGATGATGATGATGATCAGCCTCCACATGAGGATGATGATGATCAGCCTCCACATGAGGATGATGATGATGAATGATGATGATGATCAGCCTCCACATGAGGATGATGATGATGATCAGCCTCCACATGAGGAGGATCATGATGATCAGCCTCCACATGAGGATGATGATGATGATCAGCCTCCACATGAGGATGATGATGATGATGATGATGATGAGATGATGATGATGATCAGCCTCCACATGAGGATGATGATGATGATGATGATGAGATGATGATGATGATCAGCCTCCACATGAGGATGATGATGATCAGCCTCCACATGAGGATGATGATGATCAGCCTCCACATGAGGATGATGATGATGATCAGCCTCCACATGAGGATGATGATGATGATCAGCCTCCACATGAGGATGATGATGATGATCAGCCTCCACATGAGGATGATGATGATGATCAGCCTCCACATGAGGATGATGATGATCAGCCTCCACATGAGGATGATGATGATCAGCCTCCAAATGAGGATGATGATGATGAGCAGCCTCCACATGAGGATGATCATGATGATCAGCCTCCACATGAGGATGATGATGATGATCAGCCTCCACATGAGGATGATGATGATGATCAGCCTCCACATGAGGATGATCATGATGATGAGATGATGATGATGATGATGAGGATGATGATGATGATGATGATGATGATGATGAGGATGATGATGATGATGATGATGATGATGATGAGGATGATGATGATGATGATGATGATGATGATGATGATCGACATGAGGATGATGATGATGATGATGATGATGATGATGATAGATGAGGATGATGATGATGATGATGATGATCAGATGAGGATGATGATGATGATGATGATGATGATGATGATGATGATGATGATCAGCCTCCACATGAGGATGATGATGATGATCAGCCTCCACATGAGGATGATGATGAGATGATGATGATGATCAGCCTCCACATGAGGATGATGATGATGATGATGATGATGATGATGATAGCATGAGGATGATGATGATGATGATGATGATGATCAGCCTCCACATGAGGATGATGATGATGATGATGATCAGCCTCCACATGAGGATGATGATGATGAGATGATGATGATGATCAGCCTCCACATGAGTAGATGATGATGATGATGATCAGCCTCCACATGAGGATGATGATGATGATCAGCCTCCACATGAGGATGATGATGATCAGCCTCCACATGAGGATGATGATGATGATCAGCCTCCACATGAGGATGATGATGATGATCAGCCTCCACATGAGGATGATGATGATGATCAGCCTCCACATGAGGATGATGATGATCAGCCTCCACATGAGGATGATGATGATCAGCCTCCAAATGAGGATGATGATGATCAGCCTCCACATGAGGATGATGATGATGATCAGCCTCCACATGAGGATGATGGTGATCAGCCTCCACATGAGGATGATGATGATCAGCCTCCAAATGTGGATGATGATGAGATGATGATGATGATGATCAGCCTCCACATGAGGATGATGATGATGATGATCAGCCTCCACATGAGGATCAAAAGAGGTTGTAAAAATGAAAAAGTTGAAAAACCAGTGGTTAAAAAGACCAAAGGGAAGCCACCAAAGCAGAAACCTAGTGAAACCATGAGTAGTGGTAGTGCTGCTCCAAGTCAGAGACCAAGTGCACAAGTAATGAGTGAGGGCAACCATATACCTAGCCAGGGACCCCATTGAAGAGAAGGACACCAAGCCAGAGGATACTGGGAAGAAACTGTGCAAGAAGGAGAATGATGATTGCCCTGGACTCACTGAAAATGATGCTATTACTATATTGTAATTTGGTTCTAATTTATGTAACTTTGTACTTTGTACTCTAATATGTAGGTCTAGATGGATGGTTTGGGCAGTTTGTTACCATTTTGTGTAACTTCTCTTTTGTGTATCTAGTAACAAACTGCCTTGGTATTTCTGCATATCTGCATGTAACAAAAACACTGAATTGTTGGGTTTTATATACCTAACATGTGACAACACTAATCTTTTGTATATCATGGTTTGATGAAGCCATGATATGTAATGCAGTTGCAGTTAGTAGCTAATTTGCATGTGTTTGCCTCTATTTATGTTTATTTTCTATTTGTTTGCTTAAACTGCTGCCATTATATTGCATTCAAAATGTCAAATTTTATGGATATACTCATAACACAATCAAACACTTTCTTTCAACTTATAATTCAATCAAACATAAAGATAACCAAAACAGATACCTTCCATTATTTAATCAGAGCCCATTACAACACAAAACTAGATAAAATACATGCATTACTTTGACAATTTCACATGACCATTATTCTTAGTTCATCAAAACAAAAGCTAGTACAAGGAAAAACATGGCCAGAAATCCGGTACAAACATACACAAATCTTTCAAAGAAACCAAACGTTGATTTCACTGAAGACACCTCCTCCTCTTCCAACAAAACAGATTCCACCTTCATTCGATTCTGTGAGCGAAGATCAAACAATAAATCTTTGTAGTACTCACTAGGAAGCTCATCGTCAATGAATCTGAAGGTGGTACAGTATCGGGTTTTAACCTGAAATAAACAACATGGTAAGAATGAATTAAACCAACCTTTATATGATGAACCCTAACAAAAATCGAAACCTTACATTAGGGCATCGAACAAAATGCCTCCCGGGGTTTCTGTTGGTCCAAGATGTCATCAGTTTAATCTTTTGTCCACAATGACATACTATATATCTATCTCCTCGATTTGTAGCAGCCGATGATGATGAAGAAGATGCCATGGTGGTGGGTAAAGGTTCAGAGCGGGAGAAAGAGGGAGAAAGAAAGAAGGGCGGGAAAAAAAGGGGAGGGAAAAAGATTATGTGGAAAACGGGGGGAAAATTGGGTTTTTATACTCAAAGCAGCCAACGTGTCATCAAAACCGGGCCCACATCAGCCTTTACCCGGTTTCGTGATACAATAGAAATTTAGCAGGGTTCATGCATACAATAGAGGTTCTGTAAGTTCATGAACACAATAACTTTTCGGCCATAGTTAGTTACATTCCCATGCACTTAACCCTTAAATTAATCATATATATAATATCACTAGTTCCCTAACAAAGATGTTGGATAGGATATAGTTCTTGGATAATTTATTTTAAATGTATTTCATGTGTTGAAATATACAATTATCTTAAACATAAATTGATCAATGTGAATAGATATCTAATATTGGAAGGTTTAAAGTGTGTATTATTTAATGTTTAATAATGTGGGTTTGTCCCACATTGCTAGTGGAATAAACATTAAGTGTGTTTATAAGGAGGAGTGTTGGAGGAATAATAATTCCTTATAAGGGGCTACACCCCAAGTTGGCAAGGAGGGTGCGAAGCACCCGACGCGCCCGGGACCGGGGTCGTGGGCGATGAGGCGTAATGTGGCGTTTTAGTAGCGCACTAACTCCTTCCAGTCTCTTATTCAAGGTATAATTCCGGGTGCTATGATTACTCCGGCAGTACTAACTGCTTAAGTTGTGGGAAACTGACGGGTTCACTTGGGTGGCCCGAAATCAGTTTTAAGGGACCTTGGTTTAACCATATCCTCAGCCAGAGTGCCCTTTTCTGTTTTGTTTTCTTTGTAGTTGTTTGTACAATTATCAGTTGTATTGTATCTTGTAATTGTAGTTTCCTTTCTTTTGTATGTAATTCAAATATATTGTAATAAAACTATATTTTGTGAATGGTGTTCCTACAATCTTAAAATTGATTTCGCTTCTTCACCATTCTATTAATTTGAATTACAAAACTTGTTTCCCAAAAATTTTGTTAAATTTTACTTTTCTGTAAAGTAGTTTCTTTTAGTTTAATTTACTTTCTGCAAGTTTTTGAGTAAAACTTTGTTGTTAATTTCAGAAATGGCAACTGATATGAACTTCTCTACTAATGGAACTTCTGCTTCCACTACTCATGCTACTGTTGGCACTTCTGTTTCTCAATCTGTAGGACATACTGTCTCTACAAACATGGGACCTTTGGTGGGTACCCAAGCTGCCCAAATTGTGGCCAACCATGCTGAAAAACCAGAGAAATTTTCTGGTTCACACTTTAAAAGATGGCAACAAAAGATGTTGTTCTATCTCACTACTGTGAATCTTGCGAGATTCTTGTATGAAACAGCCCCTGAAATTCCTGAAGGGTGTACTGATGTTCAAGTAGTGAGTGTTGTTGATGCTTGGAAGCATTCTGAATATCTCTGCCGAAACTATGTGTTGAATGGCCTTATAATGTGTATTGTAAGATAACAACGGCCAAAGAACTGTGGGAATCGTTGGATAAAAAATACAAAACCGAAGATGCCGGAACTAAGAAGTTCATTGTGGCAAGATTCTTAGAGTTCAAAATGGTTGATTCAAAAACTGTTGTGTCTCAAGTTGAAGAATTGCAAATCATTATCAGTGATATTCTATCAGAAGGAATGGTTCTTGGTGAAACATTTCAAGTTGCTTCCATAATTGAAAAGTTGCCCCCCAAGTTGGTTGGATTACCTTAAGGATAAGCGAAAGCAAATGACCGTTGAAGAACTTGTTGTTCGTCTTCGAATTGAGGAAGACAACAGAGTTGCTCAAAATGGTGGTCATGTTGAAGGACTTGCTAAGGCCAACTTTGTTGAGCATGGCCAAAGTTCCAAGGGAAAAGGTAATTTTAAGGGCAAAGGAAAACGACCTGATAAGAAAAACAAGGGCAAAAGAGTGGATTTGAGTCCTAAAAGTGGTGGTGTGAAGAAGAAAGTTGCTATGTTTAAAGGAAAGTGTTATAATTGCGGTGAATCTGGTCACCGAGATGATCAGTGCAAGAATCCAAGGAAGGAAAGAGCAAACATGGTCGATGATGACATGCCTCTTGTTGCTATGATTTCTGATCTCACTGCTAAGTTGGAGGAGGTCAATCTGACCACCGATGGGATCAAAGGATGGGGGGTTGATACGGGTGCAACCCGTCATGTGTGTCCGGATAAGACAATGTTTCACAATTTGAGAGAAGCATCCGGTGAAGACAAGTTGTATATGGGAAATGCCGCTACTGCCGATATCAAGGGTGAAGGCGATGTGATCCTCAAGTGGACTTCGGGGAGAGAGCTCACTTTGAGCAACGTGTTGTATGTTACCGAATTGCGCAAGAGTCTTGTGTCGGGATGGTTACTCAACAAAAATGGGTTTCGTTTAGTGTTTGAAAGTGATAAGTTTGTGTTAACTAAACGTGGTTTGTATGTTGGTAAGGGTTATGCCCTTAATAGTATGTTTAAACTTAATGTAATTGCTATCAAGAAGATGAATGAAAATGCTTCTACTTCCGCCTACTTGATTGAGTCTTTGATGTGACCAATTTATATAGATCGCCCACATCATTATTGGCCTTTTTCGTATGTGTTTTGAGTCAATTTTGTATGCATTTGGCGCGTTTATGGTGTTTGTTAGTGCTTTCAGGTTCTTAGCAGGTTGTGCGTCCATTTGTATGCATTTGGCGCGTTTATGGTGTTTGTTAGTGCTTTCAGGTTCTTAGCAGGTTGTGCGTCCATTTGGTGCATTTTCTGACGATTTTAGGCCAAGACGTTGATCCGAGTGTTCGAGAGCTGTTAATAAAGAAGAACCAAAGATTTCAGCAAGTTTTAACTGCGCCGCAGTGGGAAGAATGTTGCCCCACTGCGCCGCAGTCACTGGTGAGAAGGCACATGAATTCCAGAAGATTATCAATGCGCCGCAGTGGGAGGAGTGAAACCCCACTGCGCCGCAGTCATTGGGTGAATAGAACAAATAATTTCCAGAGGATTTCCATTGCGCCGCAGTGGGAGTGCACCAGCCCCACTGCGCCGCAGTCACTAACAGAACAGAATTCCAGGGATGTTTCACTGCGCCGCAGTGAAGGGTGCACAAGGCTCACTGCGCCGCAGTGAGTGCACGGGGAACTCAGGGTTTCAGCCTTTTTGCATCAGATTTTGGGAGAATATAAATAGAAAAAAAACCCTATTTCCCAAGTTATCAAATTTTCTTTCTAGGAGTTGTTCTCCCACGAATTCTTTCAAGGATCATCTCAGATTTCATCATTGGATTCATTGAAGATTCAAGAACACCCATCTAGATCATATCTAATTTTCTGTCTTGCAATTTAAATTCAACAATCATTGGTACAATATGTTCTCTTTCAATTTCTTTTATGAATTTCAATTTAGCATGAGTGGCTAGATTTCTAATCATCCACTTTGATGAAACTTGACGAATGATATGATTGCAATATTTTAATTCAAGAGTTGATTCAATTATCGTTGTGTCGTGATCTTTATCAATTAATTCCTTGTGATTTATTCTTTTGATGTTGATAGTTTATGTGTTCATCGTTAGTGGTACTAGGTGAATATGTTTATGGTTTCAATTCGATTGTCTATGGTCGGTTGTCACCGGTTCATGGTATGACGGTGAATGTCAAATCTATAATAGGAATTAATCGGTAAATGTGTTTAGAAACGGTTGGTGGTACCACGTTTTCATTCACATAGGCATAATTGGTAATTGGATAATCAAGCAAACTAATTGTTGGGGAGATTTTCTAGGCTTTGGTGGTACCGGCTTGGGTAATTAAACTAGCAACTTAGGTGTTTGGGTGATTTGCGAGCGGTTGGTGGTACCACGCGAGCATTTTTATCCTTTCACGATTATCTTGTCAACTCTAAAGAATTTGATCTTTAACGTGTGCAATCATAGCTGAAGTCAAGTGGATTCGAAGTGGATGATCTTTATTTATATTGTCTGAACTTTCTTTACTTTTAATTGTCCTGTCATTTCAATTTCTTTAATTTCAAATTGTCAAAGTTAGGTAGCAATTCGGCTACGGTTCCATCCTTTTTCTAAAACTACTTTAGCAAACAATTATTTTAAAACCAATCCCTGCGAACGATCTCGGACTTACTACTTACTATACTATATGCGATCAGGTCCACTGCCTGAAAGTGTGTAGTAGTCGGTTTTTAGTGGGTACTTGTTTATAAATTTTACAAACTCGATTTCGCACATCAAGTTTTTGGCGCCGCTGCCGGGGATTGTGTGCCGATTTAGTTGTTAATTTAGTGGTTTGATCCTTTCTCATGCGTGAGGAAGTTACTTGTTTTATTAGTTTAGTTTTCTTTCTTATCACCGGTGCATTTGACGTGTTTGTGTTAGTTGTGTGTTTGCAGGCATATTTCTTTAGTTGATGAACTTGCGTTCTTCGGGTCTCCCTTTGAATAGTCCTTTGTCTACTCCGAGAAGACCAAGAAGGCGTCGGTTTAACTTCACTGAACCCACAACACCAATACCAACACCATTTTCACCTATAGCTCAACCCACTCCTGATTCAGACGAGGAAGGGTTTTATTTAGACGAATTCTTTAATTTAGAAGTTAAGAAAGAAGAGATGGGTGACGAACAACCAAGGGATCCAAATGACACTCGCTATGGCAAGAGGGTTCGAACTATTCCAACCAGCCGTGGCTCTGCCATTAGACCTCCGGCCATTGATCACACCTTCAATTTGAAAGGAAATCATCTCAAGAGTATAGAAGAGCAACAATTTGATGGAAAAAGGAAATGGGATCCTTACCAACACTTGGATAGGTTTGAAAAGTTGGCTCGGCTTTATCAATATGGTCAAAATCAAATGAATGCCGTGAAACTTGAGACATTTCCCATCTCAATCACCGGAGAAGCACTTGATTGGTTTAATGATCTTCCAGAAAATTCAATCACTACTTGGGACCAACTTAAGGAGGCTTTCATAGGTGAGTTTTATTCACTCAGAACTCAAAGAAGGTTGGAGAATATGATTAGGTCTTTTGAACAAGATGATGGAGAAGATGTTGTAGATGCTTGGGTTCGTTTCAAGGAAATGTTGAGAAATTGTCCAGGTCACAATTTGACTAGGGAACAATATGTGGAGCTTTTCTTTGATGGGTTAGATAAGAAGTCTAAACAAGAATTGGGATATGCTTTTGGGGGTAGTTTCAATAACATTACACCCAATGAAGGTTATCGGATCTTGGAAGACATGGCAAAGGATAACTCAACTATGGATGATGAAAGGTTCTTGAAGAATGAAAGGAAGATGAAGAAGGGCACTAACCAAGGGAGAGTTGCTAAGGCTGAAGCTAGTAACGATTCGGCGGTTATTGGAGAGATTAAGGCGCTATCTGAGCGCATGTATAGGAGCTTTACTGCTCAAGAGACTAAGTTTGGAGCACTTGAGAGGGATGTTAAGGTCTTAGCCGATGGGTGTGATCATTGTGGTGATATGCACTATTCTGATGAGTGTCCAAATCGGGCACCCGAAGATGTGAACTATGTTCAGAATCAAGCCCAAGGGAATTTCCACCGCAACACCGGTTTCCAGAACCGGCCTTCAGGTAATCCTTCTTATAACTCTTCTTTTCTGGCTAATGCTCCTCGTTTTTCAGGTAACTGATCGTTGTCGTTGGACCGATCAAAAATATAAACTAATTACCAATAATTAGCTAGGGTAAGTAGAGTATCGTATCTACAAGGAATCATGGGAAAGTGTTGAACAAGTCACAAAAGTTGTTTAAACTAGACATAAACTTAAAATCGAGTTTTGTATTGATTTGATTAAACTAAAAATGATTGTAAACTTAACAATAGAATTTAATAATAAAAAGGTAAGACCATTCTTATGATCCCAATTATGTTTTCAAAAGTATAACCTAACTTATATCCGTTGGAAATCACATAGACATGATTCGTTTTAATGTTTGGAATGAATGAACATTAAGGACTAATTGATTAGGTTGTGATGATTCACGATAATGAAAACCGAGTAATTGACACAACTAAATTATTTATCCATTAACAAGATTCAAGAACCGATTGATTGGGTTGTGATGATTCACGATAATTAAACCGAGTAATTGACACAACTAAATTATCTATTCAAAAATCAGATTACAAGTGATAAGAGATTCTTCCAATAATTAATGATTAACAATAAATTGAAACCAAAAGATAGATGGAAATCATTCAAGGTTAAAAACATGTAATCATTCATTCAAATCCAAACAACATTAGATGCAAAACACAATTAAGAATTAAACATCTAATCCAACATAAATATAAGAAAGGTTGAATACAATTGTCTTACATAATTGTTCACATAAGAATGATCTAAAGAGAGATTAGCCTTCCATGTTCATCAATGAATCTTCAATTTGGATTGTCATCTCCATGATCTTGTGATTGAATGATGATTTGATGATGATTTTGGGGCTTGGGAATGGTGGGTTGCTGCTCTAAATCTCAGAAATTAGGGCTTGTGTGTGTGTTAATTCGTATGTGATTATATACCCCAAGTTACAATTAAAACCCTTAAAATTCGACTTCTGATCAGTGGCTGGCGTAACCTACGCCCCATCTGGGCGTAAGGTACGCCCTTTGTAAATCTGCCAGCGTAACCTACGCCCCATCTGGGCGTAAGGTACGCCTGTTGTTGCTTCTGGGTTTTACTGGCGTAAGCTACGCTCGATCTGGGCGTAAGCTACGCTTATATTAGAATTCGAGCTTTTTAGTGTGTGTTTAAGTGAGTGATCAATGGCGGTTTCTAGTAGAGAGAGAGTAGAGAGAGAGTAGAGAGAGAGTAGAGAGAGAGTAGAGAGAGATTCAGTGAAAGATTGGATTGTATTTAGTGTCAAAAGGTTACAACTTACATTATGAAGGGGGTTTATATACTTCTATACTATTTACACTATGCCCCCTTCCATACTTACAACTTTACATTCTAAGTACAAAGTAATATAAAGCATACAAATCACCTACTACATTTATATATCTAACAATCTCCCCCTTAGTAGTGATTTGTCAAAAATATCCAATCTTGTCTTTCTTTAAGCTCTTGTATGTGGTCTACCCTTGTTTGGATGCCAGAACCAGTTATCTCCTTCGGTCTGTTAGCTGGAACATTCATATTTGCTTCAAAGTTTATTGGAGGAATGTTATGTGGTCCTGGAAGATGGCTAGGTTCATACTTGATCCAACAACCTCCTTGTTGACGTACGACGTACTTCGACTTCTTAGCATTCTTTGCTTCTCTCATCATTCTAATGCTGTCTCTGTACTCGAGTCTTTGGTTAATCTTGGAGATTGCTTTATCAAACACTTCCCTTTTCTTTTCATCTTGCTCATCGTCTTGCAGGCACAGCAATACATTCTTACAAAATTCCAACGTTCCATCAGAATATGAAGCAAGTTCATCCATTCGAATGAAAATCTTCTTCTTTCTGCTATTCAAAAACACAACTCCGAAGGATGGTTCTTCAATGATATGACCAATACTTAGATTTTCTATATCTGCAGTGTATAGACTTTGATCAGGATAGGGCACATTAATCTTTCTCTTCACAACTTCAAATCCTATCTGAAAATCTTCCAATGAAGCATATTGAATGCAACTTGACATGTATCTTTTCACAGCATCAAAAGCAACAACATCTTCTTGGTATCTTTGTATGGCATTCAGGAAATGATTGTAAAGGAAGATAATGTCGTCCACTGGCAAAAGTTTAAATTGGGCTTCTGTGAATCGGTAGATCTTGTTATTATCCCTCTTGACATGAAAACATGGGATAGAAATAGAAACTCTCTTAATCAGGATCACCCTGATCAGCACTAAAATCTTATGGTTTCTCTGTTCTTTCAGCAACTTTGGGTTATATTGTTTTGTAAGTTTAAGAAGCGCTGTATATTCTTCGATTTGCCTGGCTTCCTTAAACTTGTACATTGATTCCAGTTCAGGTCTTTTGGTTTTAGTCACCTTTGTAGCTCCACAAAATATTGGGTAAGCCCTTTCTTCCAGATATCTTGATTTCTTCGCTGCTTCTTTTGGTTTAATGCCGAGAGCAACCATTCTTTCTCTATCCCTCAAGAAGTATCCCCGATTAATAAAGTTTAATTGTTCTTCAGTTAGCTCATTTGGAAAATAATCAGGGAGGACTTCCTCGGATGTGATTGCCTCTCGCAAAACCTGCTTGTAAGTAGATTTCTGGAAATTCTGACTTGCAGCTTCTGGAGTCTTTCTGAGTTCATCGAAATTGTTGAAATCTTCAAAATTATAATGTTGAGGAGTTGAGCTAGCACGAGCAGATGATTCTCCAACTTCTACTCTGCCTGAAGGACCTGTTTCAAAATAATCTAAATCTGCAAATTCTTCAAACACAGGTTCTTCAACACTTCTACATTTGTTGGATTCTCAACAATCTCTGGTTCATCAAATGTTACATTATCTTTCAACGCTTCAACATCTGCATCATCTTCAGCATATTCAACAACATCATCTTCATTCACAAACTCTTCATCATCATCATAACTTTTGCCTGGCGTAAGGTACGCCTATCCTGGGCGTAAGTTATGCCCTTTGTAACTTCGAATTTCCAGATTTCCAGATTTTGGTTCTTGAATCACTTGACTTGTTTCTTGACTTTGCTTGACCCGTTTATGTTTCATTTAACGTCAAGTTATCACTAAACACCTGAAACACTTAAACAAACATAAAAACGCCCTACTCATCTATTAACAAGCACAAAGTGGTCCAATTATCCATTAAGATCATGTCTTTTAGGCGTTTATCACATTCCCCAACTTAATCCTTTTTCGTCCCGAAAAAGACATTCATTATGTGACAAGCTAATTTACAATCCTATAATACTTCCTATCACCAAAGAAACACTATATAGGAGTTATATCAATTATACATGTTTGTAAAACTCAACCCTCAAGTAATCTTCAAAGTACACTTGGGTGAAACTAAGCAATGCAAACCAAACCACATAACACAATCAACTCATAAGACTTACAACTATCAAAAGATTTACGACTAGCAAATAGAAATATATAAATGTGCAATTAAACCTAATAAACCTCAAGTTTGCCACAATACATGCATTACACTCTCACAATGTGCACTCCCCTCGGTTCATATTTTGGGTGAATTAGCAAAAGATGTGCCAATATATCTATATGAAGCTCACAACTCATTATTGCACACTAAAAGTCATAGGCTAGTACACAAATCGAACCAAGACCTCATAACTCAAACTATCACTTCGGTATTCATACAATTGATGGAAATATGGAATGAAACACGGTAATGATTCTCATTTGGGCGATTTACTAGAATGATTTTGGAACATTTCACTTTTGATTCTCTTTTTGATCAACTTTACATGGATAATTGAATTGGTTTTCATTTATGACCATATACTTTGACTTTTCAACCGGATTTTGCAATTTTGACTTTGACTTTGTTTTTTCTTTCGATTCTTCATAAACAACACAACTTTGAACAATTAACGAATTTCATGACGAGGTGAAGTGGAATATGGATTGAATTGTATGATTGTTTTGTGATTTTAAGCACATAATCCAAGCTAGAGGTCTCGACACGGTAAGTGCACTAGTTCTAACCTAGTGTACAATAATGGTTCACACAATATGATCATCATGAGATTTAAGCTACGCTAACAATCTAACCAATCATTGACGAGGCTTTTTCTCTCATTAAATTGAAGGATATAACAGATATATAAGTGTGATACATGCATTGGAGCTCACAATTGGCATATTACCCATATTTGCACATTTCTATGTTTTTACT
Organism: Erigeron breviscapus; assembly: GCA_034093135.1. Taxonomy (NCBI): domain Eukaryota; kingdom Viridiplantae; phylum Streptophyta; class Magnoliopsida; order Asterales; family Asteraceae; genus Erigeron; species Erigeron breviscapus. Next base: position 16,130,260 of record CM067169.1, on the reverse strand, counting down.
TGCTAGCAACTCTATCAAGACGCTCATAAGTCAACCATGTCATGCAATCTAATCTACACTACCTAGCCCCACTTACATGTACAAATCCAATCACAAGAAAATCTCATTTTACAACCATGTATAGCTAATATAACTCGAATATTTTGTCTCTTTGATTCAATTCCGCATCACAAGAAGGTAAATCAACATCTAAACTAAAAACATAAATGAAATCAACAAGAAAATGAAATCTACCTACTAATTGAAAATGCAAAAACACAAAATAAACACATAATCACATAGTTACACAATAAGGACAGAAAGATAAATGGAAGGTACCAATCACTGTTGTGGACCTTGCCGTCCAAAAATCGACTCCATTAGACCCCGATATAGAGATTGGATGCAGATGGATGAGATATGTGTGGGTGAAGAATCAAGAAAATCGGTTATATGTGGCTATAAATTAAAAAGCTTTTTCGGATTTTAAAAAAAATAATTAAAAAATTTTCGAACCTGGCCTGGCGTAAATTACGCCAATACTGAGCGTAACCTACGCCCATTTATTATTGACTTACCGTAACATACGCCTTGGATCACCGTAACCTACGCCCGGTCTAAATCCTGAACTACCTTATTTGTGCAACCGTAAGCTACGCTTGAATGGACCGTACCTTACGCTGGCTCAAAAACAACTGGCGTAACCTACGCCCCATTGGACCGTACCTTACGCCCTTCTAGAAAATGCATTTTTGGCGTAAGGTGGGCGTCTGGTAGGCCGTAAACAGTAAATTTTGGGCGTAAAGTCCATTTGACACTTCCAGGGCACCGTAAGTTACGCCCCAAGGGCCGTAGCTTACGCCCCTTAGAGAAATTTTTTTTTTTTTTAACTACAGCCACAAACAACTTTCAAAACTTGCAATTTACATTAAAATTAAACTCCCTTCCCCAACTTAAAGGTACATTGTCCCCAATGTACACCCGAAATTAGAAATGAGTTCATCGGCTCGAAAAATTGCAAAAACGACTCACTTTTTCACCCAAACCGACCTTCCCCAACTTAATTCTCAAGCATAGGTGCTGAGAATTAAGTTCCTTGTGTGATTATGCAACAAAAACAACTAAACAAATAAAACACAAGTAACGAAAAAGAAAACATACCGGAATTGAAGCTATAAAACAAATAAACAACGGGTTGCCTCCCGTTTAGCGCTAAGTTTATTGTCCTCAGCCCGACATTACCTCAATTGATGTTCAAGCAACCCCATAGGATGGTGGACTTGAGATGAAGTTCACCATTTTCTTTGTAGCTCCATTGATGTCGGTTGCATCCAAATACGGCTTCAAACGGTGTCCGTTGACCATTTGCTTCACACCATCTTTTGGATCTTCAATCTCAATCTCTCCAAACTTTCCAATTCTTGTGATGATATATGAACCCATCCATTTGCGCTTGAGCTTTCTGGGAAAGAATTTGAGTCTTGAACTATAAAGCCAAACCTTTTGGCCAACTTCGAACAACTTCTTTTTCAACTTCCGGTAGTCAATGCACACCCTGGCCATAATCTCCCATTCTTTCTCCTCCTTCTTCAATGCTTCACTATGCTCCATGATTAACCTGTCAACCAAAGCACAATTCTCCCGTGTGTCTTCCTCATTTACATGAGAAATGCACTCATCAATGACGTCCGCCATAAAGCATTCGTCACTAACTACGGGGTTCGGAACACTAGCTAAAACATTCAATCTTATCTTACGGTTGCCAAAAGTCATTTCAACCGTACCCCTTCTACAATCAATTAATGCATTAGCGGTGGCCAAAAAGGGTCTACCCATGATGACATTGGGTTGCCTAACATTACCGCTTGGTGCAAAATCAAGTACCAAAAAGTCTACGGGGTAATAGCAGTCTTCAACCTTAACAATCACATCTTTGACAATTCCTCTAGGAAGTTTAAGGGATAAATCAGCCATCACCAAGGTGGTGTCGACTTTTTCCAACGGCCCAAAGTCATATTGGTCATACAAACTTCCCGGAAGAATGCTCACACCCGCCCCCATATCCAAAAGTGCCTTGTTCATTTTCAAATCACCAACTTGAATAGTAATTAAAGGCGCTCCCGGATCTTGGAGTTTAGGTGGGAGTATACCCATCACAACGGCACTAACTTCCTCATTTAAAACAATTTTCTTTGGAAGCTTATGATGCCGTTTTTGGGTACACAAATCCTTAAGATACTTAGCATAAGTCGGAACTTGCTTGATTATGTCAATAAGAGGTATATTGATTTTCACTTGTTTAAAAATTTCCCACATTTCTTCCTCATGGGGACCTCTTTTCTTAAGTATAGGCCTAAGTTTTGGATCAATCAAAGCCAAAGGAAAAAGAATGGTATTACCCTCCATATCCTTTCCTTGTTTTTCAGAAAATTTATCACTAGACCTATTGTTTTCTACCTCTTTAAAAGATACTTTTTTATTTGATTTAGGTAAAACAAGTTCCGGTTCATGATCACTATCTTCATTTTCATCAACATCCTCCACCACACCATCAACAAATGGTGGTGGAGGGACAACATGATTATCATAAGTCTTACCACTACGAAGAATACTTACATTGTTGATCTCCACATTTTTGACATTTCTGGAACCGCCACTTTGATGTTGTGGATTGATCTTCGTATCACTTGGTAGCTTTCCCGGCTCTTTCCTCATTGATGCCACATCCTCCGCCAATTGCCCAACTTGCTTTTGCAAACTCTCAACCGTTTTATCCCGAATCTCATTCTTTCTATCCATTTCTTTCAAGTAATCCATAATCTCCCGAGTTGACACATCATTGCCTCCCGAAGGCCCACCTTGATTATTACCTTGTTGATAGTTCCTTAGGTAGCCTCTATTGAACCCCCCCCCCCCCCACCCCCCCCCCCCCCACCCCCCCCCCCCACCCCCCCCCCCCACCCCCCCCCCCCCCACCCCCCCCCCCCCCCCCCCCCCCCCCCCCCCCCCCCCCACCCCCCCCCCCCCCCACCCCCCCCCCCCCCCCCCCCCCTGATTTTGACCACCTTGGTAATTCCCTTGGTTGTAGTTTTGGCCTTGAAATGGTTGAGATGGCGCCCCACTGTTTTGATTATTTCCTTGGAAATTCGGGTTGAGTTGGTTTGAAGAATTGCCATATCTAAAGTTTGGATGATTTCTCATCCCCGGATGATAAGTGTTGGAGTTCATGTCATATTGCTTCTTCTCTCCATACACTTGATTCACTTCTTCAAATTGATCCAAGTCTAATGGGCATTGCAAATCCGAATGTCCCAACTCATCACACCTTTCACATATCGGATAGTCTTGAGATACTTGATAAACACCCCGATTTTCAGCCTTCCCCAACTTAGCAAACTTTTGCTCCAATGCTTCAAGTCTATCTTTTGTAGCTTGATCACTAGTTGATGAAGAGGCTATTGGACGTCTTGCTCTCCTATTCGATTGAGCTTGCCTTTTTGAATTCACACTCATCTTTTCTAAGAACTCCCAATCAACATCTTCGGGATTAGTCAAGAAAGTGCCATTGCTAATTGAATTCACATCTCTCTTTTCTTCCGATAGCAAACCATCATAGAAAGCCGTGATCAATTCCCATTTAGCAATTCCATGATGAGGACACACTCTCAACAACTCATTAAACCTCTTAAAAGCTTCATAAAATGTTTCACCCGATTGTTGCTGAAAAGTTCTTATCGAATTCCTTGCATCACTAGTCTTTTGCATGGTGTAATACTCATCCAAAAATTGTTGCTGCATTTCAGCCCATGAAAAGATACTACCCGATGGCAATGTCAAGAACCATTGCTTTGCTTTATCCTTCAAAGTAAACTGAAAAAGAACTAGCTTAACCTCATCCGGTGAAAACCCTTGGCCTCCTATAGTACCACAAATCGCCTCAAACTCCGACAAGTGCAAGTAAGGCTCTTCCGCCGCCATCCCATGAAAACTTGGCAAAATACTCAAACATTGAGGTCTAACCTCAAATGCTCTACCCCTCAACACCGGTGGTACTATAGGTGAATCATTAACGGCTATGGCGGGTCGAAAATGACTATCAACTCCTTGTGGTGGAGGTTGATAGTTCATATGTGGCATGGCCCGGTTATGCGGTTGGTAATTTGGATGCCCTTGGTAGTTTGGTTGAGCTACATGATGGTTAAGGCGATGGGGTGGACCTTGAGGACGAACCCTTGGTCCTTGGTTTATGTAGTGAGGTTGGTTATGTTGAGGTTGGTTGTATTGATGATATTGACGATTTTATGGTGGCCCATAATCTCCCCCATGGTTCCAATCATACCCATCCGAATTATTATCAAACCTCCCGTCATCCCAAAGATTCACCCTATCATGAAGCCTATCATAAAACGACCCATCCGCATCCCGTGATGCATCTCCAATATGAGTTGGTGTTCTAGGTCGGTTTTGAGTTGTGTGACCACTCCTCATTGATGGGGTTGGGTTTCGTGGTTGAGTTTGATCTCGGTTATTTGGTTCAGGGTTGGTTTGTTCTTGAACTATGGGTTGGACGGTTGGTTGTGGATTTGATTGATCACTCATGTTTGCACGGTGAAGTTTCCTATTCCTTCTAGCTGCTTTCTCAATTTCCGGATCAAACAACAAAGGTGATGTCTTCTTGGAATACCTCGTATGCATACACGACCTATAACCTGCACACAATCAATACACCTAGCGTAATTCTGAAATACAAGAATGAGAAATGAAACAAACAAGCACTGAAACAAAACAAAACTAAGCTAAATATTTTTGGATTTTTCTGAAAATTTTACGAAACTAAATTAAAAACAAAATTTCAACACTTTGCACACCGATTCCCCGGCAGCGGCGCCAAAATTTGATCGTTGTCGTTGGACCGATCAAAAATATAAACTAATTACCAATAATTAGCTAGGGTAAGTAGAGTATCGTATCTACAAGGAATCATGGGAAAGTGTTGAACAAGTCACAAAAGTTGTTTAAACTAGACATAAACTTAAAATCGAGTTTTGTATTGATTTGATTAAACTAAAAATGATTGTAAACTTAACAATAGAATTTAATAATAAAAAGGTAAGACCATTCTTATGATCCCAATTATTTTCAAAAGTATAACCTAACTTATATCCGTTGGAAATCACATAGACATGATTCGTTTTAATGCTTGGAATGAATGAACATTAAGAACTAATTGATTAGGTTGTGATGATTCACGATAATTAAACCGAGTAATTGACACAACTAAATTATCTATAAACTTGGAATGAATGAACGTTAAGGACTAATTGATTAGGTTGTGATGATTCACGATAATGAAAACCGAGTAATTGACACAACTAAATTATCTATTCAAAATCAGATTACAAGTGATAAGAGATTCTTCCAATAATTAATGATTAACAATAAATTGAAACCAAAAGATAGATGGAAATCATTCAAGGTTAAAAACATGTAATCATTCATTCAAATCCAAACAACATTAGATGCAAAACACAATTAAGAATTAAACATCTAATCCAACATAAATATAAGAAAGGTTGAATACAATTGTCTTACATAATTGTTCACATAAGAATGATCTAAAGAGAGATTAGCCTTCCATGTTCATCAATGAATCTTCAATTTGGATTGTCATCTCCTTTGAAATATGAATTGATGATGATTTTGGGGCTTGGGAATGGTATGTTGCTGTTCTAAATCTCAGAAATTAGGGCTTGTGTGTGTGTTAATTCGTGCCTCATTATATACCCCAAGTTACAATTAAAACCCTTAAAATTCGACTTCTGATCAGTGGCTGGCGTAACCTACGCCCCATCTGGGCGTAAGGTACGTCCTTTGTATTTCTGTCCAGCGTAACCTACGCCTGGGTTGGGCGTAAGGTACGCCTGTTGTTGCTTCTGGGTTTCACTGGCGTAAGCTACGCTCGATCTGGGCGTAAGCTACGCTTCATGAACTTTTGCCTGGCGTAAGGTACGCCTATCCTGGGCGTAAGTTACGCCCTTTGTAACTTCGAATTTCCAGATTTCCAGATTTTGGTTCTTGAATCACTTGACTTGTTTCTTGACTTTGCTTGACCCGTTTATGTTCCATTTAACGTCAAGTTATCACTAAACACCTGAAACACTTAAACAAACATAAAAACGCCATACTCGTCTATTAACAAGCACAAAGTGGTCCAATTTTATCCATTAAGATCATGTCTTTTAGGCGTTTATCAGTAACAGGTGGCAAAGAGATAATTATCAGAATCATCCTCAACAGCAGACTCAGCAAGGACAAGGATCGGGTTCTTCTTCTTCTAATGCCGATCCTAATGCCGAGTTGAGGGAGATGATGAAGCAGTTGTCTAGTAATCAAGTTGAAACAAACACTAGCATTCAAATGATCAGGGATGATACTAAGGCTTTGAGTGAGAGGTTGGATCAGATAAACGGGAAGGTGGAGATCAACATGAAAAATCAGGGTGCTAACTTCAAGGATCTCGAAAGTAGGATGGCAGCTCTTGCTAGGCCCACGGGGACTCTTCCTAGCAACACACAGCAGAATCCTACTCAGTTTTTAAGTCAGGGACAGAAATACACTCCACCTCCAGTCCGTAATGAGCAAGCCAAAGCCATCACCACTCGTACTGGTAGGTCTTATGACCCACCTTCTATTCCTAATGTTGTTGTTTCAGATGTGTAGGATAACGGGAGTGATGATGTTGATATTGATGAAGAGATAGAGATGGAGGAAGATCCGACCATGAAGACTCCGGTCACTCTACCAAAATCGGCTGTGGTTCTAGAGGTTAAACCATACAAGCCAAAGATACCATTTCCACAGAGGTTCAGGAAAGCAAAGCTGAAGGAGCAATATAACAAGTTCGTGGACATGATCAAAAATGTTCATATTAATGTTCCTTTAGTTGATCTTATTCAGGGGATGCCCAATTATGCCAAGTTCATTTAGGAGCTTGTGACAGACAAAGGGAAAATTGATGAGGCAAAGGCTACTTTTCTTAATGCCGAGTGTTCTGCTAACTTGCAGAACCGCATTCCACCAAAGCTTAAAGACCCAGGAAGTTTTCTTATCACTTGCTCTATTAGAACTATTATTTGTAAAGCCTTAGCTGATTTAGGGGCTAGCATTAATTTGATGCCTTACTCGGTTTATGCCAAGTTGTCATTGGGAGTCCTTCGCCCTACTCGCATGAGTATAAGACTTGCTGACCATTCATTTCAGTATCCCATCGGGATTGCTGAGAACATTAGCGTCAGAGTTGGCCATATGGTTTTTCTTGTTGACTTCGTTATCCTCGAGATGGAGGAAGATACGAAGGTCCCTCTTATTCTTGGACGCCCATTCCTTAATACCGCGGATGCTATCATCCGTGTGAAGGATAAGGAGATTTCCTTAGGCGTAGGAACTGATAGGATTGTGTTTAATGTTGAACAGTCTATCAAGCATTCATATTCTAATGATGAGACTTGTTTCAGGATTGATGTCATTGATGATTCATTAGATCAAGAATTTCAGGAATTCATGGAGACAGATATTGAAGAGGAAGAGATCGCTAATTTAGGATCTGGAGAAATTACTGATGAAGCTTTGTTTGCAGAGGTCATGGCACTGAGCTTGGATGAATCACCTCCCGAGGACGAGACTTTTGAGGAGGTAGTTGCTGACGGGAGTTCAAGGGTACCTAACTCTGTTGATGTACCACCTACTGACTTGGAGCTTAAGCCGCTTCCAGACCATCTAGAGTATGCATATCTGTCAGGTGAGTCTTCTCTTCCAATGGTTATCTCGTCCTCACTCTTGAGTGACGAGAAAGACCGTCTCTTGTCTGTGCTTAAAGCCCATAAGCGGGCTTTTGCTTGGAAGACCACAGATATCCAGGTATTAGTCCTAATTTCTGCCAGCATAAAATTGATTTTCTTGATGATGTCAAGCCCGTTATTCAGAGACAAAGGCGGCTGAATCCTAATATGAAAGAGGTTGTTAAGAAAGAGGTAATTAAGCTTCTTGATGCAGGAATCATTTTTCCTATTGCTGATAGTCATGGGTAAGTCCTGTCCACTGTGTGCCCAAAAAGGGGGGCATGACAGTCATTGAAAATGATAATAAGGAACTTTGGCCACTAGGACTATTACGGGGTGGCAGGTTTGTATAGACTACCGTAAGCTTAATGATGTCCACCCGTAAGGATCACTTTCCCCTTCCTTTTATTGATCAAATGTTGGAACGTCTTGCAGGGAATGAATATTTTTGTTTCTTGGATGGGTTTTTCGGGTACTTTCAAATACCCATTGATCCCAAGGACCAAGAGAAAACCACTTTCACTTGTCCCTTTGGCACTTTTGCTTATCGGCGAATGCCGTTTGGTTTGTGTAATGCCCCTGGCACCTTTCAAAGGTGCATGATTGCTATTTCCAGGACATGCTTGAAACTTCCATGGAAGTTTTCATGGATGATTTTTCAGTTTTTGGGGATTCTTTTCATTCTTGCTTGAGTAATTTGGATAGGATGTTGGAACGGTGTGAGAGGGCACACCTTGTTTTGAATTGGGAAAAGTGCCATTTTATGGTGACTGAGGGATTGGTTAGGGATAAGTGTCAAGGCCGGAATGAGGGTGATAGGGCAAATAGATGTTATTGCCAAATTACCCCCACCTTCCAATGTGAAAGGGGTAAGGAGTTTCCTAGGACATGCTGGTTTTTATCGTCGATTTATTAAGGATTTCTCTAAGATTACTCGTCCTATGACCCACTTGTTGGAGAAGGACGTTCCTTTTGTTTTTGATGATGCTTGTTTGAGTGCTTTTCAGGTATTGAAGGAGAAGTTGACTGATTCTCCTATCATGGTAGCGCCAGATTGGGAATTGCCATTCGAATTGATGTGTGATGCAAGTGACTATGCTGTTGGAGCTGTGCTAGGGCAAAGGGTTGAGAAACATTTCAAACCCATTTACTTTACAAGTAAAATT
>CM067169.1:16021019-16120277 GCA_034093135.1 Erigeron breviscapus | reverse complement strand
GCGTCATTTGGTGCATTTTCTGACGATTTTAGGCCAGGATGTTGATCCTAGTGTTCGAGAGCTGTTAATAAAGAAGAATCTAGATCGTATCTAATTTTCTGTCTTGCAATTTAAATTCAACAATCATTGGTACAATATGTTCTCTTTCAATTTCTTTTATGAATTTCAATTTAGCATGAGTGGCTAGATTTCTAATCATCCACTTTGATGAAACTTGACGAATGATATGATTGCAATATTTTAATTCAAGAGTTGATTCAATTATCGTTGTGTCGTGATCTTTATCAATTAATTTCTTGTGATTTATTCTTTTGATGTTGATGGTTTATGTGTTCATCGTTAGTGGTACTAGGTGAATATGTTTATCGTTTCAATTCGATTGTCTATGGTCGTTTGTCACCGGTTCATGGTATGACGGTGAATGTCAAATCTATAATAGGAGTTAATTGGTAAACGTGTTTAGAAACGGTTGGGTACCACGTTTTCATTCACATAGGCATAATTGGTAATTGGATAATCAAGCAAACTAATTGTTGGGGAGATTTTCTAGGCATTGGTGGTACCGGCTTGGGTAATTAAACTAGCAACTTAGGTGTTGGGTGATTTGCGAGCGGTTGGTGGTACCACGCGAGCATTTTTATCCTTTCACGATTATTTTGTCAACTCTAAAGAATTTGATCTTTAACGTGTGCAATCATAGCTGAAGTCAAGTGGATTCGAAGTGGATGATCTTTATTTATATTGTTTGAACTTTCTTTACTTTTAATTGTCTGTCATTTCAATTTCTTTAATTTCAAATTGTCAAAGTTAGGTAGCAATTCGGCTACGGTTCCATCCTTTTTCTAAAACTACTTTAGCAAACAATTATTTCAAAACCAATCCCTGCGAACGATCTCGGACTTACTACTTACTATACTATATGCGATCAGGTCCACTGCCTGAAAGTGTGTAGTAGTCGGTTTTTAGTGGGTACTTGTTTATAAATTTTACAAACTCGATTTCACACATCAAGTCTTCTAATGTTTGGCATGCTCGACTTGGTCATGTGAATTTCAATTCAATGCGTCATTTAATTAAGTTAAATTATATACCATTTTTTACCATTGAATCTAATTATAAATGTCCAACTTGTGTTGAATCAAAACAAACCACGAAATCTTTCAAATCAATTGAACGAAACATCGAGCCACTTGATTTAATCCATACCGATGTATGTGATTTTAGAACAATTCTCACTCGTGGTGGTAACAAGTATTTCATCACATTTATAGATGATTGTACTAGATATTGCTATGTATACTTGCTAAAGAGCAAGGATGAAGCAATAAACAAGTTTGTCTTGTACAAGAATGAGGTTGAGAATCAACTCAACAAAAAGATCAAACGATTAAGGAGCGATAAAGGAGGTGAATATGTTTCTCCTTTTGCTGAAATTTGTGCTCAAAATGGTATTATCCATGAGCAAACAGCTCCTTATACCCCACAAGAAAATGGCATTGCTGAAAGGAAGAATCGAACTCTTAAAGAAATGATGAATGCCATGTTAATAAGCTCGGGTTTAGGCCAAGACATGTGGGGAGATGCCGTTTTATCGGAAAACTATCTTTTGAACAAAATTCCTTTCAAGAAAAAGGATGTTACACCTTATGAAGTTATGGTTTAATAGAAAACCATCCTATAAATTCTTGAAAGTGTGGGGTGTTTAGCAAAAGTGGTGGTTCCACCACCAAAAGTTCAAAAGATAGGACCAAAAACTGTTGATTGTGTATTCATTGGATATGCCCAGCATGGTAGCGATTGTGAATCCTCATATCTTGCTGAACATAGTAGTGCATATCAGTTTCTAGTACACGAGTCTAAGAACCCAGGAATACACAAAAACAGCATACTTGAGTCAAGGAATGCATCATTCTTTGAGGATGTGTTTCCTCATTTGGATAAAGGAAAAGCTACTACAGCAACTCCAGTTGATAAGATTGTTCGAGATGAGCATCAAGAACAATCAGAAGATGAAGAAGTAGAACCGCGAAGAAGCAAAAGGCAAAAGATTGAAAAATCTTTCGGGCCTGATTTTGTTTCTTATATGGTTATGAGTGAACCTCAAACATATAATGAAGCGGTTACTTCTCAAGAAGCGCCTCAATGGAAAGAAGCCATCAAGAGTGAAATTGATTCTATTTTGCAGAATCATACTTGGGAACTAGTTCATCTTCCACCTGGTTGTAAACCACTTGAACATCGTTGGATATTCAAGAAAAAGATGAAAGCTGATGGCTCTATTGATAAGTACAAGGCAAGGCTTATAGTCAAAGGATATAGACAAAAGAAAGATCTTGATTACTTTGATACATATGCGCCTGTAACTCGAGTAACTTCGATCAGATTGGTGCTTGCGATTGCAGCATTGAGAAATTTGGAAATACATCAAATGGATGTAAAAACAGCCTTTCTCAATGGAGAGCTAGATGAAGAAATATACATGGAACAACCTGAGGGTTTTTCCGCTCCTGGCCAGGAGGACAAGGTTTGTAAACTTGTCAAGTCTTTGTATGGATTGAAACAAGCTCCCAAACAATGGCACCAAAAGTTTGATCAAGTTATGCTCGACAATGGTTTTAGGATCAATGAGTGTGACAAATGTGTTTATGTGAAGGACATATCTAAAGGATATGTGATACTTTGTCTATATGTCGATGACATACTCATTGTGGGTAGTGATGATAGTATGATCAGATCTACCAAAGATATGTTGAAAGCGAGATTTGACATGAAGGATATGGGTTTAGCAGATGTCATTCTTGGAATGAAAATTACTCGAACCCAAGATGTCTAGTGTTAAGTCAATCTCACTATGTGGACAAGATCCTTGAGAAATTCAGTCCCGAGGACTCAAGAGTAGCTCGATCTCCAATAGATACCACGCAACATCTATCGAAGAATAGAGGTGAAGGTGTTGCTCAATTGAAGTACTCAAGGGTAATTGGCAGCCTAATGTATCTCATGACAAGTACTAGGCCAGACTTAGCCTATGCTGTTAGTAGGCTAAGTAGATATACTAGTAATCCTAGTTCGGAACATTGGAAGGCTATGACTAGGTTACTAAGATACTTGAGATATACAAGGAATTATGGGCTGCATTTTGGCCGAGATCCAGCTGTATTGGAAGGATATAGTGATGCTAATTGGATATCCGATATAAAAGATTCCAAATCCACATTGGATATGTGTTTACTATTGGAGGAATGGCTATAGCTTGGAAATCATCCAAACAAACGCTCATTGCTAGATCCACAACGGAATCTGAATTTATAGCATTGGACAAAGCTGGGGAAGAAGCAGAATGGCTACGACATTTCTTGGTATATGTTCCAAAATGGCCAAAGCCAGTGACGGCTATTTGCATACATTGTGATTGCCAATCGGCTATTGGTAGAGCTCAAAATACAATGTATAATGGCAAGTCAAGACATATTTTTCGTAGGCATAATAGTATACGACAACTGCTCACAACAGGGGTTATCACTATTGACTATGTGAGGTCAAAGGATAACATTGCGGATCCGCTAACTAAAGGTTTAAGTAGTGAGGCAGTTTATAAGTCGTCAAGGGGAATGGGGCTAAAGCCCATTGAGTAAATTTGTACGAAGGAAAACCTAACCTAGAAATAAATGGAGATCCCATGATCTAGGTTCAATAGGACAACCTAATTGTACGAATAGAGGAGGTCACTGTGGGGGAGCACCCCAAAACAACCAAGGGAGTTTGCAGTCACTGTGGGGGGAGTACCCACCACAATAAAGTGAGTTACAAGTTTCCTAGCCCATTCCTATATCAAATCAGTGATATCATAGAGGTTAAGCTTATAGCTTTTAATGATTGTGAGCAATCACCTATGTTAGAGAGAAGTGTGGTCGCTTCGAATGGAATTGGGGGGCGCAATTCCTAGAGCTCTCGCAGAACCAGGATAGTGTTCCATGACCATAAAGGACGCGAAAGTGAGGAGTTATCAAGACTAGGGAAAGTATTGTGTGATGGTAATAACGTCTACGTAAAAAGGGGTTAGTTCAAAGACATCGAGTTCTACTAACCACTGGGAGACTAAGTACACTCACAAAGGAAAGTTCAAATGGTAAAACCTACTTCTCCTGCAATACTCGACTGTCGGAAATATATCTTGAGTATGAGAACATTGATATCTATTCATGTGGGGGATTGTTGGATAATTTATGTTAAATGTATTTCATGTGTTGAAATATACAATTATCTTAAACATAAATTGATCAATGTGAATAGATATCTAATATTGGAAGGTTTAAAGTGTGTATTATTTAATGTTTAATAATGTGGGTTTGTCCCACATTGCTAGTGGAATAAATATTAAGTGTGTTGGCAAGGAGAGTGCGAAGCACCGGACGCGCCCTTGCCCGCGCCCGGGACCGGGTCGGGGTGGGTCGAGGTCGTGGGCGATGAGGCGTAATGTGGCGTTTTAGTGGCGCACTTTGCACTTAGCACGCTCGCATCGCCGCGAACCGCTTTAGAGCCGCCTTTGTTTTTGGCTCAGCTCGGCTTCATCGCTTAGTGGGTCAAGTGGTTCCTGGTTAGACACCTGGTGCCACTTGCTGTTGCTCTTGGTTTAACACCTGTTGCAACAGGTGTTACAACCAGATGTAATATACTTGTATTACATACAAGTATCATGCAACAACACCTACTACTACAACACTTGCAAAAATCTGAAAACACTACATGAACACACACACTTCGACATTCTGGATCATCAACAGAATTCTTTTCTTTCTTTCTCCTCCTTCCAGTATCTTATTCAAGGTATAATTCTGGGTGATATGATTACTCCGGCAGTACTAATTGCTTAGGCTGTTGTACCCTGGAAAACTGACGGGTTCGCTTGGGTGGCCCGAAATCAGTTTTAAGGGACCTTGGTTTAACCATATCCTCAGCCAGAGTGCCCTTTTCTGTTTTGTTTTCTTTGTAGTTGTTTGTACAATTATCAGTTGTATTGTATCTTGTAATTGTAGTTTCCTTTCTTTTGTATGTAATTCAAATATATTGTAATAAAATTATATTTTGTGAATGGTGTTCCTACAATAGTTAGGCTAGAAATCCATTTGAAGTTTGCATTTTTATGTACGTCGACTTGATAATTAAGAGAAATTTAGAAGGGGGATGGTTAGCAAAAAGTCCTATAGACGAAAAGAAGGAGTGTCGATCTTATATCGTTGACATATACTTTCTTAATGTGTAATAAAAAACTCAACACATAAAACTATGATGGTTGAAAATTCTAAATATCGATCCCATCTATTTTTTCAAACTAAGTGTAATTTCGATATTTTGTGTTTGTTTTCACGATATAAGTTTTAAGTTTTAACCTACGACCCAGAATATTTATATGTGGCCGAGATTTGCAAACGATTAGCTAGTTCAATTCGAGAATGATTCACTCGATCATTTTTTAAGTTTGTGGATCTGCCTGGATAATTTTGTGAACAATAATAGAATGAGTTTCTAGTTGATAAAAAGGCACAATTTCACAACTTTTTTTTTTTTTTTTCAGTTCAATGCTTACACAAAGTCACATACAGAAGTAGTCCCTTAATTAAAGATTGATCTTCTCTCCTTTTTTCAGATTAAAAGAATTGAAAAAAGAAGAAGAAGAGATGATATGCAGATGATTTCAAATTAAAATATGTTTTAGTATAAGTTACATTTTCTTGGGAATATGCTATTTTGGTGATACATTATAGTGTTATAAGATCCTTTTTTGGACAATACTACATACAGCCAAGAAGACCATGGGTCATTTTAATTATCTCACAGAGGAATGATTAAAAAAAAGTGACGGTATGGTGAGCAACATACCATGGACCTTTAGTAGAATGCACAAATTAAAGTTATCTGTATAATCACTATTCTACCTTCATTCCTGTTCATCTTAATATCATCTTTAAATGTCCATCAGTTTTTCCACACATATCACTTGTAACCATACTAATATAAAACTGATTGGATAAATACATAACACAAAGGTACCTTCAATTCGTATACCAAATATGCATCCAACAATTAAGATTTATTAATTCTTCATGTTTGTTAGACATATATATATAACAACAATTTTTTTTATAAAAATATAAAACATATTTCCAAATCTCCTCGATCATTAATACTTCCAAAAACATCCACTATCCACCAACTTGTAAAAGGATATTATAGTACATGCACAAATTCTATTAGCCTATAAACGAAATAGATAATGATGTAAAATAACAATCTTATTTTTTTAAGCAGCAAAATTTTATTTGCACAGGGCACATCCACAAAACGCCGAAAAATTACATCAAGTAGTACGAGATAGTAAGCCAAAATTGCCACACAAATTAATTGGTCTTTTAAAGTTTTAAACGATTATATATATAACATAAATATATATTGCATGACTTAATCAATTAAAAAATATATTGCATGACTCGAATACTAAAAAGAATAGTAAAATCTTGTTAAGTTGAGTATGATATATGATATATTTTTTTTGCAAACTTGTGATAATGGAAGAGAACTCTGAAAACTTTAGTTGTATAGTATATGGAGAAGCCAAATGGCAAATGCAATGGAAACCTAAATTGTGTCGAGTCGCATGCTCGTAAACTAAGTTATGAAATGTTTTATCCAGCTTAACAAGGTTTTACCGTCTTTTTAGATATTCGATGTATATGATAGTTAAAAAGATACAAATATAAAAAAACGTTGATTAACTGAAGTAAAATAGAATGATTATTAAAAAAATGCCAAAAAATATGTAGTTACTTTAGATCATTACCCTTAAACAAAACTAAAAAGGAATCAAATTTGACCCAAATGGAGCCAAACAACTACGAATGGTTGACACTTTTGTTTAATATGAACATTCAAGTTTTAAATCCTTGTATTGATTAATGAAATATACTACTAGTAGTTTAGTTAAAAGTGCGATTTTGGAACAACTTTAAAATCATATTTCAAACCTTGCTAACATACATGACCTATATATAATGTGCTCTGGCCAGAAACCGTAACTAAGTGAATCTAAATACGCTATATGTTATTTACCGGAGGTTCTTGGTTAGTTGCAGATATAATAATGTGTCATGAAACCAATTATAGTTTCCTGATCTCGACAAGTTCAGTTCCGCCAAAGTGGAAAACAATTAAAGAGTAACACATGTTGTTCTTAATGGATATAGCAGAGATACTAATGAGAATGTCTATTTATGGTGAGAATTTAATGATGTAAGGTGACCCATCAAATTTATTCCATTCTAGCAATCTTTTCTACATGGGTTTGTTAGGAATTGTGGTCTAGCTTCAGTTCTTAATATGTCTTCGTATATATATAGGCCCACAGATGAAGACTGTAAATCACATGTTCAAATCTTGTCAAAGATAAGTGAAAAAACTACCTTGTGATCAATATATATAATAAGAATGGTGAGTCACCGGACATGAGTAATATGTTGTGTGCTCTTTGGGTATCAGAATGGTATATGGAACCAGAGAGTTCCTAGTTATTTACCTTTTTTTAATATACGTACTGGAAAAAAAATTGTCAACTTAGAAGACCATTTTCGTAACTTTCAAAAGCTATATGGACTAAAAGTAAAAATCTCAGAAACCACAAGGTCCGTTTTGGTATGGAATCCAAGGTTGGGTGTGTACGTGTTATCGTTTGGTTCCGTTAGGCTTTCTTTTTCTACTTTTTGATGGGAAGAAGTCGTTTAGGTTGGAGACAGGTGAGTGTACTTTTCAATTTTGAAGCATCAATCACGTGTGGTGTTCGGTCACGCAGGAGGAGTGATGAATATTTATAAATGTTAAATTTTAACAAAAGGGTTGGGTGGACAGCACACACCAAAAGGCACCAACGTGTCACTTAGTAGATAAACGTGTTACCTAAAATTGGGTTGGGTAAAGGTAGGGTCCAACCTCTCGTTAAACATACAAGTGCCCTCCTCCTTTTAATCAACCATTCATCTTTCATTTAATACCCAAAACAAAAACCATTACCTTTTCCCCACCTTCCATACTTTGTAGTACTAATTCTTAACACATCCTGTTTTCCGTAAATGATATTTAAACATGTAATTTGTGCTAGGGTTGCATTTGTTACGTGACTTGACTCAATATTTTAAGACACGAGATGACGACAATCATGCACCCATTTACGCTACGTTTCCGAAGGTGCCCTTCCTTTTCAAAAGGATTATAAAGATAAATATGTATAGCTATGTGCAACATCATTATTAGATTCAAACTAATTAGAATGTCTAAGTCAAAACCAAATAAATAACTGTAATCTTTTACTCGTTTTCATTTTTGTCACATTGTTTAAAGTGTATATAATATACGGGTGCATATTTGATAATTAATCGATGGGAATATTTCTTGATCAAATATTTTAAATATAAATTTATATATTTATATATATATTCTTCTAAGTCAAGGCATTAAGACAACGACAAATCATCAATATCAATATAATATGCGCAAACCATAAGTCTAAACACGCCATCTGTAATGTTGTTATGATGTAGTTAATGATAACAAAGTTTACGTGGCTTGAAACTAATAACACCCCATTATGACTAATCACGTTCATCCAAAAAAATTAAGATTGTATCAATGAATGATTATTATAATCTTGTTATGAATTCATTGATTGTGGCTATCCACATCCCGTAACTCATACTCGTTTTGTATTCCATCCATTATTAATGTATTGATTGTATTAATGTCATGTAGCCTATATATATAATGGCTTTTGTGTATGTTGAATTAGATCAATGGAAAATCATTCTTCTATTCTATCTATTGTGATATTATATTATACTTTGCTATTAGGTCGTTGTTTTACAACACGTTATCAGCACGAAGCTTTCGAAAATCCAAGTTTAATCGTTGGTTGAGGTTTCTAGCTAATTGTTTATGTAGGCGTTTTCTTTTCGACGGGTTCACAAAATTGAAGAAAAGGATGATACACACAGAATATACATGCACCATAATATGAAGCGATATCATCCAAAAATTGAGGTTTGTGATATATATACTATTCGGATCATCATTGAGGTAATCAATGGTTGCATGAATGCTTTATGTAAGGAGAATTGATATAAAGGTTTGAACGAAGTTTTAGATTATTTGACGATCTTGAATTGCTATTTTCAGTTATGATCATCATTGCGGTAAATTAATTCTTAACCTTGACACTTTGATCTACTAATTTAGTTATTCATCTATATGATAGTCTTGTAGAATTTGGGGTTTAAAATTACTTTCTGACCAATACCTTAATTCAAGTTCATATCACTATATCTATTTCTTCCGTGCCGGTGTTTTGCTCCCATTTTATGACACGTTTTCACGTTTAATGCTTGATGAACCAATAATAAAATATAGTGAATTCCATGAAATATTTTTGCTATCTTTTCTAAATTTGAGACACAGTATTTATAAATCTTATTATATCTTGATACATGAAGAATGAGGTTTGAATTTGATTCATGATAGATCCCATAAGCTTTTGTATTCGTATTTTTTACTTTAGACGTACGCTTCTTTTACTACTCGTATTAGATTGTATCTAGTTTTATAGGAGTGTTATTGTTTATCTTGATTTATATATCCATTAAAATTGCCAATCTTTTATTACATGCGATAAAAATCGGTTCTGAGATGTTTACTACTATGACACGTTGAAGATTCATCGTTGTTATATCAAGACTTTTAGAACAAGTTCCCTGATTTTTGTTTGTTAGTTATGAATTATTTGGTTTTGCATATATTACTTTGGGACTTTAAATGAGAGGTACACTTTTCTACATGTATATCGTAATGTCATTTACAAATGTTATATGATGATATTAGATGATTATAATATTCGGTAATTGACAATAAGCTTGTTTTGCTATTGTTTTGTTATTTCTACAAAACGCATGATAGATGATTTGAATTTATTACTGTTAATGGCAATCGTTTGGAGATATTAATAATGAATGATGAATTAAAGATAATATAATGATATGGTTTTGATGATATATCCATATGGCTTATAATACTAAATAAAAGGACTGATAAGTGTCATCAATTTTAATTATCTAGTTAGATACAACGTCAATCTTGAAATTGTGACCATCGATTTAACTCAAACTCTTAAATCCATAAAATCAAACTAATATACAAAATGTTTTTAGATCTAATATATGGATTTGCAATAATTTGAAAGTTAGAATTGGATTATAAATGGATCATGTGTTAATTACAAAGCAAGTGTCTGCATCTTTATAGAGAATAATTGAGTGAAAGGCTTTGATTATTAGCATGTATGGTATGGATCTTGTATATATTCAACTTTCTGATATTTGTTTACTGCATATCTATATGATAGCAAGTTAGCGACATTAGAAAATTTATATTAATAGTTTTCAGTTGATAACTTTTGCAAATGATAATATCTTGATTAACCACATGAAATTTAATGTAAAGTACCAAACGTTTGTTATATTTTAGAGTTATTATATTTGAAGAAGCTTCTTTTTGTTGTGTCGTATCCTAAAGTATTAACTGATCAATCATAAAATATGTGCAATTTGAATTGTATGCTCATTTTATATGGCTATAGGTCAGCATAATATTATGCTTAAGTGTATTAAATTATTTGAAGGCTCTAGAGGAATTATTACAAATTTGTCAAGAAAATATATTGAGACACTAAATTTTTGGTATTAGGTTACATTCTATTTTATGAACCATGATTATTTGATTAGTGACATGGTTAGGATGATTGGGTAAAATGTCACTGATATAAGAAGATCAATATGAAAATTACATTTGTGTAAACGTGGGATCATACATGAAAGATATATGTGAAGGTTGCTAAGAATGATGGTATATGAGATTAAGAAAGATATATCTTAATTAACTTGAATTATTTCGAGTTTGGTATATATGTGTAAGTTATGTGGTTGTATATGCTTACAAAACACTTCACTGAATGATTAATGACATATATATGTTTAGCATTTTGATATTGCTAAGGCTAATATAAATATTATATTATATTATGCGAAAGCCCAAAAAGAGTGTAAATCATTTGAAAGAGTATTTAGAGTTTCAAAGTACCAATGTACTAGTTCTCCAATATGATTTATAAAATTAAAAAATAAATAAAATAAAAAATTGTCAAGTGCAATGGACACACATGTTTATGAATCAAGATTATATGATTGATTGGCATGACTGGGTAGACCATCCCGGTCAATGATGATGTGAAATATATATATATATAAAAGGGTAAGAGATTCTTAAATATATATCTAATGATGATGCGAAATATATATATATATATATAAGGGTTAAGAGATTCTTCAAAGTGTTTATCTAAATTGTACGTGGTTATTGCTCAATAAGAATGTATGTGTCAAGTACAATAAGGATTAAATACCTAAATGGAACATATGCAAAGGAGATGTAATTAGGCCTATACATCGTCCATCAAAAGACCATTTAGTATTTTAAATCGATGCATCGTCTAAATGGGTCATTAAAGTCGCAACGTGAAGTTTGCGTGATTACTGCTCATCCTATAAGATTGAGAGCATGTTCCATATTAGGCTATTATGATTAATACTATAATGATCATTTGAGAGCAAAATAGTTTGGGGCCATGTTATTTAACATGCAAAAATATGTATTCGCATCATGCCAATAGTTTATCGTATTTCCTCCCCATTAAGATTGGTTTATGGTCAGAAACCAAGTATGTCTCATATAAGAGTTATTGGTTGTGCGGTATTTGTTGTTGCTCCACCTTAACGCACAAAGGTGAGACCTCAAAGAATGTTGGAAATAATGTTGGGAAATAAGCGTGCCTTGGAAGTGTGTAGGCTCATGCTTTGATTCAGTTCGAAACTGTCTGACTAACTAGACAGTAGTATAGCTGTTTTGGGTATGAGTTAAAACATGATAGAGGTGAACGTAGTTGATAAATCCATCATTGGGATATTTGTTTATGGTTTATGTTTCCCATCGACATTATTTAGTTTTCCCAACATTAGGGGGAACATTAGGGAGATATGAAAAGCAGCTTAAAAATTGGAATAAGCAAAAGGTGAATTATCAAAGATCCTCACGTCAAATAATATGAATATGATGTTCATGAGATAATTCATATATTACATTTAGTAATTGCAAGATATGTTGACTGACCAAAAGGAAAGTGATCAAATTATATACAGCTGCTAATGCTCCGATCGGTAATGAGTATACATTTGTTTGAAGCATAGTACGTAAGTCGATTCCAAATAAAATTCCTCGAAAGAAAAGGAGCAAGAAAATAAGATGGTCAAATTCGATATATGAAAGACCCCATTAAAGATTATTGATAAAAATAGACATGAAGGTTTTAGAGAAACCCCAGGTACCTGAAAAAGTGATATTAAACATTGAGATCTCAATAAACAATGTCATGTCTATAGAGTTATGGAATCGATCGAATAAGTAAAATCGACGTCGATAATAATTTTCAATTTGATATAGCGCTAAGTACTATGAATAAATATGAGGATCTTGAAATCATGCATGAAAATGAAGTTCTATGATTTATATGATTGGCCAAAAGGAAAAGACGCAAAAGTTGGACCTCGAGTCTGTACACCTGAAAGTGTAACGTTTTCTGATATAATTGATGAGTGCGAAAAATAAATGACAAACTTACATGTATGATACATAAGGCATAATCTTCTAAGTAATGGACATCCAAGATGAAGTATTACGAATAAATATATAGTAGTTGTCCATATATGATATAACCGGGTCATTGAGAAATTTATTTTTTTTCGCAAAAGATATAGACTTGATTACTATGAGTTTTATTCTCACGTGGTTGATGCAACTATTGACATCTTATAAGCCTGACAATATAAAATAATATTAAATAGCGTCTTATGGATGATTTTGAGCTCAAAAGATATTGTTAATCCTCGGAGGATGTACATATACAATGCATAGAGCATTATTCTTTAAATTGCAATATTGCTTGAAGTATATAAAATGCATGGAGCATATCTAATGACCCAAAGTTGCTACAAACATGTTTGAAAGGTTCTTGAAAATTACATGTAGCAAATATAATATGTAAGTCTATAATAGACATTTGGTCAAATCTCTTTGAATATTTAGCTTGAAGTTATGAAATTTATTTGCACGAGGATATTAAAGAAATATAAAACTTGAATGACTTATGAGTGCAAAAGATCTGTGGGCAATAATCTGTTTGAAAGTGTGATATGGAAAATCTCGAAAAACAAAAGCAAAATAGTTACTCAAAAGGAATTTATATGATGAGGAAAATATTTTTGTGAGTTATATTTATTTATTGAGTATACTAACTACCTTGTATATGTGGTCTTTTGGTATTGATAAA
This sequence comes from Erigeron breviscapus, assembly GCA_034093135.1. Taxonomy (NCBI): domain Eukaryota; kingdom Viridiplantae; phylum Streptophyta; class Magnoliopsida; order Asterales; family Asteraceae; genus Erigeron; species Erigeron breviscapus. The sequence goes on along the minus strand of CM067169.1, from coordinate 16,106,803 downwards.
GATCACTTGTTATTAACAAACATGATATTGATAAAGATCACTTTAAGGTGGAGATAAATTCTTCATTCAAAATACTATATTTGAGTAGCATCGGATAACTATTAACGTATATTCCAATATATATTGTTTTTCGTTATTTTAGTAAAGATAGATATTTCATCCCATGAGAATGTAATAAGAATGAGTAAAACATATATATTATTACCCTCGAGGCGATAAATGTATATATATACACATTATACTAACCTATCAAAACAATTTTAGTTTGTTTTGATAATGCAGGATGATCGATTACAAACGAATTTGTATATATATGTGCTTACATCAAGTTTGTGATATATCATAAGAGAACAACATTACCAAATCAAGATGGAGATAATGCGTAATGGATTTTTCAAACTACTGGAATCGTATACCAAAAGAAGCTTGTACACAATATTAATTACCTAAGGAGCTGAAGTGATGCGATCATCAGGGGGAGAAGATACGCGCTGCACTCTTTTTCCCTTGGTCATGGTTTTGTCCCATTGGGTTTTCCTGACAAGGTTTTTAATGAGGCAGCATCCCTAAGCGTATCGAAATAACTATGTACTCTTTTTCCTTCACTAGGTTTTTGTCCCATTGGGTTTTTCCCTAGTAAGGTTTTAACGAGGCATATTCTTTTGACCGGTGGATAGCCAAGGGGAGTGTTATGAATTCATTGATTGTGGCTATCCACATCCTGTAACTCATACTCGTTTTGTATTCCATCCATTATTAATGTATTGATTGTATTAATGTCATGTAGCCTATATATAATGGCTTTTGTGTATGTTGAATTAGATCAATGGAAAATCATTCTTCTATTCTATCTATTCTCTCTATTGTGATATTATATTATACTTTGCTATTAGGTCGTTGTTTTACAACAAATCTTATATAATTTTATTGTGATGACTTATTGAAAAATATTTTGTGTTGACTTTTGTGTTTTGTAATATATATTATTATAATATAACAATTAAAATAGCAAAAGCTACAGTAACCAGGTGTTGACGTCATCATGACGTCAGCTATTTTGTCTTATTCCTATTTTGTCTTTTTTCGTTTTTTTTATACGATAGTATACTTTTAGAGTTTCTTATTTTTACCACTTAACTTTACGTTTTATCACTTTAGTCTAACTTTTTGTATACAAGTATAATTTACTTTTCAATTAACTTTGGATTTTAACTTTAATCATCAAATCTTTTTTTTTTTTTACTTTCTTTCTCTTATCTTTAACATCAAACTTGTTCTCTTTTTCCTTCACTAGGTTTTTGTCCCATTGGGTTTTTCCCTAGTAAGGTTTTAACGAGGCATATTCTTTTGACCGGTGGATAGCCAAGGGGAGTGTTATGAATTCATTGATTGTGGCTATCCACATCCTGTAACTCATACTCGTTTTGTATTCCATCCATTATTAATGTATTGATTGTATTAATGTCATGTAGCCTATATATAATGGCTTTTGTGTATGTTGAATTAGATCAATGGAAAATCATTCTTCTATTCTATCTATTCTCTCTATTGTGATATTATATTATACTTTGCTATTAGGTCGTTGTTTTACAACAAATCTTATATAATTTTATTGTGATGACTTATTGAAAAATATTTTGTGTTGACTTTTGTGTTTTGTAATATATATTATTATAATATAACAATTAAAGTAGCAAAAGCTACAGTAACCAGGTGTTGACGTCATCATGACGTCAGCTATTTTGTCTTATTTCGTTTTTTTTATACGATAGTATACTTTTAGAGTTTCTTATTTTTACCACTTAACTTTAACGTTTTATCACTTTAGTCTAACTTTTTGTATACAAGTATAATTTACTTTTCAATTAACTTTGGATTTTAACTTTAATCATCAAATCTTTTTTTTTTTTTTTTTTTTTCTTTTTTTTTTTTTTACGATAGTAAACAACCGCCTGTTACGAGAGCCAGTCTCCTTTCACTGCTGTTGCGATTCACCAAAAACAACCACCACTGGTAACAATCAACAGGAACAACCACAACCACAGGCTACTTTTACCGCAAATTTAACTTTACCAAAAGTTAGAACTTACACACAAAGTTAAAATAAACAACTTGAAAATATGTTGATTTTGCAGCTTTCTTTAGGTGTGTTTTGTTAAAATATTTGGGTAAATAAATACTCAACAACATACAAAATAACATTAGGTAAATCAAATAACCACAAATCTGCAACAACAATCTTTGCTTGAGAAAACTAACACAAGAAACCATATCTTACATACAAGAAGAAAAAAACTTTATGTTGCTGAATCATTCACTTGCGGGAATCTTTGTTACAAATAAATACTCTTTTTTGTTTCTAAAAAATTAACATTGTTTTGTCTTGAGAGAGATAGATAGAACAGAGAATTTGAGAGAGATAGATAGAACATAGAAAGGGATGGAAATATGGAACACAAGGAGAGAAGAAAAATTGAAATGGAAAAACAAAGTCTACTTTGACATAAAAACCATCAAATGGTTTTGTGAAACGGTGAGCCACATGTGCTTTTGTACCAGACATGACATCTGTCCCTTTGCATGATAATCATATTTTTATTTTATTTATTTATTTAAAAGTTGTAAGTATAATTTAATTCTACAAAAATTTTTAACTTTAATTATCAAATCTTTATTTTTTACTTTTTATCATTTATTATAAGGTTTTTAACTTTTTCCAACTTTGGCAGTTCAATATTTTAACTTTCTACCCCTTATAGTAAACTTTAAGTGTCCAAACTTTTGGGTAATGCTATATGTATGTTTGCATGATGCGACGGCGATCCGGGGCAATGCCCGGGGTTAAAATTCTAGTTTTATTACATTTATTAACAAAATCCACTATTCTTAGTACAATGGTTTCGTATATAAATCATAACAATAGCAATAGCAATATATATAAAACGAATAACAGTCTTACACAAACTCGAGAATAAGTATTGTCGTACATTATTGGTTCATAAGACAATGCACAAATTCTCGTATTGTGATTCGGTAACGAGTGGAATACTTACAATGGCTGGCTTGAGAACCTTCTAGGTTCTTGTCCATGCCTCAAAATATAACATCCCAAAATCCAAAAGTTTATTATAGTTTATCATGTTAATAAGTATTACTTAACGATTTGTTAGATAAGTTAGAAAAAGAACAAATTCTCAAATAAATACTAGCACGGTACTCGTGTAATGTGACGGACTAACGGTGGTTTTGACGGCGACGATGTGGTGGTGGGGGACGATTGTTGGTAGTGGAAGCAGCGTCAAGTGATGTAGATAATTGATGTAATGGGTTAATGATGATATTTTAAAAGATAAAGTACTAATAGTGTAATTTAATTATTAAATGTATTTTAGACAATTTTCCCACGTAACTTTAAACAAGAGCTGTTTTTTTTATAAGATAACATAGATAAAACCAAGAGTGTTATGTTATAGAGGGAGGGACTAAATTGCCAAACTGTCCAAACATTGGGTTCGTGCCAACAAATATTTAGCAAAAGGCTAGAGCCTAGAAGTGTAAGTGGAGTGGATTCAGATGTTCAATTCTTTAAGGCGTGTGTGATCCCGACCTACTAGCTGACATCTCCACCAGACTATTTGCAGCGATAATCGGCTGCAAATAGTGGTGTTTTGTCCATATCCAACTATTTGCAGCGATTATCGCTGCAAATAGAGGGGGGCCCGATATTTCTTTGCCAGATTTGCCATTATTGGCAGGGGGCCCGCACTATTTGCAGCGATTATCGCTGCAAATAGTCGTAGTGGTCGAGATACTAAAAAAAAAGGTTGGGATCCATGAGGCGTTAATTTAAAAAGAGTGTTTTATTTTTACTGAGAAAGACTAAAATGAAAAACAATAAATAACTAAAATTATTACAAACTCATGATCCATCAACTTATAACAAAAAAAGAAAGAAAAAACATAAATTTTTATATGATTGGTCCATCTAAATTTTCATGACATTTTATAAAATAGATATAACATTTCTCTTTAAAAAAAGACGTGTGTTTTCTCTCTATCCGGAAAATGGTGAGAAATATCAAAAGAAAGATTTGGAAATTAAGATTGATGATCAACGTGACATGATGATAACTTTAACTACTAAACCTTCCTTCCGTTTTTGATTTTGTAAATACCCAAAAGGTATAACATGACGTGTGGAATTGTGATTGGAGTGGGGTCATAAACTAATTCCATTCTCATTGATCTAAAGAATTTAAAATGTGCATGATTTAAACAATAGCGAAAGTTAAATCGTGACCTGACAAAATCCAATGGCCAAAGATAAAGCCATAAATACGTCGAAATTTCATCAAACAACATAATTAAACTCGATCGAAATTTGAGTAAGAGGCTATCTCCAATGGGGGTGCCCTTAGGTGCCCTTTAATATCATTTGCGGTTTAAGCTTGTCCAAAACTAAGGATTTTTTGAAGGATGACCTTACCTAAGGGCATGCCCTTAGTTATCCTTACCTAATATATTTTTGTTTTTAGTTGGAGGTAAAATGATATGTAAGGATATCTAAGGATGTTTGTATGGTTGGAGATAAAATTATAGGATTTGAAGGATTTATAAGGATGTATAAGGATTTGTAAGGATATGATGTGGCAGCTCAAGGACGTCTTAGGACGTCCTTAGCATTGGAGATAGCCTAAGCTTGTATGAGTTAGGATTTTATCCAATTAAAGCTCAAACTATAAAATTGTGTTCAAAATAGCTGACAATTAACGGGTTTTTAGTTACATTGTTAAAGATTTAGAGTCAAAGATTAATAGTAGACAAGGACGATAATGCATGGACCGTTTAAGCGTATCATAGTCTTTCAATCGTTGTTTCTTCTCTTTCAACTATTCCAACATGTTGTCTGATCACACTTAATACGAATGGTCATCCGAAACGTTTGGTTAAATTCTTCTGCAACTTGTTTTGAATTGTTTGGCTCACAGCCGATTATCTATCTCTTTTCATCCTTTTTATTGAACAATCGTTGTTAGTCGTTGCTTATATGTTCGGTGGGTTTGTTGTGGAGAGTTTTCGACGTTAAATTAGAGGTGATGTACCAATTGGGTGGCAAGAGGGGCCAATGCCCCCTCGAAGTAATTTACAAAAAAAAAGGGAGCAATCTATTTATTTAGGCTGCTTGTTCCTGACGTATAATTAATTCTAACTTTTTATATTTTACTCCTTTTTTGATTTGTTTTTCATTACTTTTTTAATTTTGCTCCCTTTTAAAAATATTTTTTGTACCCCCTCTGCATTAAATGATTGGATCCTCATGTATTTATTGATCATGATTTTTAACATGTGTCGTATAAGCACATGTTAGTAAGTCAAAAAAATTTCGAAAAAAAAGTATCAACATTATTTTATCGAACTTGGAAGCAGTCTTTTTATCTAGGTAGAGGTAAGACTATCTACATCTCAACCTCCATCATACATCGTTGAGGTAATTGGACTCAAAACCAGTAGAAAACGATATTAGGTGTTACTTCCGTACTTTGTATAATTTTATAAATTTTCTTTTTCCATTATATCAAAAAATATTGGTCTCTTAACATGTATTCTTGGGACACACATTAGAAACCCGTGGTCGTAGTGCATTGATAATGAATTAGTCATGTATTTTGACATGGTTTCTATAGCTAATTAACCTAATTTCACTGTTGTAAGATCGTAATGGATCTTGAAGCTGATATTGAGAGGTGTTGCTGGTATCATAACTATTTTTTTTTTCTTTTGGTCTCAAATTTATTGTTTACTTTCCTATTTTGATATGTTTTAAAATAATTATCTATATTCAAATTTATATCATTAAATTATATATTATATATTTAAATGATAAGGTGACGATGATCGTATAATTTCTATCACTTCGTATAAACAATTTTGAGTGGGAGCACTGTTAAGATTATTTTTTATTACTGTAGTATTGTTTTTTAATATTAATGTTGTGATAATTAATAAAATGAAAATGGGAAGATGCATGTATGTATGGTGTGTTTTTCTGTGTTATTGAGAAATGGACGGCAATACTTAAAATAATTGGAAAGAAGAAAAAGAATATTTATTTTATTGTTTATAAAAGTGGAAACGTGTAGGGCGGAAGATGAAGAAGGAAAGAACCACGTCAGTAGATAAAAGCACGTGTCAAGGTACAGAGGCCTTTTAAAGCCCGTCTGATATTCCCAGAGGCCCTCCCTCAATCAAAACCTTGACATTTTGGTCCCACATGTGTCCCTACCTTCCAACTTGTTAAATTTTTGACTATTTTTTTTGAAAGGTGAATTTCGCTTGAAACTTCGTGTCGCGATTCGACAGCGAGAGGTCTAGCATACGTTGTCTTAACCGGGTCCGCGCTAGAGAGTTCCCTCGAAGTAGAAATGCCTATTTCAAATACCCAATGGGGGGAAAACCCCCTACTAATCCGCCCGAAGACACGACGATTAATATGGGTAAACCCTGTACCCTCAGACTTAAAACTGGGTATATCCAAGCCAAGCCATCATAGAAAGACTAACACTATCTACTACTTGCTTCTATAAACATTATTACTACTTTATTCATTCCATTTCTTTATCGGAAAATATCATCGAATTTCAATAGCCAGATTCTGTAAACATACTTTTCAATATTTTATATTTTAAATTTAAATGAATAGTATAATTCGAGATAAATCAAAAAATTCAACTCAATTCAATATCTAATACTCATGGTATCTATTTTTATTGTTTATACTTTATACTAGTGCTCAGGCCCGTCCAATGGACGGGTAGTCTCAAAATATATTAATCAAAGTTAAAAAATTAGAATTCAAGTGTATTAAATAGATAACAAATAAAATTAAAATAGCTAAAAATCAAACATAAAACAATTGAGAGTATGTGCTATTCAAAGTAAATGACTTATTTGAAGATAAAATTGTCACAGGTTTTGAAGAACTTCTTTGTAAACTACGTTCATTGTACGATTTGTTGGGCGTCCATCTTCGTCACAAATAAGGATTTTCAATCCTTTCCTGCTTTTAACCCTGGACATTGCAACGTATAGTTGGCCATGAGTGACTCCATATAAATATTGATTCTAGTTTACCCTTTTTTTTCAACTTTAGTTAAATTAAAATTTTTAATATTTGGATTAGCCAAGTCATATATCACAACTTAATTAATACGAAAGCTAAAAAAGAAACATACGAAAATTAACTCCATATAAATATCTTAATTAATACGAAAGCTAAAAAAGAAACATACGAAAATTAACTCCATATAAATATTGATTCTAGTTTACCCTTTTTTTTCCAACTTTAGTTAAATTAAAAATTTGCAGTTTCTTATATTCTAAAAGTGTAAACTATATAATTTGAAAAATACATACCAATTCATCAACAAAGACCATCTCGAACGTTTTGATTTTTTTTGGGTTGTTCCACTCCGGAACAGTCCATACATGCATAACACGGAGTCGTAGATGATGGTTAACATGTGTTGGTTTAAGCTCTTCAAGATGAACTAATGTGGTTTTATTTTTTGTTGTTGAAGAAGAAGTCATAACGAACCTATAATGGACAACAAACTAAATTAAAAGAAATAATAATAACAATAACATAAGAATTCAATGTTAAATAATATAATAATGATTAATTATAACCAAAGTATATAAATAATTATATTATGAGCAAAGTATATAAAAAGAAAAAACCTTTTGTAGTTGATCGTAGCTTCTATCTTTTGGTTGTCGTACGTGGGGTTTTTTTTGTTTATAATATGTGAAGGTGTTTTCTAGATTGTATATATATATATATATATATAATAAAATAATAGATAATAATTTAAAAAGGTCGGCTACCCCAACCCAAGATTATTAGTGTCACACATAAAAGAAGAAAATTGAGAAGTGTGGGCTCTTGGGGTAATGGCCGAGAGAAGAGAAAAGAAGCCCAAAAAGAATAGAAAAGAAGGTTGGTGGTCGTGTGGGCCGAGACTAAAAAGGAAACAATATATAATATAACTATTAATAATATTAATAAATATAAATAAATATTAAAAAATTAGAGGATTAATAAGGAGGGAGGATTAGGCTCAAGAGGAGATTAGGGGTGCCAAGTGTACCACAACCCCCTCTTTTAGTTATATTATAGATTGTCTCACGTTAACTATTTTATACGTTGTCATAACTCATAACATGTATATATCAATTGCATTTTCATCATAAAAATTAGAAAATAAATTTTTGATATAAAAGATATAAACCTTTTATGTACATTCCGACAACCATTAAGATTGTTATTAGAATAATCTTTTTAAAAAAATATAATACATCTCCATATATATTTATTTGATCAGATTATACCTTAATTATTATGATCAATATTTTCTATAGAATCAAAGTTGTTAGAAATATAACGTTTTATCAAATAAAGTTTTATAAATTTTATTCGATGAGACAATAAAATGAAACATAAAAATAATACGGGATGGGAATATAAGGCTGTTAAGTACTTAAGCTTAGGTGTGGAACACTCACATATTATTTTTTTAATCCATAAAATTCATGGGGGCCATGTGATTTAATTAAAATTCAACAAATATTAAAAAATTAGTATGTGAGGGGTTCTACACCTAAGCTTAGGTGCCGGACAACCTTATATTCACTTTTCCCAAAAATAATTTCAATTTATGTCTTAATATATATTATACTTATTAATGGACATTTTTATAAGTAAAAAGCAAAACATACATCATGTTATACATTTTGATTGTCAGGTTGTAAGATGCAACATTTTTTTATAATAAGTATACGATGTTCAATAAAAATTATTGAAATTGGTGATAATAATAAGTAAGTTTAAACAATTATCATTCAGTTAGTAAAAAACTTTTATCACATTAGTTCAACTAGTTGATGCATCTGTAGTTTTTATTAAAAGAAATTGGTTTATCTAAATAATTTTGTATATGTTGTTTCTATCATTAAAAAAATATCTTATTCATTTTTTTTAAAGGTGAATTTCGTTTAAAACTTCGTGTCTTGATTTGACACCGTGAGGTCTTAGCATACGTTGTCTTAACCGGGTCCGTGCTAGAGAGTTCACTCGAAGTAGAAACTATTTCAAATACCCGATGGGGGAAAACCCCCTACTAATCGCCCGAATGCACGACGATTAATAGGGGTAACTCTGCCCCCTCAGACTTGAATCTGAGTATACCCAGACCAAGCCCTCATAAAGAGACTACCTATGTTTTCCACAAGGCTTGAACAAGACCTCTTGAATAGGAAGATGACCTTTCAATCACTGAGCTAATGCTCAAAGACAAATACTCCGTATCTTATTCATTTATTTAGATGTTGTATATTGTAAAACAAGTATTAAAGTAAAATAAATAGGACACGATCTTGACCCTTAGATCATGGTTAGATTGATGCACGAAGATTCATGAAGCAATTGATGCACAACGATTTTCAGTGAAGAGAAACCTACTGTTTTATTTGTTTTACTTTAAAACTTATTTTATTTTACCTAAAACCCATTTATTTGATCAAATTTCAATTCGAAGTATCCATCATTTCATGAAAAATATCGGGTCGGGAAGTCCACAGTTTAGGCCGCCCCACATCCGTGTGATAATAGATAACATATATATTTCCTAGAAACAAATTTAAACCGTGTTAGCATGTGATTGGGCCACGTAATAGAAAGAGAAAAAGCATCCACGTGGTACCTTTGAGTTATCAACGCATGAAGATTTTATTTAGAAATCAACGGCACATATTCCATGTAATATAATGTTGAGATATCTACGTCACACCAACTACACATGTCGGATGAGTCTTCCCGTGACGGTGACGGGCAGCTGTCCGTCCCCACACCCCCTCTTCTCTCCAACAGGTATAATACGGTCTCTTCTCCATTCCCCTTTTTCTATCAATCAATAACTTTGTATTCTGGTTTCAAAAAAAAAAAATAACTTTGTATTTTTTTTTCCTCCATCATTTTTTCTACACACATATAAATATATATATATATATATATATATATATCTTTCGTATTGCAATTGCAAATCCATCAAGATATTTTGGTATTGATATTTTATAGATCGATCGATATGGCTGGTATGTGTTGTGGTGTTGTGGGAGACACAAAAACGACGTCCACAGTTGAACCCAGCAGTGGACGTCAAGGCAGACGTCGCCGGATGGAAATCCATCAGCTACAATTCTTAGCTGATGCAGCTTCTAAGGTTGTCATGCCGTTGCCTGAAAGTAGCAATAGAAAAAGAAGGAAAGTTGAACTATTAGAAGCGATTCCAAATACTACTACTACTAGTGGTGGTGGGGATGGTCATGATGTTACTCCAAAAATACAGACCGAGGAAGAAGTCGTTGGAACATCGTCGCAAACATTGAACGAGGATGTTTTGCAGAAAGAGATGTCTAGATTTGGTCTTACGGTTGTTTGTGGGAGAAGAAGAGATTTGGAAGATGCTGTTGCGGTTAAACCCTCTTTTTGTCAATCGGATTCACAGGATCTTCACTTTTATGGCGTGTACGATGGCCATGGATGTTCACATGTAATTAATTACTCGTACTTGTATTATTATATTGTCTAAACATATGTAATTAATTTGTAATACGTTTGTGTATTGATCGAATTGTGTTTCTTCTATTATAGGCGGCAATGAAATGCAAAGATAGAATGCATGAGATAGTGAAAGAAGAAGTTGAGAATAGCGAGAAACCAATAGAATGGAAAGAAACAATGGTGAAAAGCTTTTCAAAAATGGATAAAGATGTAACCGAGTGGAGCAATCGTGCATCTAGCTCAAATTGTAGATGTGAGCTTCAAACTCCACAGTGTGATGCTGTTGGATCTACTTCCGTAGTTGCCCTTGTAGCTCCTGATAAAATTATCGTCTCTAATTGTGGTGATTCACGAGCTGTACTTTGTAGGAATGGTGTTGCCATCCCCCTCTCAACGGATCATAAGGTATTAATTAACGACTATTCCTCTCGTGAATTACTATTGCACGGAGTATATTATTTCCCACATTTAAAACTAACATGTTTTGTTTTCAAATATATAGCCTGATCGACCCGACGAACTTGAACGAATTGAAAAGGCGGGTGGCCGTGTTATATATTGGGATGGTGCTAGAGTTCTTGGTGTGCTAGCCATGTCTAGAGCAATCGGTATGTTTAATTTTAACTATATATAATTTCGTTAACATATACATATATATATATATAATCAAGATCTAAGTTATGTATAAATATTTTTGATAACTAATAATTGTTTCATTATTATTTCCACAGGTGATAACTATTTGAAGCCATACGTGATACCGGAACCGGAAGTAACTGTAACAGAACGTACAGTAGAAGACGAGTGTCTTATCCTTGCGAGCGACGGCTTATGGGACGTCGTATCAAACGACGTAGCATGCAGCGTCGCTCGCATGTGTCTGAGCTCTCAGGAGGTTCCATCACCGCCGCGTTCACCTGGAAGTGAGCTAAACGTGGCGCGTGGTGAGAGCTCGGACAAGGCATGTTCGGATGCATCAATACTTTTAACCAAATTAGCCTTGGCTAGAAGAAGCACGGATAACGTCAGTGTTGTGGTGATTGATCTAAGAAGAAATCTATAACAATAATGACACTATTTGTTTTTATTAATAGAAATTTAAGCAATTTTTTGTTGTTTCTTTAACATTGTTTCATCAAATATGGAAAGGTTTGATGTATTATTGTTAACGATAATGATATTAATTATCATTATTATAAGTTGTATAGTTGAATTGAAGTATAATACTTGTACTTTTTTTTGTCATTTTGGATTGAATTAGTTAAGTGGATCAAAGTTAGTAATTATGTGGCCGATCAAGTCTAAGAACTAGGTGACTCATCGCAAGAGTGATAGTGACACGAATCAATTGAAAAATATTTTGGGGACCACTTAGATTTGCTCCAGCAGGATTTTTCGCATTGATGAAGCTGTATACGCGAGTCGTAGTATAAGTGTATTATAAAAGTTGTATTTGGTTCGTACTTTATAAGAAAGTTCTTGTTGTTATACAAATTTGCATATTACTGTATCTACTTTTGAGGAAACTAGAAGTTAGTTGAATCGATCGTATTTTCAAGTTCAAATCATTTATGAACTAAAACTGTTTCAAGATTTGGGAAATAGCAAGGAGACGTAAAATATGACGTTATGCCATTGATTTTTGGTTTCAGTAAGCCAACGGCTTTAACTTTTAACCAAGTGTCAAGATGGTTGTGTTGTGCTAAAGTAGTAAAGCTTATATTATATTATATTTATATTTATATTAAAAATTATAAATAGAAGCAATCATCTATACAATTATTTAAGATAATTTAAAGAAAATATTGTTGGATATTTTAGTGTAATTGGATTAACTTGTTTTGACCATTATTGTCATAATAATACATCATTTAGGCTTGGAGGTGCGGAGTGCACGCCTATCTGAATTTATTATGACAGCCCCTAAGGTACGGGGGTCCGGGGGCAGCGCCCCTGGGAGCGGGGTCCAAGGGGCGGCAGCCCCTGGCGGGGTCAAGGGGCAGAGCCTGATAATAAAATCCCGTACATGGTTGATGGTCCACATATTCTTCTCTCTCTTTTCTGGTTCATGCGCTCTTAAACAACACCCAGAAAATTTTAAATTTTCTGAATTGTATCCGATTGAATAGTTTGGGTGAACCGCCAAATTGATTCAATCTGAAAGTAATTACACGCCTTTCAAATTTTGATTTTATCCGGTTATCTGTTTGTTTTTGCGAAAGTCCCCAACAAAAATAATTTATTAGTTTAAATTATACACGAGAAATTTTGTTAAGTTACAGTACGATTAAAATATACAACTATCTCGTCTTCTTTTTGTTCACTAAAGACCGTGTACGGAAAATATGACGGTGTTAGATGATAATTTAATTTTTAGAAAAGAATAATAATAATCACTTTATTTTATGAGAAATGATTAATCCTTTTAAGAGGATTAACCTAATTATCCTTCTAATTTTCTTAGCCTAACACTTGTCAATTCTTGCATTTAATTCCCTCTAATTAGTAATTACAGCTTTAAAGTGTTTTTCTATTTCCCTATTTTACCCTTCATAATTCATCTAATATTATTTGTTTACATAATAATTAATCTAAAAAAATGTTTTAAGAGCCTTCCGAGTGTACATAGCTAATGAATTCATATACCCATAAAAAAATAAAACATAGAGATTTTAATAACAGTGTATCTATTCCTATATAATAACACTAACATATTATATAATAAACCATCCATAGGAATAACTAATACTATAATAGTAAGCCAAAAATTGAAATAAAAGTCCTCTACCTCCTGGACAAAGTAAGTCACCCTGACCCATAAGTCCATAACAACTAAAAAGCCAAAAATTGACTCCTTATTTTACTTTCTACTGCAAGTGAGTTCTATCCATGACCCACAATAACAAAAAAGCCAGATTTGACAAGGTACCAAATCCGATGACCAGAAATTGACACATACGAGTTGAGATATGGTTATTCATTGTGTTCAAATTTGAAAACAAAAGATAGATCCACACAAAAAAAAACCATGTAATCTAAGTCAAACTGTTACACCACCATGACACCATCTAAATGAGTACAGACACTCATTTCATGCATAAAACAAAAAAGCCATATCTATAGTTCACAAATGTAACTATAACAACGCATGAATATCCATGATCAATATTTGAACGCCAAAATCCATAATTAAACCTCTTGCAAAAATGAACAATCTGCAGCAAGATATTATAAGTTATTATGCATCCATAAAAGGCATATCAACAACCATACAGTATTAGAAAACTATTAGTTTTAAATCAGATAACTCACCTATTTTTGCTCACTTATTAAGATCAAAGCTATAATTTTCCATACACGAGCTATCATCGACACTAGTTTTTGCATATTTACATTTGTGTCTTCATTCCCATCAAACACCTGCACTAGATAAAATCATGTAATATCAAACAATTTTTTTTTTTAATATAACAAGAATGTAAGGATGTAATAATACATTTTTCTTTCTTCATTTCTTCACACTTTTCTCTAATGTGGATTGCTTCCTTTTTGATGGCGGACGCCCTTTACCACGCACTTGAGCAGGCTCCAACAACTTTTTAGTTGAGCTTGACGCATGATGAACATCTTCGGATATCAAAGTTACATTGCTATCAACAACCCAACTTGAATCATCATTTAGCTTTTCCCTTGCAATGTTTATACATTTCATCAGGTAGTTACATTTCATCAGGTAGAGTGCCCATGGTGATTTACTCCAACAAAAGGAGCAAAAGGCATGTTATACTTATTAGTTAAGTATGTGCTATCAATAGACACAACATCTCCAAATGACTTATAAGCTGCCCTAGACCGTGCATCTGCCCAAAACACATTTCGCAAACGCCCTTCATCATCTATGTCAATCACGTAATAAAAACTTGGACATCGTCTTTGCATGCGAACAAAATAATTACAAAGTGCTTCAGCATCCCCAACCCCAAGTCTCAGTAGTCTTACTTTTGCAATAAAGTTTCTGCAATCTCTTTCACCAAAATGCAAATTCTCATACCCTTCTGCTTCGATTACTAACGAGTGAAATTTTTTGTTTAATGGTATCCCGGCAGCATCATTCAGCTCAAGTCTTCTCTTAGAGTATGGATCCATTTTTTTGTGACATCGTTGAAACCGTGATTTTTTAGGACTAAGGATGATTATGCTCCAAAAAAACACGAGAGATGGTACAGATTCCATTACCATTAACAATCACATTGATTTTCATCTTACAATCTATTTTGCTCGACAATCTTGTATTTGATTCATTCTTAGGCACATGTACACCTCCTCTCGAACATGCAAGCTTGTAGTACCTTTTATCACCATCTTTTCTTGTACTGATTTTTCGAACTCCAAATCCAGTATTGTAGGCATATTTGTAAAAGAAAACGTAAAGCTGCTCTTCTGAATCAAAGTTCATACCAACTTCGGGAATGTCTTGGTTGGTATTAGCAGGGATTCGTTCGATATCTTCGACATCTACATTCTGAAATTGATCCAAAGATTCAACTTCGGGAATGTCTTGGTTGGTATTAGCAGGGATTCGTTCGATATCTTCGACATCTACATTCTGAAATTGATCCAAAGATTCAACTTCGGGAATGTCTTGGTTGGTATTAGCAGGGATTCGCTCGATATCTTCGACATCAATATATTGAAATTGATTCAAATGTTCAACATTCGTAGTTGGTTCGATAGGTCCAACACTTAGAATTTGTTCGACAGGTTCCATATTTAGTACCCTATCGCTATACTCTGTAAACAAATCCCACATGCTACAGAAGCAAAATATGATATTTTGTAAGAAATTAAGTTCATCATCCTTAGCTGAATAATAATTAAAATAATAAGATAATCAATTAATAGTATAATAATATATGAATTCATAAAACTTAAGATTGACGAATAGAATGGCAGTGGATTTCATTATACCATGCAATATATACATTTATTCAAAAAAATAGCTTGACAACAATATATGTACTTACTATAGTTTTGGGGTCCCAAAGATTGACAGATGGATGGATGGCTGCGTGCAAAAAAAAAAAAACAAAGTGACGAAGGAAGATGAGAAAGTAGGTTTGGTAATTTTAGGTGTAAAAGTGATCGGAGGAAACAAAGTAGGGGTGACGAAAACAACCATACCCAATTAACCCGACCCAACCCGAATGGATTTGGGTTATATGGGTTGGGTTATTCGGGTTTCGGGATCGTTATTTGGTTAACCAAACCCATATAAATTTAATCGGTTTGGGTTATGGGTGATATTTTTTTTAATTGGGTTAACCCGAATAACCCATATAATTTTTTTTTATCTATTTAATATTTGTAAGTGTTTTATATTATTTTGAATAGTTTTATAATTTATCTATTTTACATATGTATGACTATTTATCGATTAATACAACCAATTTGTAATGCACTAAATCAAGAACTAGATAATCAAAGTTGTTGAAATACCTTTTAATATAAACAATTTGTTAATGTACACTTGATTTTCTATGTTTTTGAAATTAAAATTATATTGAAGTATAATTAACCAACTCTTTTTTTAAGTTTAGTACACTTCAAAGTAAACATAATTTTTTATTTGGGTTACCCAAAACCCGACCCAAACAACCCAAACCCGAATAACCCAAACCCAAATAACCCGAATCTTATTCGGTTTGGGTTACAGGTGAATTTATTATTCTTCAAAACCCGAATAACCCGAACCAAATAACCCGAAACCCGAATAACCCGACCAATCAACACGCCCAAAACAAAGAGTCATTTTGATTAATTTATTTAAGTGTTATTTAATTAATAAAATAATAAGGGTAAGGAGGAATTATAATAAAAGTATTTGTATGGTGACAAGTGTTAGGCCAAGAAAATCAGGAGGTCAATTAGGTTAATCCTCTTAGGAGGATTAGTTATTTCCCTTATTTTATATGTCTAAAAAGTACACCTAAAATTTTAATAATTTAACATGTGGATTCAACTAAGTTTTTTTAATTTTTTTTCCAATTTTATCTTTTGATTATTTCAATTTCTTATTGTTACTATACCTCACAAAGGGTGACGACAGACAACTTTGCCAACAGTCGGTTTTTATTTTAGACTGTATAGAACAGAAGTATATAACTTGTGTTCATTATTTAATTATATAAATGATTAAGTTCATTAAATAAAGAAATAATAAAAATATGAAAATGTTTATAAAAAAAATCAAAAGTTATATATTTAAATAACAAAAGTTCTTAATTGGTTTTGAAAATCAATACACCATTAGACTCAATTATAATGTATTATTGATATAGTTGGTGATGTAAGTCTTTATTAGTTTTACTGGATAGAAAGAAGCTGTTAGACCTTCCCCATCGGTTAAATTTGGTGCGTTCGGTCGGTCAAAAAGTAGAACTACAATTATTAAAATATTTAGCATCCAACCGACTAAGTTGTTCTACCAACGGATGTTCGGGGTATATTTTATGAATGAATAAATTGTCAGCCACATATTTTAAAGTATATTTTGCATATGTATTTTCATAGTCAATTATTTTATTTGTTTTCCTTTTTATTTTTTAGTTTATTATAATATAACTTATGTAAAATGTAAAATAAGTGGTTTATTTATTTAATTATATAAATGATTAAGTTCATTAAATAAAGAAATAATAAAAATATGAAAATGTTTATAAAAAAAATCAAAAGTTATATATTTAAATAACAAAAGTTCTTAATTGGTTTTGAAAATCAATACACCATTAGACTCAATTATAATGTATTATTGATATAGTTGGTGATGTAAGTCTTTATTAGTTTTACTGGATAGAAAGAAGCTGTTAGACCTTCCCCATCGGTTAAATTTGGTGCGTTCGGTCGGTCAAAAAGTAGAACTACAATTATTAAAATATTTAGCATCCAACCGACTAAGTTGTTCTACCAACGGATGTTCGGGGTATATTTTATGAATGAATAAATTGTCAGCCACATATTTTAAAGTATATTTTGCATATGTATTTTCATAGTCAATTATTTTATTTGTTTTCCTTTTTATTTTTTAGTTTATAATATAACTTATGTAAAATGTAAAATAAGTGGTTTATTTATTTAATTATATAAATGATTAAGTTCATTAAATAAAGAAATAATAAAAATATGAAAATGTTTATAAAAAAAATCAAAAGTTATATATTTAAATAACAAAAGTTCTTAATTGGTTTTGAAAATCAATACACCATTAGACTCAATTATAATGTATTATTGATATAGTTGGTGATGTAAGTCTTTATTAGTTTTACTGGATAGAAAGAAGCTGTTAGACCTTCCCCATCGGTTAAATTTGGTGCGTTCGGTCGGTCAAAAAGTAGAACTACAATTATTAAAATATTTAGCATCCAACCGACTAAGTTGTTCTACCAACGGATGTTCGGGGTATATTTTATGAATGAATAAATTGTCAGCCACATATTTTAAAGTATATTTTGCATATGTATTTTCATAGTCAATTATTTTATTTGTTTATGTGGAACTAAGTAATGTGTTAGGACCAGTTCAACTGGAACTGTCCAGTCACCAGTTTACACTTGCCAGTCACCAGTTGCATCTGGAGACCAGTGAAACTGGTGACCAAGAAGATTTGTCCAGAAATATATTGAAGTCCAGTTGCACCGTACAGTCAACGCAACTGAAGACTTCCTCCAGTTGAGAACTGACTAGTTGAAGAATCATTCCAGTTGAAGTCAAAGACAACAAATGGAAGATAGAGAATGACAATGGCAGCGAAGCCCAGTTGGCATTCTAGCCAGTTACAAACTGGAGACCATCAGTGGAAAGCCCTTACAAAGCTTTACACTGATTACGAGGAATTGACTTGTATGCTTTATGTACCTTTACCCGGATAATAAGCCTTATCTTATTATTTAAGTAATAAAAGGTACATAAAGGTGGTTGTGTAAAGTTGCTTTATCATGCGACTTTACACTGTTTTTTAAGGAATTAAATGTTATTCCTTAAATGATCTCAACCACATTTGTACGGCTAAAGTTAACATCTCAATGTTAACTTTGCCTATAAATACAAGTCATTGCACAACCAAGAATATAACTTCTTCGAATACACTTCGATAGAATTCACTTTGCAAACCTGCAATATTCTTGGTGAACTTGTGCAATATTCTCTCAATCGTTAAAAGGAACATTTCACAACTTTAAGTGTTTCGATTGTCTTGAGAAATTCCGAGTGTAGATCAATTGTATTTCATAGGTTGTTAGGATATTTACATTCTTGTATTATCTTGGTTCCGCATCAACCTTGTAATTTATTTAATATCAATAAATAAATTACACATTGAAAAATACATATTGTCTCATCAAGTTATCTTACAAGTTATTTGTATTATTGCATTGTTCTTTACTTATTGTCATTTACATAAGTAATCTATCTAGAACTTGGTATATACACACTGCAACTGGTCGTCTCCAGTTCAGTGCATATATTGCAAAGTAACTCCACCATCGACATAGAGGTGTCTTCAGTAGTACCATCTATTGAGTTGGGACTTACAAAAGGTATACATTCACTTTTACTTTGTTAATTAATTATATTGCATATGATTTATTCCGTTGCGTACTCGTGTAATTGTTCTTGATAATAGTTATAAATCTTAACAGGTTTCTCATTTCTGCTTCCGTTTTTTGACTTTTTCTCTTCCTTTTTGCATTTGCGTGTATGAATTGGTGTTGGAAGGTTTGTATATTTAGATGCCTTTGAGCTTGGAATAAAATCTTTTTGCTTGTAAAAGAAAGAAAAAGAAGTCTTTATTAGTCTTTTCTATATCATTCATATCTAGGAATGGAATATCAAATCATGATCAGCGGTTTTCCTACGGTCTCTTCGCGTCTCGCAATAGGATTTATTTATTTTGATATCTTAATAAAAATTATTAATTCATTAGCATTGTGTACAAGGAATATATATGTTGTTGCCGGATATATGAAGACTCCTGAAGTCCTACACATGCCGTATATAAAAACTACTCGTATATTTACCCAATTTAAAATACTAAGCTAAAGAATTAATTCCTTCCCAAACTTGAAAACACAAAACTAGTCGATTTGTACAACACAGTTTTCTTTGACAATTATATTATACTTCCGAATAAAACGAGATGACGAAAAAGAAGATACCTCTAATTTGATGGCAGTATTATGAAAAAACACCCACGATGCATAATAATTGTCAATTTAACAGTGTGACTTTTGGCAAACTAGTATTACGGGGGTTTTGGTATTCACATGTGTAATGTGTTATGACAATGTTATCTACACATCGGATTAGCGATCCATAGAATATATATGAAAAATGTGTGTGATAATCTATGTATGTTATCTATATATACACATCGGATTAAGTAAACGTGTGTGCTTAAAAATACAAAATTTGGATTGAACCGAAAACCATAATTTCAATATTTTCCACATAATTAATTTATGAGAAATGATATTTGTACCATAAATTCTTATTAACTTATCATACTGTACAGATATTACATCACATTTGTACAAATCAATAATGCGTATATACAGTAGCTTAATAAAAATCTATGCTAAAAGCCTATGGTACTGATATCATCCCCTGTAATTTATACATAAAGATTACATATATGACAAGCCTAGCTACATACAAAAGCACTTATATAATAGTAAAATAAAGATAAAAATATTATCATTACTTGATCAAGTATCAAATAGAGCAATGTGGATATAGGAGTCACTTTAACGTTCTTTTTGCATGATCTCGTTTAATTTACGAAAAATCAAAGAGGTCCTTTTTTTTTCTTCCTCTTGCTATCAAGTATCAAATATAGCAATGTGGATATAGGAGTCACTTTAACGTTCTTTTTGCATGATCTCGTTTAATTTACGAAAAATCAAAGAGGTCCTTTTTTTTTCTTCCTCTTGCTATCAAGTATCTTTTTTTTTTACTCTGACACTGACAGGGGGCCCGCTAATTTCTCTGCCAGATTTACCATTACAGACATGGGGGGCCCGCAGTATTAGCGGCGACGTCGCCGCTAATACTCTCTCTGGTGCAGTATTAGCGGCGACGTCGCCGCTAATAATGCCTCTGGTGGGGTTACACTTTTTTGCCTGGTGGTGTTACACTCCTCGTTTTTTTTGATCAAGTATAAACTATAATGACATGTGTGTATGTGTTAAACTTAACAATATGTTGAGTAACGTGTATATACGGTGGTCCACGAAGACGGCTGACATGGTGTCTCTGAGTGCGTATGTGGATGGATAATGGCGAACTCTTAATCAGAATATAGGCACAAGTCAACATCAGGTGCAGCCACGTCTACATTTGGTCCAACCCTACGGCGTCACTCTCTGTGTGCTGGATTCCAATAAAATTAATCAATCATCCCAGTGGACTCCCAAGTCAATATTTATATTTATTTATTTAGCATATCCATCCCTATACAATGTATTTCGTTGCTATTTTAGAACCAAGGTTTTAAAACCTTGAACCCGGCAACCCGCCAGTTTACTGTAAACAACAGTTATATCCATCCCTACAATAATACAAGTATTTCTTTTCTAACGATAAATTTTAGATTCAACGGATGCGTCTTTATATACTTAATTTTAATTTAATTTCAAGGGAAATTCATAATTAAAAAACCTTCGACTCCATACTAGGAAACATTTATTGCTCACACCGATTCAAATTTTTTTTGTGTGGAGAAACTCCATTTGGTGGCCCATTGGTAAGGTCTTTGACCTTGGGAGGATCCACCTGGGTTCGAGTCTCACTTCTCACATTTGTGAGGGTGGATTAATAGGGGTTTTTCGAGAGTCCTGGTTTCCAGGCATACGTGTAATATAGGAGTAGAAATAGGATAGAATGCCGTTAAAAAAAATAATAATAAAAAATTAGAAAAACCGTTTATGTGAAGACTTGAACGGTTGAACCTATACCAAATGCTCCCAACACCTCATCAAACACCACTAATAATAATATAAAGTTACACATATAGCTTACAAATGGTGACCTTCCAATAAAATTATTTTTAAAATAAAAACAATGAGAATACTTAAAATTAATGTTTTTACATTTCAAATTCATCAAATTGATGTATTTGTATCTCTAAAAAACACTAATACATAGATGCATTGATGCATATTATAATTATTTGTTGACAAATGAAGATTTCTAAATTTGATGCACATACATTTAAGATGAATGCATTAAACAAAAAAGTTTGATACTTTTGATTGTGACAGATTAATAAATTGTTAAACACTTAAAATAATGATAATATACAAAATACACATTTTATTTTATGGATGTTAAAAGTTTTAATGCATCCAAATGAAATCTTTTGAATATTTTAGCGATGTGTTTATTTTAAGACCGAATGTAATTGATTGGAATTTCATACCTGACACAAAAGTGTAGACTTTGGTATCATAAAATGTATATTTGCATAAAGAGTAGACTTTGGTATTATAGATCCAGGATCCTTTTATATATATAACTTGTGAAGACTAACGAGCCAACTACATATTAACTTTTGATTCTATGTTGCATTCATGCTTCTATCATCTATCGATCCACATAAAATAATTAACCAATCCTTTAACTTATTGTTCTGTAAATAAATACGAGCATATACGGTTGATTTTTAGCTGGCTAGTAGTAGTAGCTAGATATTCTATTGTATTACATGTACGATTTGATGGTCTATCTATCTCATATACTGATATTAACATATACGGGTCTTGACCGAGTTATGCAAAATATTCTACCATAATAACCAAATGCTAGTTTGATATGCTTCTATAATCATTAAGATTCATGACAAAAACATGAAACTCACATATTTATGTAAATGTACTTGAACTCATAACCTGAATTTACTACTTCTCTTCGAATACAGATGGGCCAAAAGTTATTCTATATAGTGTTTGTCACTTGGAACATATCTTTCTGGAGAATAAAATTTCTGGACAAAAATCATCCTCCATGAAAGTTTGACGTGTATTTTTGCAATGTTAAAAGACTTTGATATCCGTAGAATCTCATTTATTAGTGATGCTA
The DNA here is from genome assembly GCA_034093135.1 of Erigeron breviscapus. Taxonomy (NCBI): domain Eukaryota; kingdom Viridiplantae; phylum Streptophyta; class Magnoliopsida; order Asterales; family Asteraceae; genus Erigeron; species Erigeron breviscapus. The sequence continues at coordinate 16,084,056 of CM067169.1, read as the reverse complement.
TAATCAGAGAATATGATCTTCCATAATATATTCGATATGCTTGGTTTGAAGACTGACAAAACAACGTTATCATTTGGAAGCTTTGACTGGTTACATCAAAACGACTACTTTATGAATCGTATGTGGCATATATTCAGATTCAGTTTTGTGTTCTTTTGTGCTCATTGAATTAGTCACCAGAACAAATGGATTCATTTCCGTAACACATATTTTACTCTTTCCAGTTGTCCAATGAAGTAATATGCTGCCAGATTAAAATATGAGCATGTTAAGTTACCTGTGCAAGTTTGATATGCTAAATACACAATGCTCCTCGGCAGAAACATAACCGGCTCTTTTGATTATGAAAATTTTTGGATTAAAAAGGAAGAAATCAGATTTTCATCTGGTTTTCTACGACTCTTTTACAAAAAGCAGTTAACGAAATCATGTAAAAAGGCTAATGGATGAATACAAAAACTTACATAGAATGTTCTCAATGTAAAGTCCTGCACCTAATGTAACGACTAACGATACATAACTGATAACTAGAAAGTAGAAACCACAAAATAAAAAAAAATCATACAGAATTAGTAACCACAAAATGACTATGATATACAAGACCTTGTTGTGCTACAACTATAGAACAGTAAAATTACAACTTGAACCTTTATCCTCTGTAGTTTTCTTTAGAGTAATAGGAACCCGAAGCAGTTTGCTTTTGATGAATATAAAATAATTGAAAACTCTCATTATGAGTTGACTAGGGAAGGTTTTTGTCACATGTCAAAACTCTATAACTTGCGTGAGGTCCCTCAGCTGTATCCCGCAGTGCTACACGCCACCCAATTGCCTTCCCTATCCCTACAAGCTCATCCATCACCGAAATGGAATCGCGAATGTACACACGTCCCCCAGGTCTCAGAATTCTATCCATCTCAAGCATGATGCTAGTAATGTTGCATCTAATAGTTTGACATTCATCCAAAAGAAGAGATTCAATAACTGGGAAAAAATTGGAGATTTTCACAGCTTGATCATTACGCTTATCTAGTATTCACGATTACCTTTTTTGCTCAATTGAGAAGAGACCAGCTGCATGCAAGAGGTCATACGTTCTTGGGTACGTATCAAATGGCTCACACCTGTAATTTTGAGTGATCAAGACGAGAACATAAATATGAAATTGGCGACTACTAAGGTTCAATATAGCATAGTAGTCAGTCATACCAATCATGCATAACTCCTAGAAGTCCACGATCATAGATGACAGGCAAGGTGTTAGGACCACTAACAGGAACAACATTCATAACCCAGCAATCTAGTTGATTCTCAATTAAGGCTGCTGCAAAGCTGCCAAAGTAAAAAAGAAAGGGTTGGTCTTATCAAGTTCTGATGATCTATAAAAGAGTCCTACGGTAGGAGGTTAAAAAAATTCACTCACCCTCCATAGCCCGCTCTCATGTCCAGCACATTTCGAAGCTTGTAAGTTCCCCAGCGTAAAGCTCGCACGTAGCTATCTATTATTTCTTTCCAGTATTTGGATTCTGCTTTAAACAGATCCTTTCTAGAAACGTATGCGTCAAGCTTTATACTTTGAAGCCTCTCAGGAGGATTGTTCAGTCGTTCAGGCCACGAGGTAATATTTGCTCCAGACCCATCCTCAGGCAGTCGAGAAATACATGGCTTCAAATTAACATACCTGAAATCAAAGTAATTTGATACGACTGATTTGAGGTGGCGTCAATGCGTCATTACAGAGGTCCACAGAGTGACAAATGTATCAAAAACCAAGGTTTTCATAAGAATTCAAGCCTTCAAGGTACAACTTTTCCTTGACTTGTTCATGAGAGCATTAAGATTAAATCAATGAAACAATACGAAATCGCCAAGACTGCCTTACATTTAAAAAGTTGGCGTGAAACTACGATGCCTAATCCCTATTGATAGAGTTACCAAATTATGAATATAATATCATTGCCTGACACTAAAACAAACCCTAAACGCAATCGTGCATGGACCTTGATATGAGCCGAGTATTCTCTTCATTTTCACTGCTCAGGTACGCGTAACTATGCTTATCAAATATTCAAAAGGCTGGGTAAATTTGGCGCATAACTATGTTCATTGAACATTCAAACTTTCAAAGAGCTGGGGAATTTTGGTGTGCAACTACTTCTGGTATTTTCCTCGTTACTTCAGATTATAATCACTTTTGGTTAATACTTCATCTTTATACTTTAGGGAGTAATAAATATTTGTGATTATGCTCCATGCATAATATTTTAATACTGAATTGAAGTACATGATCACAGTTGTTCTGTCTCAATTCAGGTGCCCAAATAGGCTATATACATAGACTAAATCATTAGCTAAAATTCGGTTTAATGATTAGCCCGGGGAAAGTTGATGAGGATTGAAGTGACCTTACTGCAACTAGTCAAAGCCCCTTATTTCTTTAGTTGGGGGTAACCTTTAGGCATACATTGATGACTAGAGACTAATCGTTTTCAAAGTACATGAACACAAGCAAACTCCCACTCTTAGTAATAAAGTTCACAGGGATTCATAATTTCATACTGAAACATATTCTGAGTAGCCAAAATGCATTGACTAGTTTTAGTGACAAACTAGGAGAAACGCATAGGTAACTAAACAGACTAGATACAATAATACCAAAAGCAAAAGTAAACATTCTACTTGCCAATCTAGTATCTAGTACTGATAATAAGAAAGTAAAAAGGAGTTATAAAAAGAAATTATCTGAGAAAAGCTCCAAGCAACACATTTTGACACTGCTAAAAGTAAACTGATGAGATTTTGCCTATTCAGGTTGCCAGGGAAAGGCGAGTCATTTTTAATCGGATGTATGCAGCCTAAACGGGGTATCTTGTGGCTGTTTCCAAGCCTTTCCCTGGCCACCCCCAAGATTGTATATAGCAGGAATTAAAAAAAACCTAACATCTCTTGTAAAGCCGTAAAGGTCAAGATGTTATCCACTAGATCACCTTGGTGATGATTTGACATTGTTAAAAGTCTAAGCGAAATATGGTAGGTAAAATTGTAATCACACGTGAAACAAACTTTTATAACAAAATGACCGAATGAAGTGTGAAAGCATATAGATTGATCGATATGGGACATCAGAGTAGAGCCACACTAATACCACAAGTGTTGCTGCCATGGTCAAGTATAAAAAAATTGGTTGAAAAAAAAATGGTGCTTGCAAAAGTTAGTCACATTATCTAAAATCCCCATCATATATAATCAGATGATAAATCACCTTCTGCAAAATTTCCAAACTAACATTGAAGACTAAAGAACATTTGTAACTTGACCTTGTAAATTAGACCATAGAGCACAAATGACCAAATGATCTATATCAGTCAGAGATTAGAAAAATACCAAACATCGTCTGGGTCATCTCTCTCATCACACAATGGTGGTAGGGTCCCCAATTCACGATTTAAATAGCAACTGTTGTTAACAGGTTTCTGCCATATTGCAATATACCCTTCCTTCTTCACAAGATTCCAGCAAAGATTAGCTGTAAGGTTCATCATCTCTGAGAGAAAAGAAAAATTGCCCTTAGGTTGGTCATCTCTGAGACACATGCTTTTATGTTTTGCCAATGAGCATATTGCAATATACAGTATAAGCTAGCAAAAATTTCAAATTTCACAATATGACCTCCATGGGGGAATGGTACAGCAATCTTCTTAGAGTTACCTCTTCCTACTTTTCAAGGGGATTGAAATATGAAATTCAATCTACGAACTAGGGTTTGATAAATGGGTTTCCGTTCAGGAACTAAGTATTAAAAGATACAGATTCATGATCGGAAACACAACAATGTTTCCAACATTACCTTCCCATTGTTCTTCCAGAAGTGGTTCATGCTTATAAACTGGTTGTGCCGCCCAAGCAAAATATCCTCCTGCCCTAAGCAATCTGTTAACCTCAAGTAGCAAAATCCCATCTTTATTGCATTACATGTAAAAAGGTGAAAGGATATTAGAAAGTGCCTGATTTGGGACTCGGGATTGATGTTTACTAAATGAGCCAAGAATTGGATCTTATCAGTTTGCATGATAAGCATAAACTAAAATAGACACGGGAGTAAGGGATTTACCATCACGAGTCCAATTGACTCTACATCTTGAGCAGTGAATCAAGTCAAAAGCCTGGCTGGGGTATAAAAGTCTTTTGGTTGCAAAAGCTGCCACCATTGCAGGCACACCACGTTCGAGTGCAAATTGAATCTGGTTCTCATGAACATCTTTTGGAGCTATAGACATTGTAAGTACATTCCTTGTATACAGATATGCACCAAAACTTGCCACACCACATCCAACATCTAATGCAACCCGAGTATGATTTCCGAATGCAATCTCAGGGATCATCTACCAATACGAATCAAGTATCATCAGAATAAAGTACCAGGCTGTTAACTCTCCGTCAGAAAGAAAGTCAACTCCGTTTCGGAAACGGACAACATTACTTGATATATTTAACGATTATACCTGTGAAATCTGATCTAAGTACTTGTCTGCCCCATGAATGAATTGTGTCCCACCTCCAGGGAACTTAAATTTATCCTTGTCTACGGTAATCCAATTTTGACCACCCTTATATTCAGCAAGCTGTGCATGTGGAACATTACTGTACCACACCTGTTCAATTGCAAAACAAACAAACTCATTGAAAAGGATCCACAATACATCACTTATATCTAAAACATCATTGCCAGATTCACAAGTTACCAAATGCGGTATTTCTGTATGAAACAAGCTTCAAGTTCTAGAGTTTATTGCTTTAAATTTGCATACAACCCTTATCTGTTTTTGTATACATTATCTACACTATTGCAACTCGAAACTAATCCAGTCCAGATTGCTCATTTCGAATTCCAATTTGAACCAATTGTAAGGTGCTTGTTTGTCAGCATTAGCAGTATAATATCACATAGCATATAGAATCATTCCTATATCAAAATCCTATACACAACAACATATACTGCATATAAAACTAAAAATAACTTGACAAATTTTGTTCTTTTACCTCGTCGCGACTTTGGGGCCAAGTAATAGGCGGTTTGTAACCTTTAGGAGGGGGCACCAAACAATCCAACCCCTTGCCTTTTTGGGGACAATGCCGTTCAAATCTCTCACCTTTCTCAGTCGATTCCAACGCCTTAATCGCCTCCACATTATCCAAACACGGAATATACTCTCTCATACTCACCGGACACGTCTCGAACTTAAAAACCCGAACCCCCTTATCACCATCTTCTCCCACCACATAACTATTACTATCACTATTATTCCTATTATCAACAACATCAGGATCATACTCACCTACTTCAAACTCATCTCTCATCACTCCATTCTCATCCACCACACCTAACCTCTGCACCGCCGGCGGAGGCGGAGGCGGTGGCGGCATTGCTAATGTCCGATCTGTTACTTTGTCAACTTCTTGTGTATCGTTAATTAAAGATTTAACATCAAATGATTTGTTGAAATTGGGTGAGATTGCAATTGTGGGGGATTTGGAAACAGAATCAGAATTTGTACTGAAAAAAATTAACTGTTGGTAAGTATCATCTGACCAATGCTTACCCAGATAGAAAAAAGCAACCGCCACGAATGCAAATCCGGCGAATTTTATCAAAATCGGCGATTTGAATTCCTTCATGTTTGCAAATACCATCTCCAGATCTGATATCTGATTTTAATACATGTGTTTTTACAGCTAACGCATTTTTTTACTCTAATCGAGAGATTGAGCCTTTAACTGTGGCAGCAATTCAGTGAAGTGTTCGTTGGTATGTGTAAATAGATAAATATATGTAAATATAAAATATATATGTATGTGTGTATGAATTTGTGTGCTAATGGAGTGGCTTTTACGATATGTTGGATTTTATTTAAGAATCCGTTTTTCGGGTTGAAGATGATTCATATATATACATCTCACTATTTCTATAGATTTACAAACAAATCATGATTCTTTGATTACTGAGTACTGACTTGAAACTTACATTTAAGGTACTTCAAATTTTAGTTTATAGCATTTCAGGCCCTCAAATTTGTTGATTAAGTTTATGCAGTATATAATATACAGCATGAAAAGTACTATCAAAAGGACAGATGATCTAAATCATATTGAGTTGAGGCTGCAAACTCCACCCAAGAGGTGAGTTAGTAAGAGTTAATTTTTGTTGTTGTGATGACTTATGAGTTGTGTATGTATTGATTGGTGATTTTGGTGTCAAGATTATCTAAGACCGTCACATTTAATATCAGAGTAAGGTTGATTCAAAGTTTCAAACGGATAAAAAAAAAAAAAAGACTGACCAAACGTGGGCGCAACAAGTTGTGTGACTGGGGATGAAAATTGTGGACCGTAAGAAAAGCTGAGGTTCGTCCAAGACAGCTTGTTAGCAAGCCTAGTTAGGAGAGAATGTAACGACCCGCCAATTCTAAGCAAGCCCACATTGGCCTAGTGTGTGGAAAATTATAGAATTTTTAATACATTTTAAGAACAATAAAAAAATGCTAACAAAAAATCCATGACTTTTATTTATAGCAGAAATCTAGAATACTAAGATACTCACCATGCAGTATGAGTAGAAATGTATAAATTAAATGGTAGAGGTTTTGATGAATTTCCGATACATTACACTCTACGGAGTGGGGCGGAATCCCCCTCCTTGTCGCCCAAATCTTGCCACCTACACCACCCCCTTTAGCCGATTAAGCTCCAAAACTAAAAGTGGCGGAATATTTGTATCGCCCAACACTCTCCCTCTCTTGCACTCTATTAACATCACTTTAATATCACCCCAACCAATCAATAAATGCCACATGTCCAAAGTCCCCCACCCTCAAAAGTTGTCTCACTCTCCCCATTTTCCTAACAAAACCTTCTTGCTTACATGGCGCCACATGGCGGATATCCCCCACCCTCAAAGTTGCCCCACTCCTTTTAGCCTAACTATAGTTACTATTTTATTTATAAAAAAACTTTTTTTCCCTCACGAAAGAAGAGTTATTTATCAAATATCTTGATTTTTTAAGCTGCTTTTATTGAACTTTTGATTGATCAGACGTTTCTTAATTTATATCTATCTATGTTTATAATCCACCAATAAACTAAAAGGGGATTGAGATGTTTTTGAAACGACACGTGGCGTAATCCTTGATCGACACGTGTCCTTTTAATTTATTTATTTTATTAAATTAGTTTTTTTAATTGTATATATGGATTCAATACCATTGGGTTCACAGCCCAGTGGTACGAGAGTCTTTCAATGATGGCTTTGGATCCAGGAGACCTGGGTTTGAATCCGGAGGGAGCAGGGTTTTCCCCCAATTAATTTAATTGGGGGTTTTGTATTGGAGGTATCGGAGTGGGTAGCATTCTGGCCTGGAAACTCCTAGCTAATGGCAACCCAACGATCGTTAAAGAAAAAATAATATATGGATTCAATTTCCTTATTAGACTTAAAATTAAACTCTAACTCTTGGCTTATTAATACAAAAGACTTTATAACCTTATTTGATTGATCTTTTTCTCATTAATAAATTGTCTTTTTTTCCCCCTCAATTCTTCAAGTCCTATATTATTTATAATAAGTTATTAACATGAAGACTTCAAAATTTAGACTTTACGATCCGAAATCACAAGGCTATTTGCCGTTATCCATTATGCTTACAAGTTCCGATTTTGATGTGATTCTAACAATTTAAGGTAAATCCAAAATTCTAACTAAACATATATTATATTTATCATTATTGTTTATTATAATTTAGCTTCGATCATCGATTTACTTTAACCATAATTTATTTCATACTCACGAATCATGTATGAGGCATATTCGAATTTCTTTATGATACAATCTATATAGTTACCGTACATCGTACGGGTATTAGGACTAGTTCTTCTATATATAATAAGAAATTTAAATGAGTCTCTGCAATATTAGGCAAAATATAATTCTATTTATGAACCAACTAACATTGTAAATAAACATTATTAGTTTTAGTTTTGAAATAATCGCCATCTCCGTCAGTGAAATCGTATGAGTCTTCTTGGAGGATTTGATGTGTTGAGTGGTTAGTGGTATAGATAGATGAGTTTGTCGGTTACTTGGTATAAATAGATGTAATATCTTCATTATAATGCATGACATCATACAACACGTTCAATTCATATAATATATAATATATACTAAATACATGATGTACCTATAGACGTATAGTGATAGTGATGATGAATATACGATGACACTAAGTGATAGTTATCTATCTTGAAGATGATCTTCTGAGGTGCATGGTTGCAACGATACCCATGATATACTCGATCTCTTCTGATACTTCCTTCATAGAAGGCCGATTTTCTCTTCGTTCTTCCAAGCAACTCATAGCAAGGTACCCAAATGATTTCATAGCATCAATGAGCAACGAACTTGCGTTGATCTTAAGCGTTGGGTCAATAGAATCCACTAATCGTTCCTCATTTACAATTCGCTTGATGTAGGCAACCAAGTTCACATCTTCCGCCGGTCTACCAAAATCGATAGGTTTTTGAGACGTTAGTATCTCCAATAATAATACTCCAAAGCTATAAACGTCACTCTTATCTGTCAACTGATAGTTCCAATAGTAATCCGGATCTAGGTACCCCAACGTACCTTGTGCACAAGTCGTCACATGTGTTGCATCCGTTTGAGCTAGTCTTGACAAACCGAAATCCGCAACCTTTGCTTTCATCTTGTTATCGAGTAAAATGTTGCTAGACTTCACATCACGATGATAGATTGGCGGAGAGGCAGAGAAATGGAGGTATGCAAGCCCCTCTGCAGTGTCATGAGCAACACCTAGCCGTTGAATCCAGGTCAATGGCCGTTTATTTCGATCATGCAAGTGATCAAAGAGGCTCCCGTTTGGAATGTACTCGTACACCAGATACGGCTGCTCAAGTTCTACACAACAACCAAGAAGGCGTACGAGGTTCTTATGGTTAACTTGACTTAGGATTCGAACCTCGTTCAAGACTTGGTCAATGCTTTTGGTATTTCTAAGCTTAGCACATTTAACCGCTACCGTGGTGCCATCATCCATCAAACCTTTATACACTTCTCCAAAACCTCCTACACCTAAAAGCCCGGTTGATGAGAAGTTGTTTGTTGCCCTTTTGATCTCTTTGCTTGTGAAGATCTTGGTCGCTTTTCTAATACCACTCGCCCCTACTATCTCTTCACGCTCACGAGCAAGTTGCTTTCGTGCAGCTTTGATTCTTCGGCGTCTAATACTTCTTGTAATCACAAATACAGCTGTTAGAAAAAGTAAGGTGCTAGTGCAAGTTGTAGTTGTGACAAGTACAATTCGCCTTGATCTTTCCTTTCTGAGATCTGTAAAATGTCGATTCAATAATAAGGTAGTATATGCTACATAGGTTCATTTCATCAATGTAGTGAAAAGAAACTGTTATCATTACCTTTAGCACACAGTCCAGCAGCTGCATCCCATCGGAATTTAGGCTTACAGATGCACCTTCGCGTGCCATCCTTAGTGTCCCTGCAAGTGGAGGTCGAATCACAGTGAGCTTGCACCGTAAATGGTGGTTCTGGTGGTAAATCCCACATCAACTCCACAGCAGGGTCATGCCACTTACTATACGGCAACAAGTTGTTTAGATTCACGAAGCTTTTGTAAGCCCTGCATCGGTCCCTTTAGGTAGGAACAACAACGTGGGGTCCGACGACAAAGGGACATCTGAGGAAGGTGTTCTTGTAGGAATAGCAAGGGCTTGTTGATGTACAATCCATGGAATGCGTCTGCATTGTATCTGTACAGTTGAAGAAGAATATAGTGTTGCTTAAGGCGATAGTGAAGGGCAAGGAGGTGTTCAGTTTTATGCCCAAGGTGGGAAGATCGGCCATGATGCAAGTGTTTGTTAAGAAGTGTGATTGCCCGATCACTAGGCGTTGGTTTTTTGGGGTTATTGATATGACAGGGTAAGTGTTATTGAGTGTGTCAAACTTTAACACACCCGCATCACACCGGATCTTATATGACTGGTGCCCACACGTGGGTGTAGTGCTGAGCGGATACGGAACTGGAACAGTTCTGCAATCCGGGCAGCGAATGACCACTGCATAAGTGGCAAGGTTTACCAAAACCACCACCAGTACAAACATTCTAAGTGCTGTTTGAATGAAGGTAGTAAGAATTGATGACAGATCATTCAAGTATATATAGGATGGTGATTTCTCAATCCCAAAAACTTCCTTTAGCTTAAGATCACGGTTTTGTTTTTCGATAGTACATTGGTACATATGCTTCATGTGCACTCATCCTTCATCTATATATGGACTATAGCGTAAGATTCACGGTTTTGTTGCATGATGTCCTTTTTGGGATGGAAGATTAAGATTAAAAAACCAACTAATAAGATGTTTAGGGATGAAGCCCCTATTTTTTCGAATATTATAAATTAAGTTGACAATGGATAATCTTCTAATTTGCACATTAAGCTGTTCATTTCATTCGCGTGTTTTCTGTAGATTTGTTCATATATCATATACACCCACTTTGCACCAGACCCTCTGGAACTGCCCAGAAGCAACAATACGCTATAGTCCATATATAGATAAATAGCGAGAGACAAACCCAGATGGTTGGTGATACTGATACACTTATACTCCTTGTTGCAACACTGTGGTTCAGTGTGGTTTGACACATGTACATATAAGTATATAACTCGGGTGGAACTACCGAACTACACAATGAGATCGGGGCGGCTAAGGTGGCAAAACATTTGTTGCAGTATTGACTCTAATTATCCAATGTTTGACTTTATGAAGGTTTATTAGTCAAAGATATACATTCAACTCCTTAACAACATTTATTGAAATTTATTTCCAAAATTTCGAAGATAGCGACCACATTTTTCTAGATTTTCCTGGAATAAGATACAACGTTTATTATTTCCTTGCATACACTCTCACTCGAACACCGAATGAACGGTGTTGGAAATGCTTATAATGATGAACGAATCCTGCTAGCACTTGTTGTGACTTGGCTATTTCGTAGTGGCAACGGAGACACCCATGATATACTCGATCTCCTCGGATACTTCCTTCATGGAGGGTCTGTTTTCTCTTCGTTCTTCCAAGCAACTCATGGCAAGGAAACCTAACGCTTTCATACCATCAATCTCCAGCAATGTAGCATCGGGTCAATAACATCCACCAATCTTTCCTCATTCACCATTCGCTTGACATAAGCAACCAAGTTCACATCATCGGCAGGTCTACCAAAGTCTATAGCTTTCTGACATGTTAATATTTCTAACAAGAGTACTCCAAAGCTATATACGTCACTCTTATCAGTCAACTGGTAGTTCCAATAATAGTCAGGATCTAGATACCCCAAAGTACCTTGTGCACAAGTCGTCACATGGGTTAAATCTGCGTGAGCAAGTTTTGACAAACCAAAATCCGCCACCTTAGCTTTCATTTTGTTGTCAAGCAAAATGTTACTAGATTTCACGTCACGATGGTAGATTGGGTGTGATGCAGAGAAATGTAGGTATGAAAGCCCCTCAGCTGTGTCACGAGAGATACCTAGTCGTTGAATCCAGGTTAAAGATTGTTTTCTTTGACCATGCAAGTGGTCAAAGAGGCTTCCGTTTGGAATGAACTCGTACACCAACAATGGTTGTTTTTCAACGCAACAACCAAGGAGCTGTACCAGGTTCTTGTGGTTGACTTGACATAGGATTCGCACCTCATTCAGGACTTGATTGATGCTTTTGGTGTTTCCAAGCTTGGCACATTTAACAGCCACTGTTGTGCCACTATCCAAGACTCCTTTATACACTTCACCGAAACCTCCAACGCCGAGAAGACCAATTGATGAGAAGTTGTTTGTTGCTCTTTTGATCTCTCTGTTGGTAAAGATCTTGGCTGACTTTCCACCATCTCTTCACGCTCACGCGCAATACATTTTTGCTCTGCTTTGATTCTCTTACAACGAATGAACATTATGGTGGCAGATACAGCTGATAGAAGTATGGTCACACCACCACACATCGTAGTTGCCACAAGTACGACTCTTTTTGGTCCGGATCTCATGAAATCTGCAATATACTGTTGATTAAACATTTTTCCAATCTAATGCTAAAAGGTAATTCAGCCTACAATCATTACCTGAAACACACTGGCCAGCAATTGCATCCCAATGAAGCTTAGGTTTACAAAAACACCTTAGTGTACCGTAATGGGCAACCTTACAAGTGGAGGTCGATTCGCAACAAGCCTGTGTTTTACACTGTGGCTCCGGAGGTGGTGCCCACATCAATTCCACGGCAGGATTGGTACAGTTGATGTGGGTGATGGTGAACCATGGGTCACATTATCAGCTGTGACACAGGTGTTGGTTAAAAGGATGTGAATTCTGGATCACTAGCTGTTGACTTTTTGGAGAGATTGATATAATTGGGCAAGTGTTATTGAGTGTAACAAACTTCAACACACTGGATCTTGTACGACTGTCGGCCACACGTAGGTCCAGTGCTGAGTGGAAACGGGACCAGAGTAGTCCCACAATCCGGGCAACGGATAACCGGATAACAAGTGGCGGGTACTAGCAAGACGGCCAAAAATATCAGCATTCTTAATGGTAAGTTAGCTATCATTTGAATGGAGGTGATGAGACCTAAAGACTGGACCACTACACTATTTGTAGCACGGTAATTTACAGTATTATATTTTGAGTAATCCTTCATGTTCACTCGTTCTTGTCCCCTATACTCCAAAGATATTGAATGATGTCTTTTTCGGGATGGAAGTTTAAAATTAAGATCTCTAGTAAGAATTCTAGGAATGGGGCCTGTTAAGATCCCATAACAACTGGGGATTAGCCTCTATGTATATTGGTTTGTTATCATTTCTGTAAACATCCCCCCTATATCTTAAAAAAGGGTTTCTTTTCTTAACCATATTTCACGGCCACCCATGCCCCCTTAGTCCAGAGTAGGAAGACTATATATAAAGTCCATGACCAGATCTCCATGTATTTCAAAACAAAGAATGGTGAATAACTATGAACGGAAATGTTGGACTCCACATATAAATTCCCACTAATAAACTATGAAACCGTAGTGGTCTCTAAAAAATGAAAGAAATCAAAAGAACTGCCTACAAATGTGAGATGGAAGAGTCATGCACCAGGGAATACTTGGTTTACATCAAGTTTTATTGACATATATGTACAATAATGTAAGAATCAATTCCACTTCTACAATCAGGAAACCTTCAAGCTCTAAAGAATGATAATCACATGCATACATCAACTACTGCATGTACATATGCATATACATGCACTCTTCTTTTTAACAAAAGAGAGACATCTACTGACCTAACAAAACTGTTTCTTGCTGTATGAAAGCAACCCATCAGGTAAGGGATTCGGCAAGAAGAAGTGTGTGCCACCAACCACATGCAACAACTCTCGGAACAAATCCTTCTAGCACAACTTGAGTTGGAATGTTACGGTCTATTACATCTCCGAGACCAAGCTGACCATACTTGTTCCATCCCCAGCAGAACACCTTCCCGTCTTCAGCAATTCAAGGAAAACAAGTTAATAATTTAGGACATTCGATACTTCAGTTATTTAATAAACAGCATGCCAACAGCCCGAAATACATACCCGTAACAACAGCACTGTGCCGTGCCCCACAAGATACAACTTTTGCACGTTCATTTTCCAGGCTAGGAGCATCCAAGAGCCTTGGCAATGTCTGACAAGATACCAGAAATCAACAAGTTAGAACATGCACGCCGTTATATATAGGGCTGTAAACAAACTAAACATTCAATGAATAGTTCATGACCCGTTCCGTAGCTAAACAAATAAACACAAACAAGATTCCTCTCGCGTTTGTTCGGTTCATTGACAGCCCTAGTTTAGTTAATTAGGCTTATGGCTACTACAACAAATAACTGAAGTCTACACAACGTTTTGAGAATATCCACACACTTAAAGATGTGCGAAATTGTGAACATCAGAACATGTGCAGGCATGTGGGCAATCTAATTCCAAATCTTCATACGTGAAAGTGCGGGGAACCAGTTAAACTGGCCACACTAAGCATGGACACATTTTTTAAATCGTGCGCACTTTAAGAGCGTGTAAATTTTTTTGGATGGCCACATTTCTTTTTTTACGCATACTGTTGAACTTCTATTATTTCCTTAAACAGGTTTGTACTGGGCTCTTAAGTTATAATTTGAAAAACTGCAAAAAACTTTATGAGGGTAAGTACCTCGGCTTGATCAGTGCCAGTACCCAATTGGCCAAATTGATTGCCACCAAAAGCATACACATCACCATCACCTGATATGCAGGTTGTATGCCAGAGACCTGCAGCAACGCTGTGTATTGGGATGCCCAGCAACGATGATACACATGTAGGGCTTAGCTCATCATCCGTACTTCCTTGCCCACACTACATCACAGAATACACTTACAGCTTTCAATTCCGATATGCAACTGCCAAATAACTTGTAAAAAAATGGAAACTGAAGAACATAGATGTAAATTCACAAAATTAATGTTTTAGCGCCTTTCAAATAGAACTTCATCTTGAACATTCAGTCTGCTTTTTCTTCATCATTTCTACCTTACCTACATGTCGATTGGGCAGAGTAAGTCAAAATCTCCACTAGTTTGGGAACAAGAATACAACACATAATGTAATGGCGATACGCATAACAAGCTAATAAGGTTCCGGTACCACCATCATTTGCAGTTTTGCTCAATATCAACATATGGGTATACGACAAAAGTCTTACTAATGGCTATCTCCACCTTTTCAGGGATTTCAAGTATCAAAGAGTATATATCATCATATCATACTCCAAGTGCCATAAAAAGATAACAGATAACGATTTATAGAACTTTTAGCGCAAACACAGAAGGAACACAAAAACAGAGAAGAACAAATATTTTCAGAACAAGGGAACGTCACCTGTCCATAAAGTCCCCAACCAAAAGTCATTAACGCCCCAGCATCTGTACATGCATATATAAAGGGTTAAAATCTATGGGATAACACATATATACATATATAGCAAAACTCACACCTATGTCCAGAAACGTACACCAAAATAAGTATCAATAGCCTAACAACAAAACTTACCTGTAATAACAGCACTATGTCGTCCTCCGCAAGCAATCCCTTTAATATAATTTCCGGGGACTCTATACCCATACCCTTCTGAGGCCATAGTTCCTCTGGGAAGGCCTGCAGATCTATCTTTTGCTACAGCAGATGTAGCAATGCAAGGTATAGGATGTGGAGAAGATACCATTCGTATACGGGATCCTAAACCTAGCTGGCCCTCACCTCCATAGCCCCAACCCCATACCTGTCCGATATCTGAAACTTCAATTAAGTTAGAATGCATTACGGATATCGAAACTCATGAATGTCATATCTATGGGTAAGATTAAAACTACCTGATAATGCCAATGTATGTCGGCCACCAGCTGCAACTGTGGCTATCCTTACTCCTGGGTTCAATGCCACCAAACATGGCAAAGCCGAGAGGGGTTCATCACCTGATGACGAGCTTTCAGCCGCTTGTTTAGTCGATGAGACACGTCTCCTCTTTGTACCTTCATCCCCAACTGCTTTTCCATCAACACCAGTCGCCAGTGCGACAGAGGATCTTGATCCTTGGGATCGAGAGTTCACTGTAATACACTTGAAGTTTTAATTATTAAACAGTTCCTGCAGCTTCGGTAGTCATTGGTTTAGACTTGAAATGACACTACCTTGTTCTGTTAAAAACGGGTTCTGCCTCTCAAACAAGTCTTTATCTTGACTCTGAGCCGTGTTTGGGTCTCCAACAACTTTCCCAGAGGGTACACATTCTTTCCATCCCCATGTATAAACCTCTCCTGCCACTGCAGACAAAAAAAAAAAGTGATGTTTATTAGCAAGGTTTAAAATTTATATAAGTCTCATTGTAATAACTCATATACAGATAAACCATAAACATATGAAAGTAGTACCTGTTACACAAACACAATGTGCCCAACCTGCTGCAGCTCTCACTAAGAAAACTTCTTTCGGAAGAGGAAAAGGTTCTGGTGTTTCCTTAACATAAGCATGTGTAAAAAAAATAAGCACATTAGCTTCTTTCAAAATGAAACTTGATAATAAAGACATATCAAAGCTACATTTCAATACCCCATGTTTCCCTGATGTCAGGTAGCTTTGACCAAGATCATCTGTCGAACCCCACGTGACCAGCTTCCCCGCGTCTGAACAAAAGGGTCATTGAGGGAAATGACAGTTAGAAACATGTCCGAATTATAAAAGGTTTATTAGTAACAAACATATGGGCATTTAAACTCCTTTTATGACAAGGTAGAGTAACTCAAGCCATGAGCCTCTTCAATTCCAACCTAATAAGCAACATTTCATGATTTGAGAAATGTTTGATATGTTAAATCTAAGAATCTACTCAAAGTCTAAATACGAACACAATACAAATGTACATTTGAATGATTAACAAAAGAAAGCTATTATATTTGGTAATGAAATAGCTCATTTGTTGTATTAAGCCAATGTTTTTCTTAAGATACCAAAACATCATTCAAAAATTCATAACTTTTAGTCCGTAAAACCGTCCAGCCTTCCAAATTCCAATTAAGAGCTTAACTTTGCAGCTAACAATGTGAAGTAAAAATCTCAAGTAACTATACACAAGGAAAAAAAGATAACGGTTTTGTTCAATAACACGAAACATTTCAAGTTTTAATCATAATTTTCCACTGAACACACACATTTTCACTGTTAACTAACATTCTGCCACAGATTTGTAAGAAAATATACAAAAACAAAAAAACCAATATGATTTATATACATTATATCTAAGAAAAACCAATTTACTGCATTTCCTTTTCGATTCCAATTACTTGAAGTTCAAGATTTCATAAAAATTTGAACTTTTAAGATGCAAAGAGATGAAATAACAGTTATAAATAATAAGAATAATAACAATATTTAAAGAAAAAAAAATTAAAAGAAGAAGAAGAAGGAGAAAGAAATAAGTAACTTGAAATAGCCAAGTTTACTACATTTTTACTATTTTTATTGCAAATTACTTCAACCTAAAAATTTAAACTTTAAAGCTGCAAAATGATGAAACAAATAATAAGTTTATTTACATTTTGGCTCTTCCTCTTTATTTTTAAACTGCAGATTAGTTCAAAATAAAGATTATAACTTTAAGCTTGCAAAAAATAAATCTAAACAATTGAAACCAGAATATATATTTAAAAAAAAAAAAAAAGAAGAGGAAAACCTGAAATAGCCATAGCAAAACCACAGCCGCCGCCACAGACATCGGTGAAGAATCTGCCGGCATCAATTGACGGCGGAAGCCTGACTTCAAACGGCGATAATAACGGCGAACGTTGCGGTAAGGCTCCTGGTAAATATCCCCACATATATACCATCATCTTATTTTCCTTTTCATCACTTTTTTCCTTCATTTTCACATCTTCATTTTCAACATTCATTTTCTTCTAACAAATTGAATTGATTAGTGAAGTTGGTGTGTGTGTGAAGTGTGAAATAATTAGTCAGCCACCCCTAAAAAATTGATTTTACAATTATTATTAGAAAGAAAGAAAGGAAAAAAGAAAATTGGGGGCGTATCAATTTCATGGGGAAGAAGGTGCCACGTTGGATGCTCATGTTCCACGTGGATTCATTATTAGCCACAGGATTGGTTAGGTTTATTCTCAGCCACGAATTCCTCAGAAGGTCCCAGAAGGTCGGTTTCTTTTACATTGCAACCCCAATATCATAGCGTTTTGGGTTTAGTTGGTGTGTGAGTGTGTCTACCTTCATTTACTGCCACGTGGTTATTTAAAAATATTATTAACCTCGACTCGAATAATATATACCGACGTTGCCCACGTGTCAACCATACTCGTTTACTTGTCTCCGATTGGGTCGTTTATTTCAAACTTCGTTATACAATACGAGACAAAGTACCCGCACGTTACGGCGGTGAGATGGGGGTGATAGGTCATAGAGTATGATAGGTCATAGGAGGTGATAGGTCATAGGAGGTGATAGGTCATAGGAGGTGATAGGTCATAGAGGTGATAGGTCATAGGAGGTGATAGGTCATAGGAGGTGATAGGTCAAGGAGGTGATAGGTCATAGAGGTGATAGGTCAGGAGGTGATAGGTCATAGAGTATGATAGGTCATAGGAGGTGATAGGTCATAGGAGGTGATAGGTCATAGAGTGTGATAGTCATAGGAGGTGATAGGTCATAGGAGGTGATAGGTCATAGGAGGTGATAGGTCATAGGAGGTGATAGGTCATAGGAGGTGATAGGTCATAGGAGGTGATAGGTCATAGGAGGTGATAGGTCATAGGAGGTGATAGGTCATAGGAGGTGATAGGTCATAGGAGGTGATAGGTCATAGGAGGTGATAGGTCATAGGAGGTGATAGGTCATAGGAGGTGATAGGTCATAGGAGGTGATAGGTCATAGGAGGTGATAGGTCATAGGAGGTGATAGGTCATAGGAGGTGATAGGTCATAGGAGGTGATAGGTCATAGGAGGTGATAGGTCATAGGAGGTGATAGGTCATAGGAGGTGATAGGTCATAGGAGGTGATAGGTCATAGGAGGTGATAGGTCATAGGAGGTGATAGGTCATAGGAGGTGATAGGTCATAGGAGGTGATAGGTCATAGGAGGTGATAGGTCATAGGAGGTGATAGGTCATAGGAGGTGATAGGTCATAGGAGGTGATAGGTCATAGGAGGTGATAGGTCATAGGAGGTGATAGGTCATAGGAGGTGATAGGTCATAGGAGGTGATAGGTCATAGGAGGTGATAGGTCATAGGAGGTGATAGGTCATAGGAGGTGATAGGTCATAGGAGGTGATAGGTCATAGGAGGTGATAGGTCATAGGAGGTGATAGGTCATAGGAGGTGATAGGTCATAGGAGGTGATAGGTCATAGGAGGTGATAGGTCATAGAGGTGATAGGTCATAGGAGGTGATAGGTCATAGGAGGTGATAGGTCATAGGAGGTGATAGGTCATAGGAGGTGATAGGTCATAGGAGGTGATAGGTCATAGGAGGTGATAGGTCATAGGAGGTGATAGGTCATAGGAGGTGATAGGTCATAGGAGGTGATAGGTCATAGGAGGTGATAGGTCATAGGAGGTGATAGGTCATAGAGGTGATAGGTCATAGGAGGTGATAGGTCATAGAGTATGATAGGTCATAGGAGGTGATAGGTCATAGGAGGTGATAGGTCATAGAGTGTGATAGTCATAGAGGTGATAGGTCATAGGAGGTGATAGGTCATAGGAGGTGATAGGTCATAGGAGGTGATAGGTCATAGGGGTGATAGGTCATAGGAGGTGATAGGTCATAGGAGGTGATAGGTCATAGGAGGTGATAGGTCATAGGAGGTGATAGGTCATAGGAGGTGATAGGTCATAGGAGGTGATAGGTCATAGGAGGTGATAGGTCATAGGGGTGATAGGTCATAGGAGGTGATAGGTCATAGGAGGTGATAGGTCATAGGAGGTGATAGGTCATAGGAGGTGATAGGTCATAGGAGGTGATAGGTCATAGAGGTGATAGGTCATAGGAGGTGATAGGTCATAGGAGGTGATAGGTCATAGGAGGTGATAGGTCATAGGAGGTGATAGGTCATAGGAGGTGATAGGTCATAGGAGGTGATAGGTCATAGGAGGTGATAGGTCATAGGAGGTGATAGGTCATAGGAGGTGATAGGTCATAGGAGGTGATAGGTCATAGGAGGTGATAGGTCATAGGAGGTGATAGGTCATAGGAGGTGATAGGTCATAGGAGGTGATAGGTCATAGGAGGTGATAGGTCATAGGAGGTGATAGGTCATAGGAGGTGATAGGTCATAGGAGGTGATAGGTCATAGGAGGTGATAGGTCATAGGAGGTGATAGGTCATAGGTTGTGATAGGTCATAGGAGGTGATAGGTCATAGAGTGTGATAGCCAAATGCCTTAGCCGTACGGGCTCCACCCTCAGATTTAAAAATTCGTCGAAAGTATATCGAATGACATCTCTAATGAAAAAGCATGAAATTTTAAGAACACTCATATAATTTTTATAATTTATCGATGTACGGTTTTTGAGATAAAAGATTTTGAATGAATTAGAAGAATAAAATGATTTATGGAGTGGTTGAGATTTCTTCTAAGGGTATTATGAATAAGTGATAGGGGTATTTTGAGGTTTTCACTTACTTAAAGTTGAAAAAATAGAGGGAACAAATGTTTTATAATGTAGTAGAAATTACATTGCACGATTCATTAAAAAATGTGATTAGTTGAGAGTTAAAAGAAATACGATTAAAGACTTTATTAGGGGGACAGAGTAAAGGAGGTTAGTAAGGCCTATCCCAATAGGAGTCTCTTCCACCCCTCTTTCATACTGGCACATCAACTTTTCTCTTTCCTCATCCACCTTCTTTCACACTCACTAACAATAACACATCTTCCACACCTCTTCCGTAACTTTTATTTATTTTACTTTTTTACCCAAAAATAAATAAAACTATTATTTTTAAACAAAAAGTATTATATAAATTTAAAACATTATATAAATTTATATTATATAAATTATAAACATTATATAAATTTATATTAAGTTAACATAATATAGCTATATTGAAAACTTTAAACTGAATTAAAAATAGATTAATATTTAAGGGACTTAACTGAACTTTCTTTAAATATAGAGGGACTAAAAGTGGTTAGTTTAAAAAATGCTACTTCTTCTTTGTTTAACACCTGCACACACACACATATACACCACACACACACACACACATCTATATATATACATATAAATAAACCAAAAAACAAAAATTAAGCCTGACCCACCTCTCCTCTCTTTCTCGTCCAACCCCTTCGACCCATCGACACCTCCGGACGACAAGGGCCATCGACGAGTTGCTCACAATAGGTTCCTCATCGACGACCCCATCGACAGGGTGTCGATGAGCCTATTGTGATAGGCCTAAAGGAGGTTGCCAACGGCTTAGCCCAAACCCGCCCAAAAACACCATCGTCGCTCCTAAGAGCTAAAACTATCCAGAGTGGGGCGTTCTAACCACCTTTTTCCACGTGGAACACCGGCGAACGCCGGACGTTCTACTCGGTTTGACTGTGGTCAATGACTGATATCCGACGGAGTGAAAATTTAGAAATTCAAAAAAAGTAACCGCTCTCAACAGTTCATTTTTGATCAAAATTCAAATTTTTTGTTCTTCTTTGGCATTTTAATCTTTTTCCTTCTAATCTTTCTTTCGTTTTTTCTTTTTTCTACTTCTTTTTTTGTTTCTTCTATTCTATTTCTTTCTTCACTTCCATTATTTCTTTCGTCAAAGATTTGTCAAGCGACATGTATCCATGCTACAACCCAAACAATCAAGCACACCCAAATACCTACAACCCACCCAAAATGAACATGAATAACATAATCTTCACAATAATCCAGGTTTTATTTCCATGATTGGTAACATGAATGTTGGTTCACCGATGACACCGGGAGAAGGATTCATTCCATGGAATGCTACATCGGGCGCGTACGGATGGGGAAACATCGCTAACTCGCCGTCAGCAATGTTTGGTATATATTTCTTTTGGTTTATATATAGATATATAATATATAGGGAAAAGTGAATATAAGGTTGTCCGACACCTAAGCTTAGGTGTGAAACCCTCACATACTAATTTTTTAATATTTTTGTTTAATGAATAAATGTTTGGCCCCCATGAATTTTATGGATTAAAAAATTCATATGTGAGTGTTCCACACCTAATCGTAGGTACATAACAGCCTTATATAACCATCCCCCATATATATATATACGAGAGAAAGTATCCGCGCGTTGCGACGGTGAGATGGTGGGGGTGATAGGTCATAGGAGGTGATAAGTCA
Source organism: Erigeron breviscapus (assembly GCA_034093135.1). Taxonomy (NCBI): domain Eukaryota; kingdom Viridiplantae; phylum Streptophyta; class Magnoliopsida; order Asterales; family Asteraceae; genus Erigeron; species Erigeron breviscapus. The sequence continues at coordinate 16,062,027 of CM067169.1, read as the reverse complement.
TAGAGTGTGATAGCCAAATGCCTTAGTCGTACGGGCTCCGCCCTCGGATTTAAAAATTCGTCAAAAGTATATCGAATGACATCTCTAATGAAAGAATATGAAATTTTAAGAACATCTGTTTGGGGTAGAATTTTCACAACTAGGATCCTAATATTATTATGACATTAGACTCGTATAGTTTTATTTATTTACTCGATGTTACTTAAAAGATCCTTGTCACTATTTCAATTTAAGGATCTTGATTGTACTATCTTATTATTTTGGTATAACAGGATCTTGAGATCATCATGATCAACATAATCACTAACGAACGTATATCTAGTACAAGAAGATATTGTATGCAGGGCTAATTATGACGATTAAAGGGCATTTACAACGTGAAGAAACAAGTCTTAACAGATAGTTTACCATTTCAACCACGAGAATCGGGAGTGATATTTGTTTTACCATGTGTGGAAACGCTCTCAACGGTCATCTTCACCAATTCTTCAGCGTAATGAGCAAGTCTAGGAAGATCCCAGATATTTCGCATATTCAGTTCAACGTCCAGCTCTATAAATACAAAGGCCTCTTCAGCAGAAAGACATACAACGATCAACACACAACAACTTCACACTTCGCTCATCTTTTTGCATAAATTCATAGCTAGTCGATCATTCACTTTTTCTTTCATTCATTGTATTGTAATCTTAAACAAATAATAATAAAAGAACACAGGTAGGAACGATTGATTCCTCCCGGGGTTTTTTACCTAAGATTTCTTAATTGAATCAAGGGTTTTTTCCCGTCAACAAAATTCTAGTGTCGTTATTCTTTTCGCATTTATCTTCAATTTAGGATCATAACGTTGATTTCAAGTCTTATTATCTTTATCTTCAACGATTTTCATCTTTAATTACTATAATTCTGTCTCAAAGATTTTCACAAAGTTTCTTTATCAAAAACTCTTATTTCGTATTACTTTTACTAGCAAAAATCTTACTTTATTTTAAGATCCTAAACACCTGACCTCACTTACAAATCTTTGGTCAGAAAATTATGTTGAATCCTTCTACAAAATTATCTTAGGTAATTTTTGTCCAAAACAATTTGGCGCCCACCGTGGGCAAAAAGGTGTTTTTGCAATTTTACATTGTTCTAAAGTCAGATCTGCTTGAATTTCGAAACTCTTAATTTCCCAGAAGATTTTATCAAAAACCATGTCTGAGCATTCCCAAAGTCCTTCTTCTTCTGATTTGATTTATGATTATCCTTACATAAAAGATAATTTGAGAAATCCTCCCGAAAATGCAAGATTTTTAGCCGAACAAACCTTGAAAGGAAATACTATCCATATCTAGCTTTTCTTTGGAAAAGACATTTTGATCAATTTTATAAATCAACCTCTGACGAGAAAGCTGAAGAAACAATCCAACGGTCCGATGAATCGGTGAAAAGTTATACGGAAAGGTTTGAACATGCACATGCAATAACCTCAAAGGCCAAGGAAAACTTTTTGAAGTTCAAACAAGCAAGCAAGATCCAAAAGGATCAAGGTACAAGTGCTAGAGGTAACAAAGATAATGGTAAAAAGCATTTATAATTTTCTGATTATCATTTTACAACTGACATGTCTGGACTTCTCACTTTTATGGGAAGTCTGGGGGACAAAGCTAAATGGCCTGAAAGAGTCTCTCGAAAATTTTATGTCGATAGAACTAAATGGTGTGCTTATCATAGTGTTTTTGGTCACGAAACTGTAGAATGTGCATCATTTAATTGTGAAATTTGGCGATTAATAGACGAAGGCCTATTGGATGAAATACTTCCTAACAGAAATTGGTCTTTATCAAAAAAGTAATTACTAAATTCAACATTGCTACTTCTCTAGTATTTTTAATCATTCAAAATGATGATACTGACTTAAGCATCGGAGTGGCGTTAGCCAAAAGGGCTAACGTCAGTCTTTAGTATTTTTCTCTTATGATCTTCTGCAGGATTTTAACATCCAGGATCCTAACACAAAAGGATGAAGATCACCAATGCATACTCAAGGTATCTTCCTCAATGGAAATAATTTCTCCTAAGTTTTGTCCTTAAACGGACTACAGTGGATTGAACTAAAAATTCAATCCTAGGTTGAGGGTTCACCTTCTCGAACGCCAAGGTTAACACTAACACCTCATTTCCGCCGGGTCGCACGTCATAAAAATTCTTGGTTATGGGTAGACCCTCATGATCGGGAATATTCAAATGGTTGTTGATTTTACAATCAACTCAACTGGTTTGACAGTTACACTGTCGTCAAAAAGAATAGAGACAAACTCTCTATTATCAAGTTTTACAAACGATTAACAAACAAATTTTCCTTTTTAGTGATTCTTATACTTAAACAGGGAATCAAGATACTGAACATTCTCACAAAGGCACGTCTGCTGGAATCCTAAATCTTGTTCGAAATTTGTAAGGTTTGATTCTTTTCACATGCAATAAAGGTATGAAATAAACGATTTTCATTTCAAAATAGTCTTTAATTACAAAATAGCATAACAAATCTAAACTAAAACTAGGGCATCGGCCTCCTATTGCTACGGTTATGGGAAGGGGGTTTGATGCTAATTCCTAACTTACTTTCTTCAACCGCTTCACTCTCCCCAAAGATTTGAGGATACATGAGTTTCAACCATCCTAAGATATATATATATATATATATATATATATATATATATATATATATATATATATATATATATATATATATATATATATATATATATATATATATATATATATATATATATATATATATATATATATATATATATATATATATATATATATATATATATATATATATATATATATATATATATATATATATATATATATATATATATATATATATATATATATATATATATATATATATATATATATATATATATATATATATATATATATATATATATATATATATATATATATATATATATATATATATATATATATATATATATATATATATATATATATATATATATATATATATATATATATATATATATATATATATATATATATATATATATATATATATATATATATATATATATATATATATATATATATATATATATATATATATATATATATATATATATATATATATATATATATATATATATATATATATATATATATATATATATATATATATATATATATATATATATATATATATATATATATATATATATATATATATATATATATATATATATATATATATATATATATATATATATATATATATATATATATATATATATATATATATATATATATATATATATATATATATATATATATATATATATATATATATATATATATATATATATATATATATATATATATATATATATATATATATATATATATATATATATATATATATATATATATATATATATATATATATATATATATATATATATATATATATATATATATATATATATATATATATATATATATATATATATATATATATATATATATATATATATATATATATATATATATATATATATATATATATATATATATATATATATATATATATATATATATATATATATATATATATATATATATATATATATATATATATATATATATATATATATATATATATATATATATATATATATATATATATATATATATATATATATATATATATATATATATATATATATATATATATATATATATATATATATATATATATATATATATATATATATATATATATATATATATATATATATATATATATATATATATATATATATATATATATATATATATATATATATATATATATATATATATATATATATATATATATATATATATATATATATATATATATATATATATATATATATATATATATATATATATATATATATATATATATATATATATATATATATATATATATATATATATATATATATATATATATATATATATATATATATATATATATATATATATATATATATATATATATATATATATATATATATATATATATATATATATATATATATATATATATATATATATATATATATATATATATATATATATATATATATATATATATATATATATATATATATATATATATATATATATATATATATATATATATATATATATATATATATATATATATATATATATATATATATATATATATATATATATATATATATATATATATATATATATATATATATATATATATATATATATATATATATATATATATATATATATATATATATATATATATATATATATATATATATATATATATATATATATATATATATATATATATATATATATATATATATATATATATATATATATATATATATATATATATATATATATATATATATATATATATATATATATATATATATATATATATATATATATATATATATATATATATATATATATATATATATATATATATATATATATATATATATATATATATATATATATATATATATATATATATATATATATATATATATATATATATATATATATATATATATATATATATATATATATATATATATATATATATATATATATATATCTATATATCAATCTCTACTTGTACCCTCAAGATCTATATATATATATATGGGGATAACAACAGATCGAACCATCATTATCACGCTGCCAAACTGATCTAATGGATAACAACCATCCTAAGAAGCTTTTCAAATTATTGATCTCCCTTTTTGCCTCATTTAATTTTTCCTTCAATTTGACCATATCTCTTAGGGTTTGATTCCTAGTGTCCATCACTGAGTTCAAGAGACGATTAGCACTTTTAATAGTCTTGTTTTTATACATGATCTCCGTATCGTAAGCATCAGACATTTTTTCGATAATCTACAAAGAAAAAGCAAAAAGTTTCAGAAAATGAGTAAAATGAAAAACTTTTTCAATAAAAACTTACTGAAATAGATCGATCCCTAAGTCTTTTGGGACCTCTGCTTTGGGATGTTGATGCATCAGCCATCGTATTGTTGTAGATATTGATGGAAAAAAGAAAATAATTTGAGTTAATTACAGAAATCGTCCTTGTCGTGGACCTCCATTTGCAGCTTTCGTCCCTAAGTTTAATAAATTACAGTTTTAGTCCAAAAAACTTTGCCTAATCAACACTTTCGGTCCACGACCCAAACGGACGTTAAATATATGGTCACATGACCTGCACGCCGAGGGTATAATGGTCATTCCAATATTATATATTCCATCATCCGCTATCTTCTATCTGTTTCTCTATTTCTATCTTTCTATCTCTTTAATGTATATATGAAATTCACAAACAATACTTTCTTTCAATTTCAGTTCCATTAATAATAATAACAACAACAGTGATATTTATAACAAAATAATAATAAAAATGAAAATGATAATAATATGTAATAAACATCACATAAGTCGAGATTCGAGAACCGATTTATATTACTGTTATCAAAGAGAAACATGGCCGAGAGTAGTGGTGGTTGGAACCGATCTATATATCAATCTCTACTTGTACCCTCAAGATCTATATATATATATGGGGATAACAACAGATCGAACCATCATTATCACGCTGCCAAACTGATCTAATGGGTAACAACAAGTCCGATGGTGTGTTCGTTTGACTTTGATGGGTGGTGATTATGAAGATTGTTTACTGTTGGTGTGCCGTAATCTTTGGTGGCCGGAAAATGGGGAGGACGGCGAGGCTGCTGATGAAGACTGCTGGGTTTATATAAATCTTTACCCAAATGGGTTTAGGTCTATTGTTTATACAAATGGATTTTATATTTGTGTTTGACTCATATGAATGGAAACAACTCAGTAGATACCCATTCTTGGTGGTGATGGATTTTGTAAATGGGTGGTTTTGTATTTGTGGTTTAGATCTATACTTGATGTTATATTTGTCTTTTAAAAAAATATTTGGAGTTTCTGGTTCTTTGTGTCCATATAAATTTGGTCTTGATGTATTACTTTGTCAGAGAATTTGATGGTCAAAGATCGAATTGCCGTAAATTGATCTTTGAGCTTTTCTTTGATTGGATATTTGGATGGATGATGAAGACGTTAATAATTAATTACACTTTTAGTCATGTCGTAAGAAAAAGACCACACTTTTGGTCCTTGAGTCATTTAAAGACGAAATTACTCATCACGTGACTGACACGTGATAACATATTAAACGGACGTTAATGCTCAGGACCAAAAGTGTTGACGGGGCAAAGTTTTTTGGACAAACTGTAATTTATTAAACTCAGGGACGAAAGCTGCAAGTGGAGGTCCACGACAGGGACGATTTCTGTAATTAACTCAATTAATTTTAATGGACTCTCAGGGCATGAGAATTTGTGTTTGGGGAAAAGTGATCTTAGATATAAATAAGTGAATGGAGGGTAGATAAATCGACAAGAGGGAAGTTTAACGTCAAATCAAGGCGCGTGGACGAATAGTAATTATTTTTGATAATAACAAACGTGACTATTAACTGTATCAATTGGAATACTAACATTAGAAATTAGATATTTTCGAAGTTGTATCTTTAATGCAGGATCACGAGTCAGGATATGGGAATTAAATATCTCGGTTATTCGAAGATCAAATATTATTCATGCAGAAATAAAGGTACATTATTTAAAATAATTGTAGAGATTTCTTGTGTTGGGCTAATTTACTAGCAAATGCCTCTTTAGCAAATGATTCCTCTAAAGTAGATAATAAACTAGTCCATTTGGTTACATTCCAATTAGGAGACTCAAAACCCATAGTCTTGGCTTCTGCTGTCATTTGTAGTTTACTCTCTAAAACTTGAATAGTCGCATCCAAATGAAAAGCCTTTAGTAATGCTTCATGTTCAGTATAGTGCCAAGCGATGTTTTCATGAAGTTTAGATCTAGCCTTAGATGTCTCCATAACTGCATCATCTAATGCCTTTCTTCGTAAAATAGAAAGTTTTCTTAAGTGAGCAATGAGTAAGTCTTTCTCTTGTAGTTGATACTCGAAACGTTCAATCATTTGTTTTAGTTTCTAAGATGAAAAATTAAAAGTAAGTTGATTAACAATAGAAGGAGAAAACAACAAGAAAAAGGAAAAATTATGCTTACAAGGTTTAGATCATCTCTAGCTTCATTAAGCTTTTGACGAAAAACATCTTCTGCGAACCCTTGATGTTTGATTCGTTTAGCCAAAGGATCAGTATTAGGAGTATCAACAGCTTTGGAATAAAAAAAAAAAAAAAAAAAAAAAAAAAAAAAAAAAAAAAAAAAAAAAAAAAAAAAAAAAAAAAAAAAAAAAAAAAAAAAAAAAAAAAAAAAAAAAAAAAAAAAAAAAAAAAAAAAAAAAAAAAAAAAAAAAAAAAAAAAAAAAAAAAAAAAAAAAAAAAAAAAAAAAAAAAAAAAAAAAAAAAAAAAAAAAAAAAAAAAAAAAAAAAAAAAAAAAAAAAAAAAAAAAAAAAAAAAAAAAAAAAAAAAAAAAAAAAAAAAAAAAAAAAAAAAAAAAAAAAAAAAAAAAAAAAAAAAAAAAAAAAAAAAAAAAAAAAAAAAAAAAAAAAAAAAAAAAAAAAAAAAAAAAAAAAAAAAAAAAAAAAAAAAAAAAAAAAAAAAAAAAAAAAAAAAAAAAAAAAAAAAAAAAAAAAAAAAAAAAAAAAAAAAAAAAAAAAAAAAAAAAAAAAAAAAAAAAAAAAAAAAAAAAAAAAAAAAAAAAAAAAAAAAAAAAAAAAAAAAAAAAAAAAAAAAAAAAAAAAAAAAAAAAAAAAAAAAAAAAAAAAAAAAAAAAAAAAAAAAAAAAAAAAAAAAAAAAAAAAAAAAAAAAAAAAAAAAAAAAAAAAAAAAAAAAAAAAAAAAAAAAAAAAAAAAAAAAAAAAAAAAAAAAAAAAAAAAAAAAAAAAAAAAAAAAAAAAAAAAAAAAAAAAAAAAAAAAAAAAAAAAAAAAAAAAAAAAAAAAAAAAAAAAAAAAAAAAAAAAAAAAAAAAAAAAAAAAAAAAAAAAAAAAAAAAAAAAAAAAAAAAAAAAAAAAAAAAAAAAAAAAAAAAAAAAAAAAAAAAAAAAAAAAAAAAAAAAAAAAAAAAAAAAAAAAAAAAAAAAAAAAAATAACAATAGAAGGAGAAAACAACAAGAAAAAGGAAAAATTATGCTTACAAGGTTTAGATCATCTCTAGCTTCATTAAGCTTTTGACGAAAAACATCTTCTGCGAACCCTTGATGTTTGATTCGTTTAGCCAAAGGATCAGTATTAGGAGTATCAACAGCTTTGGAATCGCTCATTTTTAAGAAAGAAACCCAAAGGTGATAATTAAAGATGAGGGAGTATAAATATTTATAGGCTTAAATCCTACAAATTAGTGATAGGCTATCCCTGAACAATCTCAACAGGATATTTTGAATTCTCCTAACAAATCTCAATACTGGGGACAATTAGAATTTAGGAAATTCAAAAGCACAATCACGATAACATAGGTTCACATATTATTTAACAAATGGCCAGCGTAAACCATTTGATACACTCCACCAAGATTAACCATTCCAGGTTAATCAACCCCCGATTAGAATTTGTTTAAAACAAATCACATCCCCTACAAACTTAACTAAATTGTTCATAAGCAGTAACTGAATGACCAACTAGACCTCCTCCATTTCCTCCACATCATTCTCCTTCTCTTTTTCCTTCTCTTCTTCCTCATCTTCAGAAAGTTCTACCGGTTTGGAATTGTCATCACCTCTACTTGGGGCTTCATCTTTTTCAGACTCCTCGTCTTTGGATTCAGGTGCCACATCATCATCTTGAGGAAGCATTGCTAGTTTACTTTCCCAATCTTCCAAATCCCATTCAGCCAATTCGAAACCTCCTTTCTTTGCTTCTGTAGCCATCTTGATCTTAACTTCCAGGGTACTACGACTTGCACTCAACAGGCATTTCCTTAGCTGATCATCCAGTTTCTCTTGTAGTTTCTTTTGATTAGCCTTTTCAACATTCTCTGCTCTCTTCATATAGTACTTGCTTTTCTTAACCAGACAAGTATTTACCTCCTTCGGGGTCTTCAATTTAGTCTTCAAAGTGTCAATTTCATATTCTTTCAACTTTTTCTCTTCTGAAAAGGACTTCATTTTTTGATTCTCTTCGACTACCTTTTCTTGCACCACTTTCAGTAACTAGCAAAAGGATATTGATTAGTTGAAAATCTTAGAAATAACAGGAGGATAAAAGATAAAAAACTACGTACCATCATAGCTTGGTCCAGGCTAGCATTCAGAGATAAGATAGAAGGAACTTGACTGATAGGAGTAGGTTTCATAGTCTCCACTGAAGTATCAAATTCTTGGGATAAGTCAACATGGGTATTTTTGGACGTTTGGTAGAGCGAGTGCTAGTGCATCCTAGAATGACCTTATCCTTACCACTTGATTCCGATTTAAAACCATCAATATACTTCTCAAGATCATTGCTACTAAAGCGACCTGATTCTATAAAATTTGGAATTACTAAATAAATAGGTCTTAATAAAAATTTTAGATAAGAGAAAAAGGATAGAAGAATTACTTGTCATGACAACAATTTGGTTTGAACTAGAGACTGGGAGATTCGGGAAGAGCTTGAAAGGTCCTAATTTCTGCGGGAAGTGCCAAAATATTTTTGATTTTGTCTTTACCTGAGTCGTCACTTTGAGGAAACCCTTCAAGGTTGGCTGCATAGACATTGACTTATTAGGAACAAAAAGTAATAGAATCAATAGATAAGACATAAAGAAAATGAATTCCTACCCTTCTCTGTCCAAGCAGTAGGAAGATAGGATCCCTTAGGAAGAGACTTTTTTTAGACATAGAAAAATCTACTTTTCCATGATGGATCATTTTGAGTAACACCCAAAGCCAACTTCTCATTCTTCTTAGAAGCCTTAAGCATATAGTAACCCGGACCAAATGTTTGCAAATTGTATGCCAGGGGAAGATCTGATAACTTAAACTTAATCTTTTTCTCCTTTAACTAGGTTGTCTAAAACAAATAGAGTCCTCCATAACATAGGCATAGCTTGAGGATATGCTAGATTTGAAAGTTTGAAAAACTGTTCATAAAACTTGGGAAAGGGGAATGACAATTTTAGGGCTTCAAAAGGAAATTCTGGAAAACAGATCCAAACATCAGATTTCATATCGGAAGTAAGATTAGAATCAAAAGCCCTAAATTCGGTACCTTTAGGAAAATATTCTTTGATCCTATTGATATCGCTATCATTAAAGGAACATTTACTAGGGTTTTTAGCAATATAAGTAGGAGTAAAGTCCTCATCCAATTTGATTAAGGAACGGGAAGAAGATAACCGAGGCATAACTTAATAACAAAAACAGAACAAGATAAAATCTGAAAGATTAATGAAAAAACGAAGAAACTAACCTTTAGGGTTTGAAGAGAGATTCTCTCGAGACAGTAAAAAATAAAATAGGAGCATAATGTCGATATATCCGGAGAGATGTGGTATAAATGTGAAAGTGGGTAGTTGCAAATGTCACGTCAATACAGTTTTTACCCTTTGACTTTACTTAACTGCTATTTACAACCAAAATAATAAAAGGCTTGTTTAGATATTTCTCGACCGAAGATAATAAAACTTATATTTATTTTCAATGAAATATAAGTTTTGGGGACAATTGTTTGGGGTAGAATTTTCACAACTAGGATCCTAATATTATTATGACATTAGACTCGTATAGTTTTATTTATTCTACTCGCTGTTACTTAAAAGATCCTTGTCACTATTTCAATTTAAGGATCTTGACTGTACTATTTTATTATTTTGGTATAACAGGATCTTGAGATCATCAAGATCAACATAATCACTAAAGAACGTATATCTGGTACAAGAAGATATTGTATGCAGGGCTAATTATGACGATTAAAGGGCATTTACAACGTGAAGAAACAAGTCTTGACGGATAGTTTACCATTTCAACCACGAGAATCGGGATTGATATCTGTTTTACCATGTGTGGAAAAGCTCTCAACGGTCATCTTCACCAATTCTTCAGCGTAATGAGCAAGTCCAGGAAGATCCCAGATATTTCGCATATTCAGTTCAACGTCCAGTTCTATAAATACAAAGGCCTCTTCAGCAGAAAGACATACAACGATCAACACACAACAACTTCACACTTCGCTCATCTTTTTGCATAAATTCATAGCTAGTCGATCATTCACTTTTTCTTTCATTCTATTGTATTGTAATCTTAAACAAATAATAATAAAAGAACACAGGTAGGAACGATTGATTCCTCCCGGGGTTTTTTACCTAAGATTTCTTAATTGAATCAAGGGTTTTTCCCCGTCCAACAAAATTCTGGTGTCGTTATTCTTTTCGCATTTATCTTCAATTTAGGATCATAACGTTGATTTCAAGTCTTATTATCTTTATCTTCAACGATTTTCATCTTTAATTACTATAATTCTGTCTCAAAGATTTTCACAAAGTTTCTTTATCAAAAACTCTTATTTCGTATTACTTTTACTAGCAAAAATCTTACTTTATTTTAAGATCCTAAACACCTGACCTCACTTACAAATCTTTGGTCAGAAAATTATCTTGAATCCTTCTACAAAATTATCTTAGGTAATTTTTGTCCAAAACAACACCCATATAATTTTGATTTTTATCGATATACGGTTTTTGAGATAAAAGTTTTTGAATGAATTAGAGGAATAAAATGGTTTATGGAGGAGAGAGAAAAAAATGAGTGGTTGAGATTTGAGGAGAGAGAGAAAAATGAGTGGTTGAGATTTAAGGGTATTATAGGTATATTAGGTAGAGATGTTTAAATTAGTGAATAAAGAAGATGGGTAATTTAGGTAGTTCAAAGTTGTAATTTGAGATTTAAAACAAGGGGCTCCTCTATTATATACGAGTAAGATAAGATAAAGATATATGAAAAAGATAAATTAGGACCATCTCTTAAATTAGGATCATTAGTACCAAATGTCAACCATTCATTTTTCACCATCTCCGACCACCACCACCACCATCATCTCCGACCACCACCACCACCATCGCGATCTATTGTCTCTCTCTTCTCTTTTGGCCACGGCGCCGGCGCCGGCAACGGCAAGGGCGGAACCCGTACCGTATCCAACCACCACCATCTCTTGGATCGCCGCCCATCAAATCCATACGATTCTCATATGCGTCCGGTGACAACCCCTTTAGAACGGATAAGGGCAACGCCCGTACCGTATCCACCGGAAAACGAAACTGATTCTCGTCGGAAATGTCGCCGGAGATGTCGCCGCCGTCGCCGGATTCTGGAAAACGGGATTTGAGATTTGAGGAGAGAAAAAAATGAATGGTTGAGATTTGGTCCTAATGGTCCTAATTTAAGGATGGTCCTAAAATTAACCCACCCCTATATATATATATATATAATATATAATATAATAATTCCTCACGTACTATATAAAATCTTCATTGGATGACTCCTATGCCAATCTTTTTATGAAGGATTTGGCCAAGTTTGATTTGACTTAATTAAATTTTTTAATTGATCAATAAGTTATTTAAAAAAATTTATTTTAGAATATATAATGACTTAAATGATACTTTTATATATGAAATAGAAGAAGTTGAAATATACGAATTTGCATTTAGTCTGATTAATTTTGTGTCGACGATGATTTCGTTCTCAATATAATTGCACAACGCATCGCCGATACCCATCAATCTCAATTCTCTGATAAGCATTAAATACCATAAGTAGAAATTTTTTTTTTAAACGGCACATACCATAAGTAGAGCATCACTAAAATAACTATCCTCCCGGCAGAAAAAGAAAGTGTTGGAGCCACACAACTCAAAAGGCCCACAAAGATGGTTGGACTATGACTAGTTAGCAATTAGGCTATTAAAGTCCTAACGGGCCTACTCTTGACAAGACCCCATTTGGTACGAAAAGACATTTAGTTTGGAAAAATAAATAACTTAAATACTTAAAAGTTATTAAAAATGGCACAGGGTATCCCCACCAGGAACAGGGCAACCCCACCAGGGTATTAGCGGCGACGTCGCCGCTAATGGTGGGGCCCGACAATCTTGGAACCATGACTGACGACGCCCGTTCCCGAGGTGCCACGTCACAAGTATTAGCGGCGACGTCGCCGCTAATACGTGCCACGTGGCACCTCGGGAATCTTGGAACCATGACTGACGACGCCCGTTCCCGAGGTGTCACGTCACAAGTATTAGCGGCGACGTCGCCGCTAATACGTGCCACGTGGCACCTCGGGGATCGTTAATGGACATTATCCTGAGTATGGAGTATGGCACGAAAACATGGACGAATTTTGGAGGTTTACGTACGATCATATAATTTGGTATTATATATTCTCTATTTTGTTTTCAAACTACATATATATTTTGGTTACCGATGATAATGATGATATATAGATATAGATATACAAATGATATAGATATATAGATATAGATATATATATATATATAGATATATATATATAATATATATATATATATATATATAGATATATATATATATATATATATATATATATATATATATAATATATATATATACATATATAAATATATTATGATATAGATATATATATAGTATGGATATCATCAATAGTTAATGAACTAGATGTTTACTTGTTTACTTGAATTGTTTAAGATGGATAGTTTTGAGGATATTTGGGCAGACCCAGAAAACGTACGTATTGAAGTGCCCGATGATGAGTTTGAGTCACCTGATGCAGACAGTCAATTTGACTGCGAACCTGGAGACTTAGAAACCGAGGAGGTGTTCGCTTCCGTCGAAGAATTGACGGAGTGGGCTAAAAGAACAGCACTGGAGTTGGGTTATGTTCTAGTCACACGACGGTCGAACAAAAACTCGTTAAAGGTGGTCAATAAGGTGACACTAATATGTCACCACGGTGGACCACGCGATAAAAGGTTAACTGGGCCACCCAAACGGTCCAACAAGTATAGGGTGTCCCTTTACTTTGGAAGGCCGCCCCGGGTATGATGGTGGTTGGAGGGTAACTGTCAAGGACTGGAAACACAATCATGATCCAGCTACCGATCTGCAGGGGAATGCATACGCGAGACGGATGACGGAAGAAGAAAAGCAATATGTGGGAAACCTATCGGATCGCGGTATGTTCCCACGCCAGATCCTGGTTAACCTGAAAAATGAATTTCCAGGAAACCTGACTCGAAGAGGAGACATTACCAACTTTCTGAAATCGAGACGGAGGGCGGGCCAAGCAGGGCATACTCCAATGCAGGTACAAACATCATATTAGTGATGGCATACTCCAATGCAGGTACAAACATCATATTAGTGATTACGTACTCCGTTGTTGGAAGTGACTTATTTACTAAATCTTGTTCACCTGTCGCAGGTTATGTTCTCACTGCTGCAAGAGAAAAACTACTTTTACCAGTTTACTACAAATAGTAAAAATGGACGGTTGGAGAACCTCTTTTTCATGCATCCAACATCAATGACCCTATGGCGCGCATTTCCCTGGGTTATTGAAATAGACTCCACGTACAAAACCAACGTGTACAACATGCCGCTTGTTGAGATTGTCGGCGTCACTTCAACGGGCCGGACCTTCAGTTTAGCATATGCTTTTATCGTAAACGAGCTGGAGGCGAATTATCAATGGGTGTTACAATGTCTGAAGTCCACCCTTGTTGAAGGCTTAACCGTTCGTGTGGTTTTAACTGACAGGGAGCTGGCCCTGATGAGAGCATTGAAGGTTGTTATGCCGCAAGCGAAACACCTGTTGTGTAGGTACCACATATGGCAAAACATAACCAAACACTGCGAATCGACATTACGGGTGAAGAAAGATGTTAACATTGAAAGGCTTAACGTGTGGTGGAAAAGAGTCTATGAATCTCGGACTCTTGACGAGTTTAAATCATACGAGAAGGAGTTAAAGAAAAAATTGGGAGCTTATCCAGGTGTCTACAAGTACCTTAACGATAATTGGTTGTCCCCGTACCGAGAGCAGTTTGTGTCATGTTGGGTCGATGAACATCTCAACTATCAGAACCACACCACAAACAGAGTCGAGGCCGAGCACCACCATCTGAAGGAAGAGCTGAAGGGGAAATGTACATTTACTAGAATCCTGCAATGTGTTGATTCTGTCATTATCGGTCAAGACACTGAAATAAGGGGCCAACTGGGGTATAGCAAGGGAACCCGGTTGGGTAAACACAACTACAACTGTATGAAGGCCCTGCTGGGAACGGTTTCACATAAAGCTTTGGACATCATGGTTGATGAAATCGTTCGCTTAGACAAACAACTGAAAAAACAGGTGAAAAAGTGCGGGTGCAAGGTTCGGTATAGTTGTGGGCTACCATGTGCCTGCAAGATTGCCGAGTACATGCACCGTGGTTAGTATGTTTTAATACATTTTTTTTTAATCATACCGACATAATGTCGTATACTTATTGATATAAAAAAATGCAGAGACTCGTATTCAGCCGAATGTGATAGACCCGTTTTGGAGAAAGCTTGACTTAACACCATCGACATGCCTAAAAGACGAAGACGATGTAGAAGCTGTCCATGAAGTCGTAGGTGATCTTACGACATTCTTGGTGGAGCAACCCAAGGCCCAACGGAAACATTGGTTGTCGAAGATAAAGGACATGTTTAAGTCGGGTAACACACAAGTGAAAGATCCCATTGTTCTGAAGAGCACACGCGGAAGACCGGTCGGGTCGAAACAAAAGCCGCCAAAGGTAGACCAAATACATCATAAGCTTAATTAGTGATTTAAGAAAAATTATAAAACTAAGTGATTTTAAGTAATTGTTTTATATTAATGGTCTAGGTGCCCGATCTTAACAAAAAGCCACCTGGGCTTCGGAAATCCAAGTCCAGTCGACCGAGGACTGAAGAGGTGCCCGATCTGAACAGACCGCCACCTGTGCAGCGCGCCAGACAAAGTGAGTACGCGCCAAAATACAAATCACGGTTTGATGACCCGCAGGGTGCGCGACACAGTATGTACGAGCCGTCCCAATCATGTCGTCTCCCCGAGACACGAAACTTATTCGGGGAGCCGTCCCAATCCGAGTGGGTCAAGGAGAATCCAGACTTATTCGGAAACCTGTTCCCATATCCAGGTCTTGAAAATATATATATATTCGGGGACCCGTCCCAATCCTATGGGTTCGACGGGGTCCAAAATGTATATGGCTGGGGGGAACCGTCCCAATCATATGGGGTCCAATCTGAGCAGCCATATGCCAGCTTTGTTGATGACTTGTTCCGGGCACCATCGCATGGAAAGGTGTCAGAGGCAATGTCAGAGCCAGAGTCAGAGGCAAAGTCAGAGGCAAAGTCAGAGACCAGTTGGGTTGGGTATATTGCGGAACCGATGAACGCCAGACTGTCCCGAAACATCGCATGGGTACTACATGAGCTGCCAACGTACATTCGACCTTACGTTGTCGGCGCACAGAATGTCAAAGGAGATGGTAGTTGTGGATTTCGAGCTACCGCTGTTGCTTTGGGGCTAGATGAGGATTACGGTTCGGAGTGGGTTCGTACGCAGATGCTCGAGGAGTTTGAATCTGACCTCGAAGGGTACATGCGAATGTATGGGCCCGAGGGCAAACGCATATTAGAGGCGTTGCAAACCTCTTATTATAAAAAATGGCGTCCCAAAGACCATTGGATGAGTAAAGTGTTTTTCCATATCCTCCTGGCCAATAAGCTAGGTATAATAATCAACTGCATCAGCTTACGTGACGCCCGAACAGTATTCCCGATGCATCATGGCTTGGATCAATTAATGTTGGCTCAACCGATAACTATTGCTTTCGTAAATGAGGAGAGCCATTTTGTTGCAGTGGAATTAACAGGTGAGTACCCAATGGCTTACAAGAATCCAGAATGGTCATACTACGCAACCCCGCCTGCACGTGCGGTGGCATCAATGTACGCACATCGAGAACAAGCGTTTCAAGAATGGATGTATGCAAACTGCCTAAGAATACCACTTGGGCCTCCTATTGTTATAAATGATTAAATTCATTACATGTTGTATTTTGGTTTTTTTTATGTTTTTATTAATAAATATTTGTTTTCCAATAATATAAATTTTATCATTATTTATTATCTTATTTAATCGATATAAACTTTAATTAAAATAATACATATTCAAAATAAAGACATAATGTAAATAATACATAGAAAACTTCAAAACATGTTTTTTGAATTTTTTGTTGCAAGGATATAAAAAAAAGAAATAAATTATAGCTACCAAGAATACAAACATAAATAAAGAGGTTCATAGATTACAAACATAAATAAAGAGGTTCATAAAAAAAAAAAAATACAAACTAATCACTATCACTATCACTATCACTATCACTACCCAAGCGATGTGTGGGTAATGAGGCCGTGCTAGACCCGGCCATGTCCCAAGGGCTCGCAGGGTTGAAGAATTGATCCACGTTAAAGGGCGGCGACTGTGCTGGGTCAACTATATGCGGGAGCTCGACATTCAGTCCTCGTGTTCCTCTAACCAAATGCCCAACCCCGCGGGTATGTCCTGACCGGAGCCCCAAAGCGTCCAAAAATGTCTGAGTCGGCGGGGTGTTGGGCTGTTGGGAAAGTGCCTGCTGGGATTCAACAAGCCGGTCCTGTACCACATTAAATCATAAACAAATAAATAAGTTAGTTATAATAATATAAATTTTATCATTATTTATTATCTTATTTAATCGATATAAACTTTAATTAAAATAATACATATTCAAAATAAAGACATAATGTAAATAATACATAGAAAACTTCAAAACATGTTTTTTGAATTTTTTGTTGCAAGGATATAAAAAAAAGAAATAAATTATAGCTACCAAGAATACAAACATAAATAAAGAGGTTCATAGATTACAAACATAAATAAAGAGGTTCATAAAAAAAAAAAAAAATACAAACTAATCACTATCACTATCACTATCACTACCCAAGCGATGTGTGGGTAATGAGGCCGTGCTAGACCCGGCCATGTCCCAAGGGCTCGCAGGGTTGAAGAATTGATCCACGTTAAAGGGCGGCGACTGTGCTGGGTCAACTATATGCGGGAGCTCGACATTCAGTCCTCGTGTTCCTCTAACCAAATGCCCAACCCCGCGGGTATGTCCTGACCGGAGCCCCAAAGCGTCCAAAAATGTCTGAGTCGGCGGGGTGTTGGGCTGTTGGGAAAGTGCCTGCTGGGATTCAACAAGCCGGTCCTGTACCACATTAAATCATAAACAAATAAATAAGTTAGTTATAATTAATATAAATTTACAAAAAATACAAATTTAAGTGTTGTGCGAGAACTTACATAAATGGGAGGAGCTCTTGCCTGCACCGTCCCATCGTGTAATGTGTGGGCCCGCAAAAAGAACTCAGGCGGGGGCTCACGTTGCCCCTGATTACTACGCTGTATATACATTAATCAAAGTTATATATATATGTATGTGTATCTCTCTCTCTATATATATATACATATGTGGATATAAAACGTAAAAATAATAACTTACATCGTATTCATATTCACGCTGAGCGTATGACTGGCGACCGTGAGTACTGACAAGATTATCTTGTCCATGCCTGTTATTCGCGTTTCTTTGGGCAACAAGCATCCGATGCTCCCTGGTCCAGTAATGCAGTAGATCCCTCCAGACATCTTGAGGCATTCCATGCGGCGGAACACCTTCGAATTCGCTGAGTCTATCTAACCCACCCCTGTCGCTAAACCATTTCCCCTTGAATTTTGATTTTTTATCCCTGTAGTTCTTGAGGGCATCTTGACGAATCATGTTTTCAATGGCGACCCGTAAGGGGTGACCGTCTTCGTGATTTAGATACGGGTCCAAGTAGAACCGTCTCTGCAATTTTGTAGTAATAGTCAGCATCTACCCTAATTTTGTAATGACGTATTTAAATTGTAAAATAAAATGTTTTAAACCTGGAGCCAGGGAATAAGTCCATCCCTGATGTGTGGGGGCACCTGATCCCACGAGTCGTAAGTATGCGGGACGGTAGCGACATATGTCCCAAATAGCTCTTGTACCATTTGGAGGTGTCACCGATAGTCTGCCACCTGCTTTCAGCGGTATCAAGTCTAAGAGTTATACGTCGTCCAGACTTCTGAAACTCCCGCTCCAGTTCCTTGTTAGCAGCGGCAGCTCTCCCTGAGCTATTCCCTGCAAAGCAAAATTAAAGAATAAATATATATACATATATATATATATATATATATATATATATATATTTTACATACATCTATATATACTTACCCCCGCTACGCTTGCAGCCCCATTGGGGATTCCACCCCCAATTTGGAGGGTCATTGCCACCATCTCCGCCATGAACGCAGCCATTTTAACCTACATAAGTTATATACAAGTTATAAATCAATAAAAACAATTATCAAGGTTAAAAAAGGCGCAAATGAAATATATGCATATTTTTGACACAAATCTTTTTTCCAACTTATTATACCTAAAATGAGCACATTTTTCTAACAATAATACTTGCAATCATATTAACCTAATAACAACTAGATTAACAATTAGAATCATACTAACAAGTGTTTTCTAACATAATACTAACAATCATATTAAAATAAACATAAACTACTATAATTTCTAACAATCATATCATTTTTAACTATAATATCATAACCTTTCTACCACTAATTTCTAACAATCATATTAACAAAATGGTTTTTCTAACATAATATTAACAATCATATTAAGAATAATCATAAACTACCAATAATTATAACAATCATATTAAAATAATCATAATAATTTCTAACAATCATATCATTTTTAACTATAATATCATAACCTTTCTACCACTAATTTCTAACAATCATATTAACAAAATGGTTTTTCTAACATAATATTAACAATCATATTAAGAATAATCATAAACTACCAATAATTTATAACAATCATATCCTACAAATTTCTTTAAATCAAACTAACAAACGTAAAATTTCTAAATATAATACTATAACATTTTTATAACTAATAATAACATATATTAAAAATAATAACAACAATACAAAAGTAAATGAGTGTTAGTAAACATACAAAGAAAACGTCGGAAAAGTGGGTCGCCGGAAATGTCGCCGCTAATGCTAGTCGCCGCTAATACTTCGTCTGAAAAGTGGGGTGGCCGGATTTTCGCCTGAAAAGTCGCCGGAAAATGAACCGGGCCGGATTTTCGTCACCAGCAAAAGGGTGGGTGGCCGGATTGTTGATATAGAGGGTGAGGGGATTGAGGGCCGGAATATGGACACAAAATGGTAGATGGCCGGAATTTTTTTTTTTTTTTAAGGGAGGTGCGTTTTTTTTTTTTTGTAGAGGATGGAGTCGGTTTTTTTTTTTTTTAAGGGAGCTTCGTTTTTTTTTTTTGGGAAGAAGATGGGTCGTCTGGCTTGCAGCCGCGTTTAAAAAGAAAATAGGGTACCCTATTAGCGGCGACGTCGCCGCTAATAGTGTGGGGTCCATGCGCTAAAAACAGGCTTTGAAATCTTTAGTGTGTCAGTTGGGGCCCGCACTATTAGCGGCGACGTCGCCGCTAATAGTGCCTGGTGGGGCTACCCTTTTTGCCCCGGTGGTGTTACGCGCCTCGTTAAAAATATACAATAATATTTAATTTTTAAAAAAAATCACATACTATGACTTATGATCATATATACGAGCCACTGTTTGTTTAGTGGTCCTGTGAGTTATGACTAATCCAGTCGTACAATCATTTTATGCCTAACTAACACAATTATTTGAAATAAATGTGTAGCTTGTCAAAGTTGTTGGCACTTCATTGTTAAGGTTATTTGTCTCAGTAAAATGTGTATATTATTGATACAAAGGGTTTATTAATAATTTTCTTGCATTATTAAAAAACGTGACAGCTCAAAGAATAAAACAAAATATATTATATGATAATACGTTAGCATTAGAATTTAATTAGAAAGAGAAACCACAACCCTTGCATGAACGATAATGACGAGAAATTATAAGGTGGATGATCCTAAAACCATAATATAATTGACATGGATGTCATATTGTTAACCACTAACCTTTGAATTTAAACATTTTTGTGAGTAAATTAAATTTATAATTCTAGATGCTATGGTTAATTTGGTTTTGGCAAGTACTGTATCTAACAATATACTCGTATTACATATTTAACTTAATACATGCTTAAGCTAATTAGCTTATATTTAACAAAATACTTTTTTTTCATTTTATAGAAATTGCGTAGATATAATTATATTTAGACCAATTGCACTACTTTAACACTAAATTATTATTAGTAACACCGAAATTTCACAATCATCATAATTATGATGATGATTTACCAATCACAGTCATAGAAAATGTTTGAAGCCCTTCATGCACTGACGGATCTTGAAAGTTTTAGCGGAGCCAGATTTTTTTTTTTGCCATCATTATGTTCCGGGTATTATATTATGGTCATGCAATACACTAAATCGGGTCGGGTCAAACAAAAATAACACTAATAATCTAAGTTTTTCATTCAAATTACCAATACATAGTTTCTAACCAACAAAAAACTACAAAGACTTATGAAAATACCAGAGAAAAGGCGTGGATTGTGGGAGGAAGACCTTGTTACGTGGATTGTGGGCTAAAACATAGAATTATGAATGGACTAAGTGAATTGTGGGTTATAAAAACTAAAAAGGTAAATTTTATTTTTTGCTGGAGCCTAAAACTCAAAAAAGGGAGGAAGACCTTGTTACGTGGATTGTGAATTGTGGGCTAAAACATAGAATTATGAATGGACTAAGTGAATTGTGAGTTATATAAACTAAAAAGGTAAATTTTATTGGACTATTAAATTTATTAAACATATCAAAAGTTCTTAAAAACATAATCCTTGGGGCCCGACTTAATAGATATAAATTTTTTTGGACGAAATACAGATATATTAGTACTACTAAGCGAAAAAACAGCGGTGGCCCCGGGCCCCAAAGAGAACCGCCCCTGCCTTCATGAGGATATCTTGACTAAATCACATACATCCGAGTTAAAGATTCGATTTTCCCCCAAAGTACAAAACCTCATTAAGTTGTCATTTACATTTATAAGTGATTTATTACACAAATAAAGCATAGCTACGATCTTTATTTGACAATGATCCACTGGCCCAGTGGTGAGTCACCAAGGTTTTTATCCTTGAGGTGGAGGGTTCGATCCCTGCCAGGTGCAGAATCGACCCTCTGTTAAATTTCCCATGTGCGGGAGCCTCCTGGAGTTTTTCCCTTGGCAGCCATCTCAGTGTGGACGTAGCGGGACCCGGTTTAGACAACCGATTACACACTGCTGAGATGGTCCTCCCCATGTGATAAGGGGAGTGTGTCGACATCATAAAAGATGTACACCTGTCAAAAAAAGCTACGATCTTTATTCCCGATTAAAGTCATATTATGCGGTAATAACCAAGTAGACTTTGCATCTGAAGTTTACTTGGTTACTGCTGGAAGGTCTACGTGGTTAATTATGATGCGAGGTTTACTTGGTTATCACTCTTTATAAAGTTTACTTTGTTACGACTGCAAGATCATCATTTTGCAGTAAACAATAAATCATGGTTGGATTTTAGCGTGGGCTGCATATTTTTATGTTGGGTAAAATACAAAAAGTAGGCTATTGAATATGTACTTCTTTAATGATATTTTCTAATATATTCCTTGACCAAATTAATAGAGTTCTATGGGCTATCATATGAAAGTCTTTTAATTTGGTCTAATATCGATCAATATAGAAGATGGAAAGCATAATAAATCTTCTGATGCAAAGATCTACTTGTTTACCACTCTTTTCATAACATATATATTGGAATATGATCACGTTAAATAAACACATGTCCGGAAAGTATTTAAGCCTACGGGGTCACACGAAATGACACGTATACTCTATGTAATTAATTAATATGTGTTACGCCCGTTTTTTTTTTTATAAAGAAACTTCATTTAACTTTCTATAGATAAATATGTATTCAGTAAATACATATTTATTCGACAATGCCGAATACTAATTTATTTCAAACGACACAATGGAAAATTAGAAATTTCGGCATGACCTCATCGTAATATCAACAATCCATACCTGCTAATTTTTAATCCAAACAACCTGTTTCTAAAGAACCAAAATACTTGACATGACTCAGTTTAACGACCACATTACCAATTTAAAGTAATCGACACATTAAGTTCATAAAATATGGGCCAGTAATGTAACAAGCATAATATACTCGACTGTAATTTAAAGGTAACACTTGCGTAAACCTTCTGCAAGTGCTCATCCACGGCTATGGCTTCTCAGGGCTCATCCTTTATGGCTACTCATCACTAACGCCAAATCCATTTGCACCTACATCATTTATAATTAAAAGAATAAGCATATCGCTTAGTGAATATATAGAAAGTAAACGCATGAAGGTTCTGCATTATATAAACTATGTAAATATGATACTGCATGATATAGACTGCAAGTACAATCTGCCAGTTGCTCAATTATATGGACCAGACTACTCGTATATAGCCAACCTCCATATAATCCTATATGTCTGCTAAACATAATATGGACACCATATCATTCTGAAATATTATACTGCTCATAATATAGACTGCAAGTACAATCTGCCAACTGCTCAATTATATGGACCAGACTACACGTATATAGCCAACCTCCATATAATCAACTATGCCTGCTAAATATGATAGGGTCATTGTATCAAACTATAAGAAAGTAAATAATACAACTATATGCATAGAAGGATTAACTGTTATTCTTTAATGGTTCCCTTCTACAATGTCAATTCACATACATCCACAAAATCTGCACATTAGCCTTATGTATCTGAATTTACACCACACAATCACATGGCGATCACATAACAATTAAAGCATGTGTGATTACATAACATACACACTTACACAATAAAATATCTAGATACACATAACAACATGACTAACACAATTCTACGGTCACATGACAATTAAAGCACGTGTGGTTCAATAACATACACACTTACACAACAAAATATCTAGATACACATAACAACATGACTAACACAATTCTACGGTCACATGACAATTAAAGCACGTGTGGTTCAATAACATACACAACTACACAACCGAACATCTAGGTAACACATTGTTAATCCAAAGAACAACATGGATATCACATTTCTAACCTACTTAGCGTTCTAGCTAACAAATAAGTCGATTCAGCATTATAATCATTCTTCAATATACAACATCAACGGCCTAGATTCTACCTTTGGCATGGTCATTATCTAAGGCCAATAACAATGGTTAACTACAAATACTGGCTATTAATCTTCTAGCTGCTTAATTATTACCTAAAACTTACAATTATAATAAGGCTTCTGCTCATTACATTATCAGCTTAATATTATCGATAACAACAAATTTTACCACTAACTTCTCTATTACCATGCTAATTGCCATAATCTTATCAAAACAGAAATCTCATTGCTACGACTTATTTATCTTCATAATTTTAACAAAAACCACATCACATAACTAAACAAGACTGCATAACAATTACTACTATATTAGTACCAACTGCATCATTACATGAAATCGATCACACATATATAACCGAGTTCCATATAATTCAATGTTACGGCTCAATCCTTCATAATTTAATTAATAACAACAATTTCAACACATATTTTCAACAATTAAAACAACTAAACAGATACGGCATTTGATGTGTCGTATTTTATACCCATTTCCCACATTGTATTTAGTTGATTTTGCATGGTTTATGAGTCGTTTTAGTATACATTTGGTGCATTTATGGTATTTGTTAGTGTTTCAGGTTACTGACAGGTATTTAAGCGTAAATCTGGAGAAAACGACATTGTTGAGGTGAATTAAGTGCTAACGGAGGATTTCGGAAGCATTTGGATGAAGATTGCAGAAAGTCAACAAAAGTCAAAGCTGGCAAAAGGACAATTGCGCCGCAACTAGTTGTTGCGCCGCAACCGAATTACAGAAAGTTAAGTTGCGCCACAACTCTTCTAGTTGCGCCGCAACGCCTTTTGTTCCTGGCCAGCCACGAGTCAACATTGGTCAAAGGTCAACGCTAGTCAACGTCCAATTGCGCCGCAACTAGTTGTTGCGCCGCAACCGAAAAGCAGAAGAATAAGTTGCGCCGCAATCAATTTCATTGCGCCGCAATGCGTTCAAGTTCAAGCCAGCCTTGGTCAACGAAAGTCAAAGTCAAACGCGAAGTCAAACTTAGTTGCGCCGCAACTACATTAGTTGTGCCGCAACTGGGTCCGATTCTGGCAGATTTTTGGAGGCATATAAATAGCATGCAAAAATATCCCAAAACCCTTCTTTTCTTCTCCCAGCCGTTTTTGAAGACCTATTCAGAGATATTTTCATCTATTTATCATATTTTAGGATTTCAAACACGATTGGATCAATTTCGTTCGTAGCTTTCAATTATTATCATTCGGTAACAATGATTTCTTCATATTTTCTTTGTTATTCTTATTTTAATATGAGTGGCTAATCGCTTCATCATCCATCTTGATGGAGTGAGACAATATGTAAAGATTGCACGATTTTATTAATTCAATGTTGATTTCATTTAACATTATATCGAGATCTTAGCGTATTTCTTCTTTATTATTTATCTTGAATTGATTGGTGATTTATGTGTGTCTTTAATGGTAATTATTGATTTCATATATTTCATTTTGATTGTTTGGGTACAAATGATTGGGTCTATGACGGGTACGGTAGATAATCGTTCATGATAATAGGGAGGAATGTGTTAACGGTTGGGTACAATCGATAGGTATAACTGTTATTTCAATAACTAAAACAATTGTTTGATTAGGGAAGTTATAAAAGATGTCTTGGGGTACCGATATTTGTAACGAAACTAGTTTAAGCAAGAGAATCAAATGATGTCATTAACTTGACGGGTACGGGGTTGGTGCTTTGTTTGAGTCTCGGTTATTTAATCAACTAATTTGGATTTGAACTTCATTTATGTGCAATCTGAGCGTATTGTTGAGCGAAATCAAGATGGATGTCTTTTAAATTATTGTCATAAAAACATTTTCAATATCGTTTGAGGACGATCCCTGCCCCGGTAACACCGGATTTAAGTTATTTACTTTTACTTGTTGCAAAGTGACAATTCGGTCACAAAACCCCCTATTTACTTGAATTACTTAATGTTAACAATTACTTTACTTTAGTCCCTGTGTTCGATCCTGGACTTACCTTTTAGCTATACTATATACGAACGGGTCCACTGCCCGAGAGTGTGTAGTAGTCAGTTCTAGGGTATTTCTTGTTTTAATTTTTAAACTCGATTTTACACATCAAGTTTTTGGCGCCGCTGCCGGGGAATTAAGTTTAGTAGTTGTTTTATTTTGTAGTTCGATCCTTTTTCACATTCATTTGTGAGAAAGTTATTGTTTTACTAGATAGATTGTATTTTATTTACTTTTATTTATACCACAGGTGCGGTTGACGGTTTGTTTGTGGTGAATGTGCAGGTTCTTGTTAGTTGATGAACACAAGAGCTTCTGGCCGACCTTTGCTTAGCCCATTGTCTAATCCAGGAAAAGTCAGACGTCGACTTGTGTCAAGAGATAACCAGGAACCATCCACACCAGTCAAAATAGATTTAGAAACCGCAAATCAAGCTCCACCGGACCAAGCCTTGAAAGAGAAAGTGGTTAATAGTTCGGAAGACGCAGCTTGGATTTTTAAAACAGGAGAAGACTCGGACTCAGAAGATAAAGTTCAAACACCTGAACCGAGTGTACTTGTATTCCCTCGAGTTAACCTTAATATTAACCAACAACCGAGGGGTAGAAGAATGGGTGATGAACAACCGCAAGATCCGAACACCCGTCCTTACGGGGAGAGAAGAAGAAATATACCGGCGGACCGGGGCACAACTATTCGCCCTCCGGCTATTTCAGTAGATTTTTCTTTGAAAGGGAATCACCTCAAAAGTGTTGAAGAGGATAAGTTTGATGGGATTCGAAGAAATGACCCATATGCACATCTTGAGAGGTTTGAGAAGATCTGTAGGTTGTATCAGTATGGAACAGGGCAAGCTGAGGCTGTTAAGTTGGAACTATTTCCCTTAACTCTGATTGGAGATGCAACTGCTTGGTTTAAGGAGTTACCCGACAACTCATTCACCACTTGGGCCGAACTTCGTGAAGGATTTATTGATGAGTTTTATTCTGTGAGAACTCAAAGGCAATTAGAAAATAAAATCAGAGGTTTTTCTCAAGAATCCGGTGAAGATGTTGTTGATGCATGGAAAAGGTTCAAGGAAATGCTCAGGAATTGTCCCGGACATAGTATGGGTACTGAAGAAAGTTTTGAGATTTTCTATGATGGCTTGGATAAAAAGACCAAAAGGGAGCTCGGTTATGCATTTGGGGGAAGTCTAAACAACATTTCCCCGAATGAAGGATATAAGATTCTTGAGGATATGGCTAAGGAGTATTCTACAAGAGATGAGGACCGAGACAAGAGATCCAATAGAAGCACCGTGGCTAAGGTTGAGAGTAATGAGGACTCAAAACTTGTTACTGAAGTCAAGACTCTCTCGAAGCAAATGAATGAGAGGTTTGATAGCCAAGATAATAGATTCAAGAGCCTTGAAAGAGATGTTAAGGTTATGCCTGACGGTTGTGAGTATAGTGGGGATTTGCATTATACGGAGGATTGCCCGGATAAACCAGTGCAAGATGTTAGTTATGTTCAGAATCAAGGGAATTTCAACCAAAATACCGGTTATCAAAACCGGCCATCAGGTAGTTCTTACCCTACTTCTTCTTCTTTTAATACTAACAATTCTGGTTATGGTGGTAACAGGTTTAGTAGGTTTAATAATCAACGAGGCTCGGATCCAGAACTAAGAGATATAGTGAAGGATTTCATTAGTGCCCAGAAGGCAACTAATGAACATGTTGCAGAAGAGTCAAAGAAGGTGATTTCTGTGTTGGACGCTTTGACTACTCGCTTGGATGGGCTCAGACATAAGTTGGATCAAGGAGCAAAGAATCAACAAGCCACCATTAAGGATTTAGAAGGAAGGATTGAGAGGCTAGGAAACTCAAATAGGCAGCCCGGTACTCTACCGAGCAACACTCAGCAGAACCCAAAGCCTCAATTCAATAACCAAGGGCAAAATAATCAAGGATCAGGACAGAAGTATACCCCTCCTAATGCTCGAAATGAGCAAGTGAATGCCATCACTACGAGGACAGGTAAGACTTATGACTCTGCAAACCCTTTACCTGATGATTCTACCCCACTTGTGCAGGTTAATGAAGAAGAAGAAACGGGTGATGAAGAAGTTGAGATGGAACCGAACCAAGCCGTACCGATACCGGCCGTTCCATCCAAACCCGCTGAGAAACCGACGGTGAAGCCTTATCAACCAAAGATTTCATTTCCTCAACGGTTGAGGAAAGAAAAAGTCAAGGAACATTTTAAGAAATTTGTTGATCTTATTCAGTCTGTTAATATAACTGTTCCTTTAGTTGATTTGCTTGCAGGTATGCCAAATTATGCAAAGTTCCTCAAGGAACTTGTCAGTGATAAGAAGAAGCTTGAAGAGGCTAAAACTGCAGTTATGAGTGCCGAATGCTCAGCCATCATCCAGAATCAGATTCCTCCCAAGTTGGAAGATCCAGGGAGTTTTCTAATTGCTTGTTCTTTTGGTGCTTATTTGTGTGAGGCATTGGCCGATCTTGGGGCCAGTATCAATTTGATGCCTTATTCTGTGTATAGGAAGTTGTCCTTAGGAGAGTTGACCCCTACCCGCATGAGCATTAGGCTCGCGGATCGTTCTTTCCAATATCCAATGGGGATAGCGGAAAATTTGCAAATTAAAGTAGGGCACATGATATTTCCGGTTGATTTTGTTATACTTGAGATGGAGGCGGATGCTAAAGTCCCCCTCATTCTGGGCCGACCATTCCTTATGACCGTGGATGCTATCATCCGGGTTAAGGCTAAGGAAATTTCCTTAGGGGTCGGTGATGACCGAGTCGTTTTTAATGTTGATAGAGCACTTAAGCATCCTTACTCTTGTGATGAAACTTGTTTCAGGTTAGATGTGATCGAAGAAGAAGATGCTTTGGAAAAGGAGCTCATGGATTTCTTGGACATGGAAGAAGGTGAAGCATTGCTAGCTTGCAGTGAAGAAGAGCAAGAGTTGGTGGGAGATATGATGCAAGAGATTATGGCATTAAGTGTTGATGAAACTCCACCGGAAGACGAGACCTTTGAAGAGATCACAGTTAGTGATAGCACACGGGTGCTAACCTCGGTAGAGAACCCTCCTACCGACTTGGAACTCAAACCGCTTCCGGATTATCTTGAGTATGCATATTTGGAAGGTACATCTCATTTACCCGTTGTCATCTCATCCTCATTGATGGAGGATAAGAAATCTAGACTTATGACCGTCCTAAAGGCCCATAAAAAGGCCTTTGCATGGAAAATTTCCGATATTCCGGGTATAAGTCCAGAATTTTGCAAACATACCATAAACTTTGTTGATAATGTTAAACCGGTTGTGCAAAGGCAATGAAGGTTGAATCCAAATATGAAAGATGTGGTTAAAAAGGAGATAATAAAGTTGCTTGATGCAGAAATCATATTCCCTATCTCGGATAGTTCATGGGTAAGTCTGGTACATTGTGTACCGAAGAAGGGTGGGATGACCGTAGTTTTAAATGACAAAAATGAATTGGTTCCCACTAGGACTGTCACGGGGTGGAGGGTATGTATAGATTATCGGAGATTAAATGATGCTACCCACAAAGACCATTTTCCCTTGCCCTTTATTGATCAAATGCTCGAACGGCTCGCCGATAACGAGTATTTTTGCTTTTTGGATGGGTTCTCCGGGTACTTCCAAATACCTATTGACCCCAAGGACCAAGAAAAGACCACCTTTACTTGCCCTTTTGGCACTTATGCCTATAAGAGGATGCCATTTGGTCTTTGCAATGCCCCGGGTACTTTTCAAAGATGTATGATTGCCATATTTCAGGACATGATCAAAACGTCCATGGAAGTTTTTATGGATGACTTTTCTGTTTTTGGTAGTTCTTTTGAAAATTGTCTTGAAAGTCTTGATAAAATGCTTGAAAGGTGTGAAAGGGCACACTTGGTCTTGAATTGGGAAAAGTGTCATTTTATGGTGAAAGAGGGTATTGTTTTGGGACACAAAGTTTCAAAAGCGGGTTTAGAGGTAGATAAAGCCAAAATTGATGTAATAGCTAAATTGCCTCCACCCACTAATGTCAAATCAATTAGAAGCTTTTTGGGTCATGCCGGGTTCTACCGTCGGTTTATAAAAGATTTTTCAAAAATCACCCGGCCGATGACAAAGTTGTTGGAAAAGGATGTCTCATTCTAATGTCTTGATGCATTTAACTCACTTAAAGTTAAATTGACCAATGAACCCATTATGTCTCCACCTAATTGGTCATTACCGTTTGAGTTAATGTGTGATGCTAGCGACTTTGCTTTAGGGGCCGTGTTAGGCCAAAGGGAGGATAAACATTTCCGTCCTATTTCCTATGCTAGCAAGACCTTAAACCCGGCTCAACAGAACTATACCGTGACCGAGAAAGAGTTGTTAGCCGTGGTTTATGCCTTTGATAAGTTTAGACCCTATTTGGTTTTGAATAAAACTATTGTGTTCACCGACCACTCGGCTTTGAAGTACTTGTTCTCGAAACAAGATGCTAAGCCTCATTTAATTCGTTGGGTCTTACTTTTACAAGAATTTGATATTGAGATTAAAGATAAAAGTGGGACTGAAAATGTGGCAGCCGACCACTTAAGTAGGCTCGAAAATCCTCACCTTGAGGAGTTAAAGGAGCATGATATTAATGATGCTTTTCCTGACGAGTTTCTAATGTAGGTGGATGTGGAGGAGGATCCATGGTATGCAGACATGTTAGGTCGGAAATCGACCAAGTATAATTTGTTCAGAAATAGCTTGAAGTTTAGTGAAGACGTCTGCACAGAATTCTGAGATGTCTCAGAATTCCTTCACTGAAGCTTCACTTCAGTTCAGATCGAGATAAATCTGAAGCATTCATTCTGAAGTCAAAGACTGAAGTATGAAGAAGAGAATCATCTCAGAAGCGAGCAAAGAGTGATTCTACCAGATCGAAGACTGAAGCATCTCAGTATAAAGTATTAACAACACTTTACACTGATTACGAGGAAGACTTTTTACTTTACATACCTTTATCCAGTTAATAGATTTGTCTATTAATAAAAGGTACAAGGCAAAAGCATGGGTTTGGAACATAGTACTATAAGTCACATCAACTGACTTATATACTCTTCCTATTATAAGCATGTAAGGAATTAAGTTTAATTCCTTAAATGCTTACAACCACTTTTGTACGATCTTGTCCATGTCATCATGGACTTGGTCTATAAATACAAAGTCTTCTCACAACTTGCAAAGAGCTTGAAACTTTAGCATTGCAACTTGTGAGAAATACTCTAAGTAAACTTACGAGTATTTCCAAGTTATTTAGATCACTTGTTTTTCAGGATTGTTTAGATACTTACACTTGGGTGTTTATCTTTGTTCCGCAACAATCCTTGTATTTGTTTATATATCAATAAATCAAATACATTAGAAAGGAAACAACGTGTCTCAATGCTACATACTTGATTATACATATATATATCTTATATAGTTTCAGCCATTTAGTTCTTGTTATTTACTTTAAGTCAATTGCTTCTTGTTATCCATATCTGGATCGTAAACTTAACTTGTCCATCAAGATTAGTTGTACTTGCCAGTCGGGTTTAGTTAATCATCTATATTTGGGACTCACAATTGGTATCAGAGCCTTAAGGTTGAATTATATCAATTCATTAACCTTTGATCTACATAGATGGCTGACTTTCAACAAGAACGTCCTGACCCTAATAACACTACTCCACCCCCTGTCATCAACAACAATATACCATCTCACAATGTACACGTACACTTTCCAAACAATCCTGTTCCCAAGTTTGATGGGAACAGTGAAAACTTTCAAACATGGAAAGCTTGCATGCTAAAGTATATTGCTGGTGTTGAAAGACATTTGCCCGATATCCTAAAAGAAGGACCCTTTGTCCCCATGAATGCTTCTACTGTTGTCAGAAATACCGATGGGACTCCTAGGCAGTCACCTAAGGAGAAGGATCATTGGTCTGAGGAAGATCATAGACTTGTAGACCTTGACACTAAGCTACAAAATATGATTTTATATGCAGTTCCTGAAACCCTAATGCCCACTCTTGTTTTACTTGAAAATTCCAAATTAATGTGGGAGGAACTAATGACACAGTTCGAAGGCACAAATGAGACAATTGTTACAAGAAAAGTTGCTTTAAACAAAAGATATGAGTCTTTTTTTGCTGTCCCTGGGGAAACCTTAACTCAAACATACATCAGATTCACAAATCTGGTAAACCAACTGAAAGCCCTTTGGTTGAGACAGTGCGTTCAGAAAGCCTAAAAATGTTTGAAAATAATGAGGAACACAAACTGGACCTTTTGGTTCTTTTAGAGGCTGACATCTCTTTTGTTGAGACAGTGCGTTCAGAAAGCCTAAAAATGTTTGAAAATAATGCTTCTGAACTGAACGCCAGTCATGCCAGACTAAAAGAACTGAAAGATGTTCAATTGGCTCTAAAAAGTTATCAGTCTATGGTTGCAACTTTAGAATTGGAAAAGGAAGAATTAAAATCCATCCTTGAAAAAGAACAAGCAATTATTAAATCTTGGATGAAAGCACCAAGGCCAGATGCTGCAATTAAAAATACTTTTGCATCACAAAGAGCAGCATATGAGTCTGGTGATCTTCATTTGGCATCTATAATCACTGATTTAGATGCTCTTCCAAAGGAAATAAAACCTGAAATCATTTTTCCTTAAATGCTCACAACCACTTTTGTACGATCTTGTCCATGTCATCATGGACTTGGTCTATAAATACAAAGTCTTCTCACAACTTGCAAAGAGCTTGAAACTTTAGCATTGCAACTTGTGAGAAATACTCTAAGTAAACTTACGAGTATTTCCAAGTTATTTAGATCACTTGTTTTTCAGGATTGTTTAGATACTTACACTTGGGTGTTTATCTTTGTTCCGCAACAATCCTTGTATTTGTTTATATATCAATAAATCAAATACATTAGAATTCACAAATCTGGTAAACCAACTGAAAGCCCTGGGTGTAACCAAAGATAAAGAAATTTTGTTGGAAAAATTTTGTGACATTTTACCTTCCAAATGGGAAAATTTGATCTTGGTTTTAAGACAAGGAAAAACTTTGCACAGTCACACTCTTGCTTCTCTTTATGGAGCCTTCAGATACACTGAAGAGAACAAAGCTGAGAGAGCTATGGCTGAGCAAGATGCCAAAAACCATGTTTCTACCAGTTCTGGTATGGTTCAGTATTCTGAACCACATAGCACTGCTCTACTATCTTCTGAGAGTGATATTTCTGACTCGATGAAGAAGATGGTTTCTGAAATGTTAAAAACTGGTGTCTCTGGTAATGTTACACATGATTGTGATGAGAATGACAATGATGATCTGGTTGCCATGCTGGCTAAAACGTTCAATCGTTTTAAGGCCAAATCAAATCGATCTGGCAAACCCTTTGCTTCCAGTGCTTCTATTGACAAGTCCAATCTTGAATGCTTTAAATGCGGCAAGAAAGGACATTTCATGAAGGAATGCAGATCTAGTCAACCATCATCATCACAATCTGCTCCTAACCATTCTATTTTTCAGAAATCTGATGACAGCTATAAGGCCAAATACAAGAAGTTAAAGGCACATATGGCTCTTCTGGCACAAGACAACTCAAGCAACAGTTGTATGATTGCCAAAACTGAAAAATGGGAAGATTCTGATGAATCATCTGATGATGAAGAAGAAGTTAGGGACATGTGTTTCATGGCACAAGAAGATCAAGGTCATTTGGTCAAATCCGATGTTGAATCTGGTCGCTGGTGGATATTGTAATGAAAAAGGTCAGTAATTTTGGCTTTGAAAATAATGAGGAACACAAACTGGACCTTTTGGTTCTTTTA
Source organism: Erigeron breviscapus (assembly GCA_034093135.1). Lineage (NCBI taxonomy): Eukaryota > Viridiplantae > Streptophyta > Magnoliopsida > Asterales > Asteraceae > Erigeron > Erigeron breviscapus. The sequence continues at coordinate 16,027,691 of CM067169.1, read as the reverse complement.
GAGGCTGACATCTCTTTTGTTGAGACAGTGCGTTCAGAAAGCCTAAAAATGTTTGAAAATAATGAGGAACACAAACTGGACCTTTTGGTTCTTTTAGAGGCTGACATCTCTTTTGTTGAGACAGTGCGTTCAGAAAGCCTAAAAATGTTTGAAAATAATGCTTCTGAACTGAACGCCAGTCATGCCAGACTAAAAGAACTGAAAGATGTTCAATTGGCTCTAAAAAGTTATCAGTCTATGGTTGCAACTTTAGAATTGGAAAAGGAAGAATTAAAATCCATCCTTGAAAAAGAACAAGCAATTATTAAATCTTGGATGAAAGCACCAAGGCCAGATGCTGCAATTAAAAATACTTTTGCATCACAAAGAGCAGCATATGAGTCTGGTGATCTTCATTTGGCATCTATAATCACTGATTTAGATGCTCTTCCAAAGGAAATAAAACCTGAAATCATTTTTCCTAAAGTTGGCAAGCAAAAAACTGTAACTAATAAAGCCCAGGAACAATCTGAGGGTAAATCTGAAACAGCTCAGACAACTGTTTCAGAAAGGAAGGCTAAATCCAAAAAGCCATTCCCTCAGACTTCATCTAAGGTTTCTAAAGACCTAAAGAAGAAGAAAAATTTCTCCCCCACTGAGCCATCTACCTCAGATTCAGGTAAGGCTCAGATGTCTAATGAAGAATCAATTTTGTTAAGGTTAGAAAGTCAATTTCAACTATTGGCTAGACAAGTGCAGAGCTGTAATGCACGTTTAAAAAATGTTGAAACTCCTCCTCTTCAACCTAAACAAAACACAAAACCTTTTTCTAAGCAAACCAAGAAGAAATCTGAAAAGCTCAGACAACTGTTTCAGAAAGGAAGGCTAAATCCAAAAAGCCATTCCCTCAGACTTCATCTAAGGTTTCTAAAGACCTAAAGAAGAAGAAAAATTTCTCCCCCACTGAGCCATCTACCTCAGATTCAGGTAAGGCTCAGATGTCTAATGAAGAATCAATTTTGTTAAGGTTAGAAAGTCAATTTCAACTATTGGCTAGACAAGTGCAGAGCTGTAATGCACGTTTAAAAAATGTTGAAACTCCTCCTCTTCAACCTAAACAAAACACAAAACCTTTTTCTAAGCAAACCAAGAAGAAATCTGAAAAGAAAAAGGTTGAAAACCCCATCAAACCAACTATTTTTCTGTCATCTGAAATAATGACTGAAATCCCCTTTGATCCTTCTGTTCCTTATGAACCAAAGAAATCTGAGACTGCTAAGGGAGAGTCTAGTGAACCCATCCAAAGATGGGTTCCCAAAAAGAACTAATCTTTGTTTGTGTGCAGGGAGACCGAAAGAAGAATATATGGTTTCTGGACAGTGCTGCTGGCCGAACCATGACTGGTTATCAGACCCTGCTAGAGGAATATAGGGTGCAAGAGGGGCCCTCAATAGTTTTTGGAAATGATGGTAATGGGAAAATTGAGGGATATGGTGTGGTGAATAATGGTCAAGTCAAATTCACACGTGTTGCATATGTGAACGGTTTGAAATATAACCTGATCAGTGTCAGTCAACTGTGTGATGATGGCTTCAAGGTTTTATTTGATATTTCACAAGGCACCATATTCAACAGGGATGGAAAGGTGGTACTGATTGCACCAAGGAAGGGAAACATTTATGTCATTGATATGAATCCTTCTACCTCTGAACAATGCTTTTACTCAAAGGCAGATGAAGACACAAACTGGTTGTGGCACAAAAGATTATCCCATCTGAATTTCAAAAACATTAATAAGTTGTCTAGAAAACAACTTGTTGATGGGATACCCTCTATGTCCTTCAACAAAGACAAGCCATGTCCAGGTTGTGAAATGGGTAAGCAGAAAAGAGCGTCATTCAAGACCAAGCAAAGCTTTAGTATAACTGAACCTCTTCACATGCTTCACATGGACCTTTTTGGACCAGTGAATGTTCAGACCAGAGCAGGAAAGAAGTACACCCTTGTCATCGTTGATGAATATACAAGATACTGCTGGGTGATTTTCCTCAGGTCCAAAAGTGAAGCTGCTGCTGAAATCATTGCTCTCATCAAACAAATTGAGCTCAAACACAAGCGAAAAGTTTGTCAGCTCAGAAGTGACAATGGCACTGAATTCAGAAATGCCACTCTGGAGTCCTTCTGCACTGAAACTGGCATATCTCAGAACTTCTCCTCAGCTCACACACCAGAGCAGAATGGTGTTGTAGAAAGAAAGAATATATGGTTTCTGGACAGTGCTGCTGGCCGAACCATGACTGGTTATCAGACCCTGCTAGAGGAATATAGGGTGCAAGAGGGGCCCTTAATAGTTTTTGGAAATGATGGTAATGGGAAAATTGAGGGATATGGTGTGGTGAATAATGGTCAAGTCAAATTCACACGTGTTGCATATGTGAACGGTTTGAAATATAACCTGATCAGTGTCAGTCAACTGTGTGATGATGGCTTCAAGGTTTTATTTGATATTTCACAAGGCACCATATTCAATAGGGATGGAAAGGTGGTACTGATTGCACCAAGGAAGGGAAACATTTATGTCATTGATATGAATCCTTCTACCTCTGAACAATGCTTTTACTCAAAGGCAGATGAAGACACAAACTGGTTGTGGCACAAAAGATTATCCCATCTGAATTTCAAAAACATTAATAAGTTGTCTAGAAAACAACTTGTTGATGGGATACCCTCTATGTCCTTCAACAAAGACAAGCCATGTCCAGGTTGTGAAATGGGTAAGCAGAAAAGAGCGTCATTCAAGACCAAGCAAAGCTTTAGTATAACTGAACCTCTTCACATGCTTCACATGGACCTTTTTGGACCAGTGAATGTTCAGACCAGAGCAGGAAAGAAGTACACCCTTGTCATCGTTGATGAATATACAAGATACTGCTGGGTGATTTTCCTCAGGTCCAAAAGTGAAGCTGCTGCTGAAATCATTGCTCTCATCAAACAAATTGAGCTCAAACACAAGCGAAAAGTTTGTCAGCTCAGAAGTGACAATGGCACTGAATTCAGAAATGCCACTCTGGAGTCCTTCTGCACTGAAACTGGCATATCTCAGAACTTCTCCTCAGCTCACACACCAGAGCAGAATGGTGTTGTTGAAAGGAAGAATCGTACGCTGATTGAAGCTGCTAGAAGTATGTTGAATGAATCTGGTCTTCCCAAGAATTTCTGGGCTGAAGCTGTTGCAACTGCATGCTACACTCAGAACAGATCTGTTTATGTCAAAAGACACAAGAAGACCTCCTATGAAGTACTCAGAAATAGAAAGCCTAATATTGGATACTTCCATGTATTTGGGTGTCCAGTATACATTCTGAATGATTCAAGTCAGCTTGGAAAATTTGATGCAAAAGCTGATGAAGGATACTTCCTAGGATATTCATCAAATCGCAAAGCCTTTAGAGTCTTTAACAAGAGACTTGACAAGGTTGATGCGGAACCAAGATAATACACGAATGTAAATATCCTAACAACCTATGAAATACAATTGATCTATACTCGGAATTTCTCTTCAACAATCGAAACACTTAAAGTAGTGAAATGTTCCTTTTAGCGATTGAGAGAATATTGCACAAGTTCACCAAGAATATTGCAGGTTTGCAAAGTGTGAAGTTATTCGTTTTTGTGAAGTAACTTATGAGTTCGAATACTTGAATTCTTGGTTGTGCAATGACTTGTATTTATAGGCAAAGTTAACATTGGGATGTTAACTTTAGCCGTACAAATGTGGTTGGGAGCATTTAAGGAATAGCATTTAATTCCTTAAAAAGCATTGTAAAGTCGCATGTTAAAGTGACTTTACATAACCACCTTTATGTACCTTTTAATACTTAAATAATAAGATAAGGCTTATTATTCGGGTAAAGGTACATAAAGCATACAAGTCAATTCCTCGTAATAAGTGTAAAGCTTTGTAAGGGCTTTCCACTGATGGTCTCCAGTTTGTAACTGACTAGAATGACAACTGGGCTTCGCTGCCATTGCCATTCTCTTTCTTCCATTTGTTGTCTTCGACTTCAACTGGAATGCTTCTTCAACTTGGTCAGTTCTCAACTGGAGGAAGTCTTCAGTTGCGTTAACTGTACGGTGCAACTGGACTTCAATATATTTCTCGACAAATCATCTTGATCACCAGTTTACTGGGTCACCAGATGCAACTGGTGACTGGTCAGTGTGAACTGGTGACTGGCCAGTTCCAGGTGAACTGGTCCTAACAAATTCCCCCTATTTGTCTAGAAATATAGTCTAAGTCTTTTCTAGTTCTTGTATCTATACAAGTGTGAACTATAGAGACTTGTTCGATTTAAATCTATTTAAGTTATCTAAGGTATTTTTATAGATCAGTAAATACCTTAGGTTTTTCTTTTATGTTTGTTAGATTTTAATCTATTATCTACCTTGTGGTTACAAACTAGTAACTTCATTTATACAAGGGAATGAAATTTATACAAGTTACAGAATGTAAATACAAATTACAAGTAGATAACTGAAGAAAGAACTTAAACAGATGGCCCTTCGCCAGTTCTTCTTCTTTTGGTCACTAGAGAAATAGGTTGAGTGTCTTCAGGGTCAATATTCAGCCTTTGCTCCAGATTCTCTTTATGTTGAATCTTGCCCTTTAAGAAATTTACCCATGCCTTCTCAAACCTATTCTTTTGTGCCTTAGCATCAAGCACATTTACCATCTCGACCCATTCACTGAACCCAAATTGCAACACACCAGGATCATCAGTTTTCACTAGTGGCCCACCAGCATACTTAACTTCAACTTGAAAAACCTTGGTGCCTGGCTTAATTGTAACATTGACATTAGTAATAGTACCACCATGTCTTCTGGTTGACATGATCTGGGAGTAGTAGTTTCTTGCTTCAGTTTCATTTGTGATTTTAATACTCCCAGCACCAGCAGCCAGTACAGTGGACTTAATGTCTTCATTTGAGACCTCGCCAGTTGGTTCAACGAATGTTCTAAGGTCAGCATCCCTTGCAGCTTTGGTCAGTGGTCTTCTTGGTTGTGGAATCCTTCTTCTTGGTGGATTCATCACTTCCTTCACAACCTTCTTCACATTGGCAATTCTCTTTAGAATCCCACTGGCCCTTAACTCCTTAGCCCTATCCAATGAAATGTTCAAGCTTCTGGCATCAAATTCAGCCTCATCCTCATGATAGTGTCTTTCCAGTTCAACATCTAGCATTTCGTTTAACTGGTCAACTATCCTAGGATCATTCTTAATCCTGAGATACTCCTCCTTAGTGATACCCAGAAGATTGGCATCACTTATATCTAGCAATTTCAATTGTGTGAGATGTGCCCTGGCTTCAGCTTGGTTTCTTTGTTTCATTTTCTTTCTTTCTTTAATGTCATCACCAAGTCTGGCCAGTCTTCTACTATCACTATCTGAAACTGGAGGCAGTACATCAGCATTACCAGTTTCAAGCATTTGCATTTCAGTGGCCGGCTGGGCTTTATCAGATACTTTACCCTTTCCCTTGTCTAACACATTCTCCCTTACACTAGCATCTCCACCAGTTTGCTCACCAGCTTCAGTACTGGTAGCTAAGCTCAATTCCCTTCTAGGTACAACTGGTGGTGCAAGGACTGTACTTCTTTCCCCCTTGGCAGCATCTAGACCTGCCCTAATTGCTTCCCATTCAGAGGGGTGTGATGGCAACCGGTCAAGAGGCTGCCACGACTGCACATCCTTGCACTCTTTGAATATCCCACACATCATCCTGAAGGACCTCCAAAGGTGGTTGGTTTCTTTAGACTGGGCTAAGACATTTGCAACAACTTTGTCTTGACCAGTTTTCAATGCATTCAAAATATTTGATTCTTCATCAATACCAGCAACCACCTTTTCCTTCATATCATCATCCTTCTTCTTCAAATTCTCCACTTCATTGGTCAGTTTATTTAATGATTCAGTATGTAGAGATACTTGGGTGCTCAAACCTTCAATGCTGCCCCTCAACTGGTTGATCTCACTGGTAAGTGGGGCCAGATCAACCTGGGGAGTGGCCAGCTTGGTGATCTCAGATATCACCCTTTCTATCAAATGTGCTTCCCTAGCACCCAACGTATCCTCTATCTTCTGACCAACTGAAGATACCAACTGCTCTCCAAGGCCAGTTATATCTAGGCCAGGTCTCTCAATTAGTTCCTTGACCTGCCTTTCAATCTCCTTCAGATCTACTTCAGAGGTTCTGACAGTGTTGGTAAGTAGATTTGAGATAGAACTGGTGACCTTGGAGTGAGTTAGGTCAAAGGCTTCCTTCAATGTACCAGCCAGATTGTTACTGCCAGTGACCAACTCATTCAATTTATGAAACACCAAGTCCTCATTTGATAAGAACTTGTTTATCCCCAGATCAACCACCTTGATATTTGTTAAAGAGTCTTTGTGGTATCTGGAGAAGGACTTGGTGTTCTTATCAAGTGTCTTCTGAATCTCCTCCACCCTGGTTAGAAGGTTTTGGAGATCGGATTGTATAGAGACAACTTGACTGTCCAGTGACAAAGGAGAAGGTGTCACTGGACCACGAGCAGTTACTACTGGAGCAACTGGAGGAGGCAAACTAATGGAAGTCTCCCCAGTTGTCAAACCAGCAGTTGAATATATATAAGGAGTGGTGGAAGAAGAAAGG